>BLSH010560358.1:103705-116840 GCA_018402905.1 Glandirana rugosa | reverse complement strand
AGTGTCCGACCTCGAATCGATGTCCTTAATTTTATGACGTCTCCACAGCCGTCACATTTTAACCGGTCGTCGTTCTGTCAAATTAGTCCCTATTCTTCGAATTGACCACATATGGATTGAAAATAGATACTTGAATCCCCCTTACTTACATTAATTATATTACTATCTACTTAATCCACGTGTGACAAAAACCTGAAAAAAGAAAATAAAGTTTTCTACGTCAACCGCATGACGTTTGTTTTCAGTTGAATTACTTGTCTATCTGTCATTGTTCACTTACGAACTAAAATTGGTGAAGTTATGATGCAGGGGTGATCAAATACCACCAAAAGAAAGCTCTATTTGTGGGAACAAAATGATAAAAACTGTGTTTGGGTACAGCGTCGCACGACCGCGCAATTGTCATTCAAAGCGCAGCAGCACTGAAAACTGAAAATTGGTCTGGTAGTAAAGGGTTCTAAGTGCATAGTATTGAAGTGGTTAAAATCAAGCATTCACTTGTTACTGTCTATCTGTTCATTAAGTTGACTTTTGTTTGCAGTACGCCAACTGCATCTTTTGAAATAAAAGAAAAAAGTCCAAAAACAGTGTGCACCTAATTCATCTATCATTATATTAATTACATTCATTCCCCCTAAGTTCATAGATAAAAGTTAGGTATACACCAGTTAAGCTTCTTATCCCTGATTAAACTGTCTTGCTGCTGGCCAATTTTACACTGCCGACACCTCTGCAGTATTTTAATTCCTGTAGCTAAGCTCCAGCCTGTGAACCTTGTCATTAGTAAAATTGGACCTAGCCCTAAAATTGTCCAGCTGCTACAGTGCCTTGAAAAGGTATTCATACCCCTTGAAATGTTCCACCCTTTTGTCATGTTATAACCAAAAAGTTAATGTTTGTTGTTTGGATTTTTTTTTTTTTTATTCCACAAAATTTTATTGAAATGAAGAAAAGGGTACAATACAGTAGAATACACTTGTAGACCGAGAAATAGCTGGAAATTTCACGGCTAATTACAACAGCGAATTTATACTTGTGTATCATTGTGCTCGTTTATAGAAATATGGAAAAAGCAAGTTAAAGTATTGAACGTTTTGTCAAGAGGATAGAACCAAGTATTTGATGGGGTTGTCTTCTGACTATTATTAATATCTCTGTCTTGTGCTAAAGATCTAGTGTTGTTGTGTGAGAGATGTTGTAAGTAATTTAAAAAAGGGGGGGAAATGGAGAGAGGGGGGAGGGGGGGTGGGGTTAAGGGCTAGCAGAGTTACTTTTGTTGCTTGCAGCTGGAAGTGGAGCTTGAGAGAAAGATATCATATTAGTAGCAGGATGTCCGCCATGCTGGCTTAATCTTTTTTAGGTAGGGCTCTATATCTGTCGGTTGTTTTAAAATCGATCCAGGTTAACCATGTCTCATGGTAGGAAGTGACTCGTTCGTTAGAGATAGCTATCAGTTCTTCCATTTCTTGGACTCTGTCTAATCTGGATATCCAGTCTCGAATTGAGGGTGTTGTTTTCTGTCTCCATAGGGGGGATTCACATTCTCGCCTAGTTAATCATATGCATAACTATCGATTTGTTGTACGCATAACCCATGACAGTGGAGTGATGAAGTAGGTATTGCTGGAATGAGAAGTCTATAGGATATGAGGATACATTCCTAATTATTTCATGAACTTCGACCCAGAAGGTAGAGATAAGTGGGCATTCCCACCATATGTGGAGCATCGTTCCTTTATTTTTGTGGCATCTCCAACAGAGATCTGTGATGGACGGGAAGAATTTATGTAGTATGGTGGGAGTTCTATACCATTGGGTGAGGACTTTATAGTTGTGCTCTTGTGTGGTAGTGTTTAGGGTTCCCTTAAGGGCAATTGAGCATGCTGATTCCCATTGTTCGTCTGAAAGGGAGGGTTCTCTTGGAGCGTCCCAGGAGTTTTTGATCAATCGTAGATGGTCTGTTTCTCCGGAGGAGAGTAGGGCATAGATTGAAGCGATAAGATGTTTTTGAGAGGAGCCAGAGTATAGTTTTTCAAAAGCTGTATGGGGTCTGGAAAAAAATGGCTTATTTGAGGGGCTATTTAGATAGTGTCTGATCTGGAGAAAAGGCCAAGAGGAAATTGGGGGGATGTTAAAGGTTTCGGAGAAGGCAGATGGGGAGAGTAGTTCTCCCTTCCGGAAGAAGTCCGTGGCTCTGCGAAAGAAGTTGGGTGGGAGAGAGGCAAATCTGTTCTCCATGCCAGGTGGGAAGTCTGGGTTGTGTTTTATCGGTGTCATCGGGCCTGGGATGGTCAGTAGGGTCTCAAATTTGGCGATATTCTGTAGAGTAGCTATTGGAGGGGATATCAAGGGGTGGGTTCTAATGGATTTGTTGCGGAGTATACCGGGTAGCCAAGCTAATTGATGGGGGAGGGAGCCCGTGATGAGTTGTTCCAATTCCACCCAGTCTTTTTGGTTGCCATGTATGTGTCCGTCCGCTAATTTCGCTAGTAACACTGCCGTGTGGATTTACGAAAATTCGGTAGGCCTATTCCCCCTTTGTTTTTCGGCACTGTAAGTCTCTGTATACTGATTATGGGAGTTTTGCCTTTCCATAAGAAGGTATTCAATTTGGACTGTAGGGCTTGGAAAAAGGGTTTTGGCAGTGATATAGGGATCGTCTGGGCTAGGTAGAGGAATCTGGGTAGAGTGGTCATCTTCAGTGCTGCTGCCCTGCCAAACCACGACATATTCAATTTGTCCCGTTTAATTAGGTCGGTGGTGCATTTCTGTAGAAAGGGAATGAAATTTAGGGGGTAAAGTTTGGCCGGATCGGGGGGGGAAGTCTTATTCCTAGATAAGGGATGTCGCTCGACAACCACGAAAAAGGAGAAGAGGCTATGGCTTCCGTTAGTATCTTATCAGGTAGGCATATATTTAGGGCAAAAGACTAGGAAAGTTTATTTTGAGGTTGGAGATTAGCCCGTATATGTGTAGTTCTGTAAGTAGATTGGGGATTGTGATCTTGGGTTTAGAGAGAAAAAATAGAATGTCGTCTGCGTACGCTGCGATTTTAAATGTCCTATTGGCAATGTCTATTTCAGAGATGTCAGGGTTGTTGCGAATATTGTTGAGCAGGGGTTCTAGTGTGAGTATAAAAATCAGAGGGGAGAGGGGGCACCCCTGTCTGGTTCCGTTGAGAAGGCGTCCGACAGGTGGCCATTCACTCTTACTCTAGCTGAAGGATTAGAGTAGAGACTTAAAATGTTAGCTAGCATGAAGTCCCCCAATCCTAGGTATCGCAGGACCTCTCTGATAAAGTCCCAGGCCACCCTGTCGAACGCCTTCTCCACGTCTGTGGACAGAAAGAAGCCCCCCGAGCCTGACATTTTGAGCCAGTGGCTGATATTAATCGCCTTAATTGTGTTGTCCCTGGCCTCGCGACCAGGAATGAAGCCCACTTGATCTTTTGTGATCAGATCTGGGAGAAAAGGGACCAGTCTGTTAGCCAGGATTTTTGCGAATAATTCTATGTCCGTGTTAAGGAGGGATATGGGGCGATAATTACTCGGTTGGGTGTGGTCTCTTCCATGTTTAGGGATAACCGTTATGTGGGCTTTCAATAAGTCTCTAGGGGGAGTCTTTACTTTGGCCAGAGAGTTGAATGCTTTGGTAAAGTGTGACGCAAGCTGTGTGGAGAAGGTTTTGTAGTAGGAGTTTGGTAGGCCGTCTGGACCTGGGCTTTTGCCGGGTTTCATTGATGATGCTATCTGGAGGAATTCTTGGGTTGATATTGGGGAGTCTAGTGCACGAGCATCGTCGGCTTTTAGTTTGGGAAACTTAGAGTTAGTGAGAGAGTCCTGTATCACCTGCACTCGTGTTGGCGTATGGGTAGTAGTGTTTGATATGGGGTTTATATTGTAGAGTTTGGTGTAATAGTCAGCAAAAAACGCTGCAATCTCGTCTGTGCGCTGGACCTTGTGGCCAGTTCGGTTTTGCATATGGGGGATGTTCGCTTGAGATCTCTTTCCCTGGAGAAGTCTAGCGAGTAGTCTTCCATTCTTATTTGCTTGCTCATAAAACAATTTGGAGGTTAAAAGGAATTTGCGTTTGGTTTGCTTACTGAGTTCTTCTAATAGTTCCTTCCTAGCTAGGGTCAGGGTGTTGTGAATGCTCTTTGCTTGAGATTGTTTATGGATAGCCTCTAGTTTGCGTATTTAGTCAGTACGTTTTGAAACTCGCTCCTGTTTTTGTTTTTTATGGCGAGAGGAGAGGGCTATGCATGTCCCTCGGATATAGCACTTATGGGCTAGCCAAATGCCTATATCCAAGGCGTCTGAGGTATAGTTGTGATCAAAGTATGTTTTTATATCCGATGCTATTTGGGAGCTGTAGGTTGGATCTGTGAGTAAGGATGCATTGAGTCTCCAAGTTTTTTCTCTGCGCTCTGCAAATGGTAGTTGGAGGGTCATGGTGACAGGGTGATGATCTGAGATGATCATGGGCTCAATTTTTGCTTTATGCAGGAATGGTAGGTCATGCTGGGTCAGGAAGATATAGTCTAACCTGGAGTATTTTTGATGAGGGGAGGAGAAAAAAGTATAATCCTTGGTGTCAGGAAATGGGGTTCTCCAGGAATCGTGCAGCGCAAGGGAATTAAGTTGGTTTAATTTGGCGAAGGGCACGGTATGGGATGGAGGATAGCCCAGTGGAAGAGTCTAGATGTGGTTGAAGGGGTACATTCAAGTCCCCACCAAAAATAATTAGTCCCTCCTGAAAAGGGATTAGTTGGTCGAATAGCCTTCTAATGAAAGATACCTGATGGTTATTGGGGGCAGGTCTGTTGTATATTGACCCCTTGACAAACCAGAATCTGCCTTCAGGGTCGGCTACTTGTGCTTTAAAGAGAGAGGGTACGCTCTGTGCGATGAGAATCGCAACCCCCTTCATCTTACTTGAAGCTAAGGATGCTTGGTATAGGGTGGGAAAGGTTCTGTCGCTGAATCTTGGTATATGGGACTTCTTGAAATGGGTTTCCTGTATAAGAGCTATTTGAGTTTTGAGTTTGTGTAGTTCTCTGAGGGTAAGGGATCTCTTCTGGGGAGTATTCAGGCCCTGGGCATTTAGGGATGTGATTTTGAGCGTATAAAGGTCTGGCATGGCGGTTGTGATCGGACTAGTAGTCTGCTAGTGACAAAGGAGGGGGGAAGGGGAGCAGGGGAATAGGGGGTGGTGGAGTATACAGAGGGCAGTGGGAAAAGGAAATAGGTCACCGTAGGGGATAGAGAGGGTCTAGTGAGTAATGGGCGGGAGGGCCCAACTCACTAAGTACTGGGGGGCCTCTCTAGGGACAATCCGGAGGTGCCGGACTGATGGTGGGGGTAGGTGGATCGGCACTAAGGGGACAGAGACAGCTCTCCGGCAGGAGAGAAGCCTATTGCAGAGAAGGGGTGCAAAACCAACAGAAATCATTATGTAATCAACAATTGCATGTGTGTTTGACAGTGAAATTCATCAACGAAACAACATAAAAACTCAATAACAAATTAAGGGATTGGATGAGGCTGGGGGGGGGGGCCGCTTTGAGGCTATATTGGTATGGGGGGACCTGCGTTAGTGAGGTCCTAATAACTCGTACAGAGTGAGACAAAGATTTATGGTAGAAGCTGATGTGAGATGGAGTTCTGCGAACGAAAGATAGGTCATTGCTAATGAAAAGGAACGGGGAATTTTAGCCGGCGTTGGATATGCTGCCCGCCTGTCATCTCCACGTTCCCCTTCTCCTCCTCCCTCTCCTTCTGTAGGAGGTCTCAACTCCCCAGGCCCGTCACACATCCCGCAAACTTTCAATTCAATATCAAAAACAAAGAAAACTCCGTAGTAGTTGCACACGATACGGCAGCATGACGAGGAGCAAGTAGGAAGGAAATTTGGATAGGAGAATAGTGTAAACAAGAGAAAGAAACAAAGCTGCCTACAGGGGAGAGAGTAGCTCCCCTTGTCTGGTCGAAGCAAGTTCAGTACCACATTACACTCACGGGGACCTTGCGAAATTCTGGGCGGTGGTTGAGACAGTGAGGAAAGAAAAAAGCATTTGGTGTCATCAAGAATGCGATTCAATCAATCGTGGATAGCATTCGTTGTAGGGCAAGCAAAGGGGCTCCCGGAGGGTCTCTTGTTTGAGCTCTGAAAGCATGGTGTGTTGGTTTTCATTCTTTCTAGAAGATCATTTCATCAGCTTTGGAGCGCGGGGGCCGAAGGGATCATTCGAGTTAAGGCCGTTCGTTCCCAAGGTGGACTGAAAGAAGTTTGTAGGGCTAGGGAGCCCTGGACGGAAGAGGGCGGAAAGAAAAAGAGTTCATGCTCCAGGAATCAGTAATTCCTGATACCATTCAGGAACCGGGATTTCTGGAATGTTCGTGAAATCGTAGAACTGCTGTAAGTCAGCTGGAGTGTGCATTGTGAATGAGCGCCCTTGTATCGTGGCGCACAAGCCGAACGGAAAGCACCTTTGTATACAATTCTTCGTTCCCTCAAGGCATCTAAATTCGGGCGAAGGGCTCTGCGGTGGTTGAGGGTAATCTGTGATAGATCCTGGAAAATCTTGACCACAGTACCGTTGAAGCGTATTTCATCCTGGTCTCTAGCCCTGATGGGCACTTCCTCTTTTAGTTTGTAGTCAGTAAAACAGCATATAATGTCCCTGGGGGGATCGCCTTCCCTTCCCCTTGGCCTAAGAGCCCTGTGCACTCTTTCGAATTCCACAGGAGCATCTTGCGGTCCTTCCATGAGGGTATTGAAGAGTGACTGCAGGGCGAGCGGGATCTGGTCATGTTCCACCGTTTCAGGGATTCCCCTCACTCTTAAGTTCCCTCGTCTTCCGCGATTATCAAGATCTTCTAACAGTCTTTGCATTTCTATTAGATGGAGTTGGTATCGTGCTGCATTTTGCTTGAGGTCCCCAATGTCCTCATCATGGCGGCTTGCGGCCCGCTCCACCTGGTCCAAACGATCGGAAACTCCCCTTAGCTCGTCCTTGAGTTCTAACACCGCGTCGGTAAGTGCTCCCTTGATGTCCAGAGCGATCTTTTGTAAATCCGACATTTTAGGGACTTGCTGAATTAGGTCCATCAGGGTTTCTTGTGTCCCGGGCTCCGATTGTGGTCTCTGTTTTGCAGGCCCTCCTGATTGTTTGTTCGCCATGCTGGGAGAGGGCTGAGAGACCCGAGATGAGGAGGCCTCACTCGTCGGTCCTGGTTGAGATCTGAATAGATCGGGGAGATTGCGTCCCGGTTGTGTGTGCGGGTTGTTGTTGAACGGTAATTGTCTGCCAATCTTGCCCATATCTGTCGGTAGAAAGCAGATAAGTCGTGGCTTCTCTCCTGTGGAGCCGGAGCTCTTGTCTTAAGCGGCCATCTCATCCGCGTGCCAAGCCACGCCCCCTCTGTTGTTTGGATTTTATGTGATAGATCAACACAAAGTGACACATAATTGTGACGTGGAAGGAAATTGATAAATGGTTTTCAATTTTTCATACAAATATCTGACAGGTGTGGCCTGCATTTGTATTCTGCCCAAGCTCTGTTAGATTGGATGGAGAGTGTCTGTGAACAGCAATTTTCCAGTCTTCCCACAGATTCTCAATTGGATTTAAGCCCGGACTTGGACTGGGCCATTCTAACTCATGAATATGCTTTGATCTAAACCATTCCATTATAGCTCTGGCTGTATGTTTAGGGTCGTTGTCCTGCTGGAAGATGAACCTCAGTCTCAAGTCTTTTGCAGACTCTAAGAGGTTTTCTTCTAAGATTGTCCTGTATTTGGCTCCATCCATCTTCCCACCAACTCTAACCAGCTTCCCCGTCTCTGCTGAAGAAAAGCATCCCCACAATATGATTCTGCCACCACCAGGTTTCACGGTGGGGATGGTGTGTTTAGGGTGATGTGCAGTATTAGTTGTCTGCCCCAAATAGCATTTTGCTTTTAGCCTCATCTGACCAGAGCACCTTCTTCCCCATGTTTGCTGTGTCCCCCCACGTGGCTTCTGGCAAACTGCAAACGGGACTTCTTATGGCCTTCTTTCACAGTGGCTTTCTTCTTGCCACTCTTCCATAAAGGCCAAAATTGTGGAGTGCACAACTAATAGACAGAATTTCCTACTTGAGCTGTGGATCTCTGCAGCTCCTACAGTTACCATGGGACTCTTGGCTGCTTCTCTGATTAATGCTCTCCTTGCCCGGCCTGTCCGTTTTGGTGGACAGACATGTCTTGGTAGGTTCGCAGTTGTGCCACACGCTTTCCATTTTTGGATGATTGATTACACAGTGCTCTGTGAGATGTTCAAATCTCGGGATATTTTTTATAACCTATAGCATTAAACTTCTCCACAACTTTATCGCTGACCTATCTGGTGTGTTCTTTGGCCTTCATATTGCTGTTTGTATTGCTGTTTGTTCACTAAGGTTCTCTAACAAACCTCTGAGGGTTTCACGGAACAGCTGTAGTTATACTGAGATTAAATTACACACAGGTGGACTCTATTTACTAATTAGGTGACTTCTGAAGGAAACCACTAGAATTTAGTTAGGGGTATCAGAGTAAAGGGGGCTGAATACAAATGCACACCACACGTTTTACATATTTATTTGTAAAAAAAACAATTTAAAACCATTTATCATTTTCCTTCCACTTCACAATTATGTGCCACTTTGTGTTGGTGTATCACATAAAATCCCAATAAAATACATTTATGTTTTTGGTTGAAAATTTCAAGGGGTATGAATATTTTTTCAAGGCACTGTAAATTTATTTGCACTGTTGTATCATCTGTTATCTTTAATTTCTTATAGTAAAACACCAGCTGTGCTCTTTTATCTTTGGTACATTCCAGTTAGTTTTCCTCCATTAAAAATGTCTTGCTGCTGGCAAATTTTACACTGCTGTATCATCTCCAGTTTCCTTATTTATAATATGAGTTTGATAGAAATTGGCCAGTGGCAGGGCAGTTTTGCATCAACAAGAACAAGGACAGCTACAGCGAACTTCTATCTGCTAGTCAAAGTTAGCTTAATACCATTTGATGAAAAAGCATGTGGTGTTGCTAAAGCTATCTGAAAAGAAACATTTATCAAACTTAACTAATTCATATTGGTGTGCTGCTGCTGCTCCTGTATGCATGCCAAGCCAGTGTTTGTTGTCCCTGACTATCCATGAAAAACCCATATAGCTTATATAATATAGCTTTAACCCAAAGCATAGAATTTAAAGAATTTTAGTTTTTTTAACCTTGCCCTTTTTTCCTTTGTCCCCATTGCCGTGCCCAGCTTCCCTATATATGTATACACACAGTAGTAGGCTTATTAGCCCTAAAAATGGCCAGAATTTCATAACCGGATTTGCTCCCTATAAATTTCATTAGGATTTGCACCTAAGTATGCGATCTCCAAAATTTGAACAAGATTCAAAGAACATGAAGATCAATAACAAGATGCAAGATCTTCACAAGCTGTTCTGTTAGTCTAATTAGCCATAATTTCCAGAATTTAAAAGAGAGCCTGTTTCATTTGTATTTTTTTATTTTCAAAAAGTTATCAAAATAATCTTGTGTATTTGTCCCTAATCCTGGCCTTAAACATCTATTGATCACCATAGAGTAATCAAACATTTGATCATAATCTGATTGGCCAAATATTTTTTTTGTACGTTTATTGGCCAAAACGCATATGCTCAGATCTCCCGAATATGCTTGTTTATGGAAATAAAGTCAAAAGTGGGTATGACCACATTTATCAATGACTTGTTTAGGTAAAACCATATAGATCCCTAGAGACTATCAAGGCCAGTGAAGTGCCATTTTAGTTACAACTGGCTGGCCAGTTGTGTCCAGCACAGTCTGTTTTTCAACTCTGTTCCTCCCGCTGTAGCCCTTAGATCGGGGGAGGAGAGCGGTGGGAGGAGGTGGTCTGAAAAAGGTATTTAGCTGCACCGTTTTAAAAAAAAAACATTTACACTGTGTAGTATACCTTATTAGAACAGGGGGGCTCGCAGTAATCCTACTCTACTTAAAATGGTTGTAAAGTCAAAGTAAAGAAGTGCAGTACAGGAGTACTGAAATGTGAACATTTATGTGTTAAATATATACATTTTGTCAATTTCACTGATATGTAAATGTATTTGGGTGTGAAACAAACCTATTCCGAAGATCTGAGCATATGCAGTTTGGCCAATAAAAAAAAATATTTGGGCAATCAGGTTGTGATCAAATGTTTTATTATTCTATGGTGATCAATAGATGTTTAAGGTCAGGATTGGAGACAAATACACACACGTTTACACGTTTCACCCTATGTTCTGGGCTTCTTCAGGGAATGGATCAAGTCTTAATTCTATACATTCGTATATGAATACATGCTGTTAACCAGCCTCATTCATGCACGATATTTCCACTAAAACATAATTGAATGCACTATTACAATGTGAAAGAGGACCATATTCCACACCAAACAATGCCACAAAGCTCCATTACCTGGTAAGCGAAAACATAAGTACCCGTCGTATCAAAATGATCTCGATGTACAATATGTAGCAACCAGATAATTGATGAGAAAAGAAAAAAAAAAAGGGAAAAGGGGAAAAATAGAGAAATATATGTATGTATGTGTATGTATATATATATATATATATATATATCTCCAAACAGAGAATTTCATGAGGTCATGGTACAAAAAAAAAAAAAGCGGCCACATAAGACCAGCGCTCATTACGCCCCATATCCTGCCATATACATGAACTACATAAATACTAATCAATAGCATATACAATAATCCAAAATCAAAAGAAACAGCACTTACAGTGAAAGATCTGCAATCAATGCGTCCTATTAGGAGGCGCCCCGAAATGCTAGGGACATCCAAATTCCTATTTCCCATATAGTTGGGGCCTCACCAACCTTACTGGACTATCAAATGACCAGAAAACAGATGCCGGTCCTATGCCCCTAAAAACGGAATGGATATCGGGAAAGGGGAACATCAGTAACTCCAAAAAACCCATTCCCTCCGACACCTCCAGAAAGAGTGCACATATAGCAGACAGTGCCTAGTTTGTATGTCTTACCTTATCATAAAGGCTACATCAGTATTCAGCTGAGGAGTCGCGGTCAAAAGACCAGATATGGCATCTACAGCCGAGCGCGAAATCCCCGCTCTTTTAACGGCAGGAATTGGCGCCAAAGCAGAGGGAATCACTTCCTATCGTGCCTGAGTATGACGTCAGTTAAGCGTCTGTGTCTCAACAGGAAATATGCTACTGGGCATGCAAACAGCTGCATCTAAGTAGTGGCGGGACGCGGCGGATAGTGAGGACCGCCCGGACCACTTTCCCTCACCACACCCCCATGTCAATCCCACCAAAGAAGACACCCTCTCCATCCGGAGAGGAGGAAGAATGGACCGGGGCCAGATGGGCAGGATGAGAAAGATGGAAAGAATGGAGGGAGAGAGAGGGGGAACCGCAATCCAGACCGATCCACATTCTGCCACATCCCACCATGTTCTCACAGATGAACATATTTTGTTTCCAGTTATCCGTTGAAAAAAGAGAAACACTATTAAATGAAATAAGAAGATAAGTGAAAGCCCAATAATCAAGTGCAAAGGCACCTGGATGGGTCATCCACCAAACCCCACAGCAACCCTACAGCAGTACACACATCCCAATAGGGAAGGGGGGGATATTGTGTGGGTAATTATTATAAAAGAAACAAAAATAACTCATAATAAATAACCTTATCACTGGGCTTTTGATGGTAGAACCCATGGAGATGGGAGCTATATAAGCAGGCTCACCATAGCCAAAGGCTGCTATACGCACAGTAGAAAAAACATAACCATAATTTCTGGGAGAACACATATTTCCAAGCACATCATCATGATGCTGCTCAGGCCGCATTATAAATCCATGACCTATTCATCTATAAGCATGGAATCTTTGTTATACGTTTTAGAGAAAAGGCTTAAAACTTATGTTTTCGTTTAGGCCTGGAGCTTTGGTGGCCTTCATTAGAAAAATCCACTTTGTTTCAAGACATAACAGTTGTGCATCAATGTTGCCCCCCCTTTCAGATTCTTCCACGTGTTCTAAGGCAAAGAATTTCATATAATTCAAATCAAATTTATGATAAAGGCCTATGTGTCGACTAATGGCCGACTCCAGTTTGCCATTGGTAATCTCATACACGTAGTCTCTAATCCTGTGATGAAAAGGTCTTTTTGTTTTCCCCACGTAAAAGGACTTACACAGACACTCCATATAATACACCACTCCTACTGTTCTACAATCTATGGAGTGTCTGGGAGTCCAGGTCTGCCCGTTAGGCAGACGGACAGATCTGGACTGCCAGATCAAATTGCAGAAACTACAGTCCCCGCACCTTCTCATACCCCTGTGGGGTTTGGCCCAAGGGATTGTGGGCGTTAGGTTCGTATAATGACTCCTAGTGAGGCTATCTTTCAAGCTCTTAGCTCGACGGAAGGTAACCAATGGTTTCTCACCTATATATTTCGTCACTACAGGGTCATCCTGCAACAGATGCCAATGCCGTCCCAGGATGTCCCTTATTTGGTTGCATCCATTGGAAACAATAGAACAGGAGGATAGCACCTGGGACTTTGTGGGTACCATAAAATGATTCCTTCACAGGAGCCAGTAATCATAAAAATTATTCTTTTATTAAATTGCGTTTAAAAAAACTCACAAATGTGAGTATATAATCCAAGAAACAATAAAAACAAGGAAAAACATTAAATGTGGAAACATATTTAGCCTATTTACCCCTTTGAAATCCCTCATGGCTAGTGGGTCCTGATATGCCAAGAACTATACCTGTCAGCAATTCAATTGAATTAATATCCTATCTCACAGTGGCTTTGGGGGGCCCACTAATGTGGCCCACATAGTAAGCATACAAACAATTTCTTTAATGGTGTCACTGGAAGGTAATTGGATACTCCAAAATAAGCAACTGCTGGTATAGTCCGGCAATTGAACCCACAGTCATGCCTTGGGGATTCCTCTTAACATGTTTTGCGTTCTTTTAATGTGCACGCTTCTTGTACTGACACCCAAGTTAACGGCCTGATATGGTCGTCAACGAATA
>BLSH010560358.1:90995-103695 GCA_018402905.1 Glandirana rugosa | reverse complement strand
ATCACTACGTGCATCTCCTCTCCTCAGAGGGAGGCTACTGCAGTTCCGACCCTGCGTATTCTGCCGCGACGTGGCACTTGTCCGATGTGTGGACACAGCCTGTCCGCGGACGTGTGTGGGAGAGAGTGAACTAAACCATTCGAATTCTTTCTAAGTTAAAAATTCCGTGTTAGTCTGGAAAACAATAGGTCAATGGATTGGTGGAAGGAAAGAGGAGAAGGACCGCTACATAGTAAATGGGACCTTATGAGAAGATGGATCTATTTTGCTAGGATCCTGATGGCCGTAAACAGAGGTACCCTCAAACACGGTGTTGACTTTTGATAAGAGGTGTGGATACCTTAAGGGCTATGTAAGTTGAATAGTTTTCAGTTGTGGCACAAACTCCCATGGAGACAAATGCCGGTAGTCCTAGGATCGTTTTATCTAGGTAGAAGAGTATTCCAGGGTAAATGATACATCGCCAGGAAGAGGAGAAAGGAAGGTGGTTAGGTAACTGGATAACAAAAGGTCTGATTGTGCCTTAAAAATTGAATCTTTCTTAAGCTTACCAAATCAAGTGAGAGAGGGTGTGTGCAGGCGCCTGTCCGACACAGGTGTGTAGCCTGTTCACGGTGCAGCGCCGTCTTATGCGTCCCAGCCTTGACGTCATCGGAGGGAGACTCCTCTCCTCTACGTGCATCACTACCAGCCCGGCTGTGTCCCTTGTCATGGCGCATGCGCAATGAGCGCGCCGTCATTGACTCGGGAAAATCCTCCAGAGCCCCTCTAGACGTGGGGTTGGAGGAGCGCCGCACAATCCATAACTCCCCCCAAAAACCCAAGGGGGAATTAAGTGGGGGGATAGGGTGTACGGCGCCTTCAGCCGCACACCCCAAAACCAACCCGCCTCTACCTACCTAATCAAAGGGAGAAGGGAGGGAAAGACATAGGGCTGGTACATAGAGTGACACCTAGTGGTCAAAAAGTAGAGCAGATGACACTGGTATATTGAAGGGACATATATACATACTGTTTACAATAACCAATAACAACAAAATAAGAACGGATAATCATTATAGCATACATCCTTGGACCTTGAGGTTTTATATAAGTCTAATATCCTTATTAAAGAATAATCATGTAAGTGTGTTCCTAACTAAGGACTGCTTTTGACTTTATGGAACTGAAGCAGAAAAATCGTGAATAGAAATATGACCTGAGTCTGCCTAGGCTCGGGGGGGTGTTTTTAACTTACAGAAATGGTTTATACGAGCAAATCTCGTTCAACCCTGGAAAATGAGTGGCATTTAGTCGTTCAATCCAGAGGGTTTCTTTTTGTAGAATTCTCCTATCCCAGTTCCCTCCTCTAGGGTCCCGTGGGACCAATTCTAGGACCACAAAGGAGGCACAGCTTGTATCGTATTTATGATATAGGTCCAGATGCCGACTGACTGGTGTAATCATTTTACCTCCTGACGAAAAGTATATGTGATCTTGTATTCGCTTTTTAAATGCCCTAAAGGTTTTACCTATATAAAATGCACCGCAGATGCACCTCATAAGGTATATAACCCCTTCTGTTTCGCAGTTAGCGTGAAATCTGGGGTAGAATGTTTGGCCATTCGGTAATCGGTATTTTGTGTTTTCCTAGACCCATGGGCATATATCACAATGCCCACATTGAAATGTTCCCCATCTTAGGTGTTGAATGTGGGGTTCACTTTCATAGTGGCTTGCTGTTAGATAGCCACGAATGCATCCATTGGAAAATTTCATAACGATGCTGTCTGCCTTTGAGATGTAGGGGGAGGCCGGGGAAAAAGGAGGGATTCCCTAGATCTGCTCTTTTAAGGCATCTGTGGCTGTAAACCCGTTTGAGAAGGCGTTGTCTTAGAGCGTTTGCCTGTACTAGATAGGATTGATAGTCACTGCAGTTTCTTTTAAGTCTCAAGTATTGTCCATAAGGGATGCTTCTTTTTAAAGGGACTGGGTGGGCACTGTTTGCGTGAAGGATTGTATTTGCCGCAGAAGGTTTGTGGTATAGATCTGTTCTAATATGTCCGTCCCTGTCTTTGTTAATTTCAATATCCAGGAATGTGACCCTGGTCTGGTCACAGACTGTAGACTGTGAACTGTAGATTAAATGTATTCTTGTCCAGAGATGTCATAAAATCCCCTAGTTCCTCTCGGGTACCCAACCAAATCTTGAGGATGTCATCTATGTACCTTTGGCAGGTCAAAACGTGGCACAGGTACATAGACGAGTCCCCATAGAATATAGTGCGTTCCCACCCCCCCAGGTACAGATTGGCGTACGATGGGGCACATTTAGTGCCCATCGCCACGCCCTGCACCTGGAGGTAGTGGGAACCACTAAACATAAACACATTTCGGGATAAGATATATTCCAGCAACTCCAATACAAAGGCATTGTATTTCGTTAAGTTTCTGTCCAGGGTCTTCAATTATTCAGCTATTATGCCAATACCCCTAGTATGTGGTATCGAGCAATAGAGGGCTTCCACATCTATCGTGACAAGCCATGCATCGGTCAGAATAATGATATCCTCCAAAGCCCTAAGAAGATCCCCAGTATCCTTAAGGTATGAAGGCAATGTGGTAACTAAAGGTCTTAAATGATCATCAACCAGTTGACTAGCTTTTTCGGAGATGCATCCAATCCCAGATACAATGGGTCTACCTGGGGGGGGGGATTTTGTTTTTATGCACCTTCGGTAGTGAATAAAAGGTCGGCATAATAGGATCTCTCACATTGAGAAATTTATAGGTATTTTTATTGATCACCCCGCCTAGGTAGGCCCGACCTAACATGTCCCTGAATTCCGAATAGAATCCAGAGATCAAGTGTATATGCCATATCTGGTCTTTTGACCGGGACTCCTCAGCTGAATACTGATGTAGCCTTTATGATAAGGGGCATAGGACCGGCATCTGTTTTCTGGTCATTTGATAGTCCAGTAAGGTCGGTGAGGCCCCAACTATATGGGAAATAGGAATTTGGATGTCCCTAGCATTTCGGGGCGCCTCCTAATAGGACGCATTGATTGCAGATCTTTCACTCTTGATCCATTCCCTGAAGAAGCCCAGAACATAGGGCGAAACGTGTTGGAATATTTGGATCACTGCTCAGGTCATGGGCCGACAGACCTCACTCTCCTGGCATGGCCTCTATCCATCTCATGTATACTAGCCGGGACAGTTTGGTATTTTCTGTCTATAACACCAAACCATGAACTGATTGCACAGCTATTCTGTATAGAGTCATTGTTGTGTTTTTATGTAATGGGTAGGCTGCCATTGACTTATATGGAGCCCCCATTGTGTTTATTTTAAATAACTAATAAATTTGTATCTTTTAATATCCATACTGGTATCTTTTTTCAGGGAAGGGGATTACCAGCACCATTAAAGTCCCAATAGCTTTTTTCTTAATTTTTTCATTTTTGGTCTCTTATCTTGCATCTAGTTATTGATTTTTATGTTCTTTGAAGGGGCAAAACTTTTTATCAAATTCTGCCATTTTTAGTGCTAATAAGCCTACTACTGTATATATACAGTGTGAAGAACAATTATTTGATCCCCTGCAGATTTTGTAAGTTTGCCCACTTACAAAGAAATGAAGGGTCTATAATTTGTATCATAGGTGTATTTTAAATCATAGAGACAGAATATCAACCAAAAATACAGAAAAAACACGTTACAAATGTTGTAAATTGTGTTGCAGTTCATTGAGTAAAATAAGTATTTGATCCCCAAACAAAACATGACTTAGTACTTGGTGGAGAAACCCTTGTTAGCAAACAGAGGTAAGACATTTCTTGTAGTTAGTTACCAGGTTTACACACATCTCAGGAGGGATTTTGGTCCACTTTTCTTTAAAGATCTTCTCTAAATTTGTAGGGCTGCTTATCTGTCACTTCAGCCTCCTCCATAAATTTTCTATAGAATTAAGGTATGGAGACTGGCTAGGCCACTCCTTGACCTTAATGTGCTTCTTTTTGAGCCACTCCTTTGTTGCCTTGGTGGTATATTTTGGGTCATTGTCATGCTGAAAGACCCATCCAGGACTCATCTTCAGTGTTCTGGCTGAGGGAAGAAGGTTCCCATCCAAGGTTTTACAGTACATGGCCCCATCCATTGGCCCCTCAATGCGGCAAAGTTGGTCTGTACCTTTAGCAGAGAAACAGCCCCAAAGCATAATGTTTCCACCTCCGTGCTTGACTGTAGGGATGGTGTTCTTAGGGTCACAGTCAGCATTTTTCTTCCTCCAAGCACATCCCCCTTCTCAAGAAGGCATATCTACAGTCATGCGGATGAACATCTAAATGGTTTAGAGAAGGATTGGGAGAAAGTGCTGTGGTCAGATGAGACCAAAATTGAGCTTTTTGGCATTCGCTTGACTCGCCATGTTTAGAGGAAGAAAAACACTGACTATCACCCTAAAATCACCATTACTACATTCAAGCACGGAGTTGTAAACCTGATGCTTTTGGGCTCTTTCTCTGCTAAAGGTACAGGCCAACTTTTCGGCATTGAGGGGCCAATGGCCGGGCCATGTATTGTAAAATCTTGGATGAGAACCTTCTTCCCTCAGCCAGAACACTGAAGATGGTTCGTGAATGGGATTTCCAGCATGACAATGACCCAAAACATACCAACAAGGCAACAAAACAGTGGCTCAAGAAGAAGCACATTAAGGTCATGGAGTGGCCTAGTCAGTCTGCAGGCCCTGATTTTATAGAAAATGTATGGAGGGAGCTGAAACTCCAAGTTGCCAAGAGACAGCCAAGAAACCTTAAGGATTTAGAGAGGATCTGTAAAGAAGAGTGGACTAAAATCCCTCCTGAGATGTGTGCAAACCTGGTCACCAACTACAAGAAATGTCTTACCTCTGTGCTTGCCAACAAGGGTTTCTTCACCAAGAACTAAGTCGTGCTTTGCTTGTGGATTACATATTTCTTTTACTCACTGAACTTCAACTAAATTTATAGCATTTGTTTTACGTTTTTTTCTGGATTTTTGGTTGATATTCTGTCTCTATTTAAAATACACCTATAATAAAGATTAAAGACCCTTAATTTCCTTGTAAGTGGGCAAATTCCAAAATCTGCAGGGGATCAAATAATTATTTTACCCACTCTGCATATATAGGGAAGCTGCGCACTGCAATGGGGACAAAGGAAAAAAAGGGCACAATACACAAATTCTTTAAATTACATGCTTTGGGGTATGTTAAAGCTTTATGTGATTTTCATGGATAGTCAGCAACAATATACACTGGCTTGGCATGCATTGAAATCTCAAAACAAACCCAATGAATGCTCTAAACATCAAATGGTAGAAACCAGTCACAAATGTTTTGGAGAAAACCTGGATGCTTTGAAAATTGTTAGTGTCCTTCAAAGTTTAATAAAATCTGTAAACATCCATGCATAGGATGTAAACTAACCTAATGTAAAATTAATGTACTGAAACATTCAGCCAAGCTTACCGAAAATATCTTTCTTTCACGCTGTCACAATACCGTTTCTAAGAAGATAAATGAGATCTAAATACAACTTCATAAGTTAACTTAAAACTGATTCACCTATTTAAATTTCTCAACACGCTACTATTTTTCTCAAGTGCTACAAGTTTAATTAAAAATGTGTTGGAAGGTTTGACAAATAAATTTACACTCGGGCAAATACCTGCAATAAATCATTACTCAAAAACAGCCTGAAATAGTTTTAAATATTTGTGCATTAGATCAAAGTTATTTTAGTTCATATAACAAGTATGTTGTAATGTTTAATATGTAGTTTGTTGTTATAGCTAAAAAAAATCTTTACAGGCCTGAATAGAAAAGGCAATATTAAAGCTTCTCTAGTAAGGAAATATTACAGCTGCCAAAGTCTGATTAGTCATAAAATCCACAACATTATTCTCATCCATCAATGCCTCCCTCTTAATGACTAAACTAAAACGAGAGACCTTAATGCTGAAAGCAATGTGTTGTAATAAAAATACCAGAGCTAAAGCTGGATTGTTAGATTTTCTGGTAAAAATATATAAAAAAATGAGTGTAAAAAAAATTGTAACAGAAAAAAAAATCATTATTTAAAAAACAGGCTTCATGTGAGCTAAGTATAAAACATATGTTGTTATGCTTTAGTCTAAAAACCATGACGTTTGTTCAGACTTCTATTATGGTTACCGATTGACTTTTCATGCATTCCTAAATTGCCATGTAATCCAAAACCTTGTCTTCAGCTGCTCCTCTACATTGGAAAGTCCCTCACAATAATCAAGATGATTACAGTTCAGTGTACAGAACAAAATGTGTTTGTGTTATTGTACAAAGGAAATGTAATTTACAGGATATGTCTTTTTAACAAAGAGCAGGGGAGGAAAAAAATATATAAAAAAGTGTTTTAAAAGTGTATTAATTTTTGGCTGCCGACCAGGATTTAAAAAGCAGAAATACACTGTGTAAAATATGTTCCATTCCTGTGGGGACATGATTGAAATTTCTGTGCCAAAACGATCTCACAGAGTTTTCATTGTCTTATCTGCTTACATCATCTTAATGCATTTTTTTCTACTCTGTCAAAGTCATACTAATGTGAATGCGTTTCTTGATGGCAAACAGAGTTTCTTTTTATGCAAAACAGGATTCAGCTGATTTTAATAAAAACAGCTTGCAATCCATTAGACTGTAACATTAATATGCTTATTTTTTTTTTCTAACTTAAGGTTGTGGCAATGTACTATATAGAGGGATTTGTCTTGTTTTCTTCACAATAATTGCTTGGGTGTGGTTACATAATTATCTTTTTAATGAATGGTGTTGCTTTACACAATAACAAATAGCCTTTTATCTTTCTTTCCCTGAATAACTCTACTATTGCTTGCAAAATATGCACATTTTGTATCATTTGAGAATCCTTGAAACTGGGGCGGAGGGGGAGACTTTGCTGGAAGATTAATTATGTCTTCACAGTTGAAATATTGCTTACATGTCTTATTCATAAACACCTGCAGAGTCTGCTAGTAAATGAATTTTCCTAGATCCATGCATAGTAGTTTGTAGAAATGTTGAAATATTTTGTAAGCTGTGCTGATTTTTTTTAATACAATAGGCTTTTCTTATGCTTATATGCACTCATAGTTTATTTTTTTTTTTCAATATACGAAGCATTATTTAAAATTATTAAACAGAGTAGAGGGAGTTTCTACTTAGTTCCTCCTAGGAAGTAACACTTAAAGGGATCTCTCCTCCCTCTTGTGAGCGATGGCAGAAGCATTGATGTTTATTTGGAGTGATACCAGATTTTGCCAGCAGATGTCATTGGAAGCAGAACAATGACTCCCAGTTCCAGGAAAGGATAGAAAGTTGACGTAGCTGATTTTTTTTTTTTTTTGGGAGTGGTTTATAGTAAAGCAATGGGAAAAACTGAAAATGGAAATCTTCCCGACGTATTTACCAGTCCATGATTTAAATGCATTTATTCAGTGCTAGGCAACTTTGAGTATAGCCACAAAATCTGGCTAATATGTTGTCATGACTTGGCTAATACCTGAGCAACCTAAAATTTTACAACAAATGCCTAACAGAGCACACGGTTGTTGATTTGATGTGAGAATTTTACATAAATAGCCATGGATATCTTTGCTTCACTACTGAAGCATAGGTTCTATATGGAATTAGAGATGATTTCAACAGTTACCGATTTAAAAATGTGTATTTTCTGCGCATCCTAAGTGATTAATAACTCAATTACTCTTTAATATCATAATGTTGCTACAAAGCACCAAAATGTGTTCCCAAATGAAATCATAAAAAGTTTTTTTTTTTTTTTTTACGAAAGTGCTGCCATACATTGACATATATCACAAAACCAAATAATATCCAAAATATGCGATCATTTTGCGATAAAAAATAATGATCATATATCAATTCTCCAATATAAACAATATATAAACTCTACAAATCCAAGAAACCAAATTATAAACATGTGAGGGTTCCATCACCCCTGTGATATTGAAAAATATTTTTAAATATATGTAACTTCCAATTCTATATTGTATCACACTAAATTTAAAGCAATATAAAATTGCGCCATACCAAACAGCAAACAATATGTGTAAACACTAGGGGGTTCCACCACCACTGTAATAACTTCTGTAAAAATTAAGTTAATCAATTTCAAATATACACCTTGGCTTGAAACAGTCCAAATGTTCACAAAAAAGTGATAGTATAAGTGATATATAACAGGTCACCATGCACTTTCCCCTTTAAAAGGTCTTATTGGTTGATCCTGGTTGTTTAAACTCTCCAATTTCTTATTGCAGGTGCAGCAATGTATTTTGCCCACCACTGTGTTTTCTCCAACATAGATACCATTCAAATGAAGCAGAAACTATGCATGGTGTTTTACCTCATTAAAATATCATAAATACTTTATTAAACTAATTAAAATGCACTCACAAGATTATTGCACTAGACATCAGCAGTATGCCACCTTAAAAACAGATCCCTTATACAAGCGTGTAATATCCCCGTCAGAGAAAGATAGCAGCATCACCAAATCCTCATATCCATACAGCTTCTTCTTGGTGGCGTGAACTGAACCCCGCTCTGAGTGTGTTTTGTCACTTCCTGTGACTTCTTCCAAAGGAAAGTGATGAAACATGTTAGGGCAGGGCTGATATCATAATGTAGTGCAGCACTTTCTAAAAAAGAATTGTTACAACCAACTAAGCGAACACCTTGCTGAGAATAGACTTCTTGATCCCCTTCAGTCTGGATTTCCTCCTCAACACTCCACAGAAACAATCTACACTTCCTCCCTGGGTCAGCTAGTAGCCTGACATGGCTTCCAATACCATCTCTACACTGATGACACCCAAATCTATTTCTTTACCCCTCAGCTCACTCCCTCCGTCTCCTCACGTATCACTAATTTACTAACAGATATATCAGTCTGGATGTCACACCACTTCCTCAAATTCAATCTATCCAAAACCGAACTTAATTTTTCCTCCCCAACATACCCCTTCCCCTGATCTCTCTGTCAAAATTGATGGCACAGCTATAAGCCCATCCCCCGCATGCCAAGGTCCTAGGTGTAGTCCTGGACTCTGAACTCTCCTTTAAGCCCCACTCCAATCACTGTCCAAATCTTGCCGCCTCAAGCTGCAATATATCCAAAAATGGCCCTTTCTAACCAATGACTTAACAAAGCTCTTAATTGACTCTCTGGTCATCTCTCGCCTCGACTACTGCAACTCCCTTCTCATTGGCTTACCTCTACATAGTCTATCCCCCCCCTTCAATCCATCATGAATGCTGCTGCTGCCAGACTCATCCACCTTACCAATCGCTCTGTGTCTGCTACTCCTCTCTGTCAATCCCTCCACTGGCTTATGCTCACCCAACAAGCTAGATTCAAAATACTAACACCTACTTAAAAAACCATTCACAACTTAGCCCCCAGCTACATCAGTAGCCTAGTCTCAAAATACTAACAGTAATAGTTCTCTTCATTCCTCTCAAGACTTCCTGCTCTCTAGCTCCCTCGTCACCTCCTCCCATGCTTGCCTCCAGGACTTTTCCAGAGCCTCTCCAATCCTATGGAACTCCTTACCACAATCTGTCCAATATATATCCTACAATATTAGCTTTTAGACGATCCCTAAAAACCCTCCTCTTCAGAGAAGCCTGTCTTACCCACACCTAACAACTGTATTTTCATTTTCTGCATCCTGCTGCTGCCTCTATCCAGGCTTTGGGTGTGGTGAAAACAGAGGTTACTCACTCAGTCCCTTGTTGGTGAATCCTGAAGTTCAAGAGGCTGCTATACAGGCTTTCTGCTACACAGCCCAGACTTTGTCTGTCAGGATGGCTTCAGCTAAGCCTAGCTGAGGCTGGTAAGAAGGGGATGAGACTTCCAGCTTCTCCTTCTCTCTTCCACCCATTCTCTCACTCTCCTGTCCTTTATGCCCACAGGCGGAGGCCCTCCGCACAGGGATCCCCTCCAGGTGACTGGCCCCTACACTCTCCTGCTCACTGCTAGGCTCCTGAACATTTTATAGCCTATTTCCCCACCTTCTGGACCTTGCTCCCCAAGGATTGGTGAAAACTCTATAAATATTCAGGCTTTAGCCTCTGTTCCTCCACCCTCTAAGTTCCAGAACTATCCAGCTAGTTCTAGAAGCCAGGGCTAGGTATCATAGGCCCAGCCCTTAGCTCTGCACAGCTAAGCACAACGAATTAACCCAAGCTCCTCTGCCTACAGAGGAGCCAAACTAAGTTTACCTGCTCTGTAACACTGGGGGTGCTACACAAAGGTATTATTCTACAACTAAGCCTTACGTCAAGATGAAAAGCGTCAGAGGAGCCTGTGACCAATGGGATGCTATTGTTCAGAGAGAAAAAACAGTGCAGCCTTTTTTTGTCCAACAATGTATATATATGTAATACAGTGCCTTGAAAAAATATTCATACCCCTTGAAATTTTCCACATTATGTTATGTTACAACCAAAACGTAAATGTATTTTATTGGAATTTTATGTGCTAGACCAACATAAAGTGGTGCATAATTGTGAAGTGGAAGGAAAATGATAAATGGGTTTCACATTTTTTTTACAAATATCTGAAAAGTGTTGTGTGCATTTGTATTCAGCCCCCCCCCCCCGAGTTAATACTTTGTAGAACCACCTTTCTCTGCAACTATAGCTTCAAGTGTTTTTGGGGATGAGAGTGAAATTTTTGCCCATTCTTCCTTGCAAAATCGCTTGAGCTCTGTCAGATTGGATGGAGAGTGTCTGCGAACAGCAATTTTCAGGTCTTGGCACAGATTTTCAATTGGATTTAGGTCTGGACTTTGACTAGGCCATTTTAATACATGAATATGCTTTGATCGAAACCATTCTATTGTAACTCGGGTTGTATGTTTAGGGTCGTTGTCCTGTTGGAAGGTGACCCTCCACCCCAGTCTCAAGTCTTTTGGAGACTCTAACAGGTTTTCTTCAAAGATTGTCCTGTATTTGGCTCCATCCATCTTCCCATCAACTCTGACCAGCTTCCTTGTCCCTGCCGAAGAAAAGCACCCCCACAACATGATGCTGCCACCACCATGTTTCACGGTGGGGATGGTGTGTTCAGGTTGATGTGCAGTGTTCGTTTTCCGCCACACACAGAGTTTTGCTTTTGGGCAAAAAAGTTCAATCTTGATCTCATCTGACCGGAGCACCTTCTTCCACATGTTTGCTGTGTCCCCCACATGGCTTTTTGCAAACTGCAGTCTGCAGCTCCTCCAGAGTTACCATGGGCTTCTCTGATTAATGCTCTGCTTGCCTGGTCTGTTAGTTTAGGTGGATGGCAATGTCTTGGTAGGTTTGCAGTTGTGCCATACTCTTTCATTTTCAGATGATGGCTTGAACAGTGCTCCGTGAGATGCTCAAAGCTTGGGATATTTTTTTTTAACCCAGCCCTGTTTTAAACTTCTCCACAACTTTATCCCTGACCGTTCTGGTGTGCTCCTTGGCCTTTATGATGCTGTTTGTTCACTAAGGTTCTCTAACAAACCTCTGATGGCTTCACAGAACAGCTGTATTTATATTGAGATCAAATTACACACAGGTGGACTCTATTTACTAATTGGGTGACTTCTGAAGGCAATTGGTTCCACTAGATTTTAGTTAGTGGCATCAGTGTAAAGGGGGCTGAATACAAATGCACGCCACACTTTTCACATATTTATTTGTAAAAAAAAGAAAATGTTCATTGTTTTCCTTCCACTTCACAATTATGTGCCACTTTGTGTTGGTCTATCACATAAAATCCCAATAAAATACATTTACGTTTTTGGTTGTAACACGACAAAATGTGGAAAATTTCAAGGGGTATGAATACTTTTTCAAGTCACTGTAACTTACCACTGATTTTTTTTCACATTGTAAAATAAGGTAGTGAAGTTTACTAATCCAGATTTTAATGCCCTGTTTGGATCCTATAGCGGTACCATATACTGTTCATAGAACAGACCGTTTTTTGTGATTATATACTTGCATACAATATAAGCATTTCACAGATTATCAGTAGTTCTAATATATAGGCACACACATTCATATATATTCCCCTTACTGGTATTTTAGTCCAACAAAATCATATCGTTGAAGTAAAAAAAAATCTATAATTTTATTTATATTATATTGTATCTGTACTTAGTTTGAAACTTTTCAAATGTCCACATCTAATTGACTGCATAGTATTTGGACTCCTATGAGCTTGAAAATTGTTTAAACACAATAAATTCATCATTATTGCTGAACTGATCTCATACAACTCAAAGCATATGTGCATACATAACCAGTCTTCTGGTAAAGCAACATTCCTATCTGATATAAACCTCATTAACCACTTCATGACAAGGCCATTTTTTGCATTACAACACTGCTTTAATTTAACTGAAAATTGCGCAGTTGTGCAATGCTGTACACAAATGATATTGAAGTCCTTTTTTTCCCACAAATACTTTCTTTTGGTAGTATTTGATCACCTCTGTGTTTTTTTTTAATTTTTTTGCCCTATCAACAAAAAAGACCAACAATTTTGAAAAGAGAACAACATTTTTTAATTTCTGCTATAAAACACACCCAATAAAAAAAAAAGTAAAAAATCGAATTTCTTCATCAGTATTCTGCTAC
>BLSH010560358.1:68144-86929 GCA_018402905.1 Glandirana rugosa | reverse complement strand
CCCTGTCCGTATAGAAAGGTCCCCACGTCACCTTCGAGGTTAGATTTTATATTATACACTCATCAAATCCTCTACCTATAAAAATAGGAGAGATGGGTTACAGTACTGTAGGGAATAAACCCAACGTGCACATCATATAAAGTATAATATACGAACAGAAAAACGTCTAGATAAAAAAGACATAGGCGGGGGCTTCTCACCGAAATGACGGTACTTGGCGCATCCCGAATGTAACTACGTAATACGAAGTGTGTTCCCAGTATAGGATCCAAAAAATACCTCCTAGTACAAAATTGTTACGATACATGATTAAACATAATACGGTAAATACGCAAATCGTGTAAAATACATGAGTAACATCGTACAAAAACACCAAATCTGTTATTTGTGTAAGTAAAATACAACGAAATGAAACAAAATGCAACTACTCACATATTATATTTTAGATTGGAGCTTCCACTGCACCCCTGGAAAGATATGCCTGTCCCAGTCAATACACCTTTGCCCTCTGTTGCACAATGGACCCCACCTCAGATCCCGGTGCAGACAGATGTGTCGGCCCATACACATCAGCGCACATACCTCCACATGCTGCTAATATGTGAGTAGTTTAGGAGATGGATATTTTTATCCTCTCTACCCAATGTCATCACATCCCTTATTTGGGTTGCACGTGTAGTATATTTCATATGATATGCTTGTCTTTTTGCAGATCTATTTTTTCCACATCTGCCCCTGAAGAGTGGCTTTACTGCCATGAAACGCGTAGGGCTTACATTGATGCATTATGCTTTACAAAAGGATCAAATCCTAGGTTTTTTATGAAGGATCATGATTCAACAATGCTATGTACTAATTTGTATTATGCCATTTATGCATTTATCACATTTTATGTACTCCTTGTAGCATGTTTTTGCTGTGTGTTTTAGACAATAAACACATTCATTTTATGCTGCTTTACTTTGTTTTACGTGCTGAGTCCCATCATACACACCTCATTTCAAGTCCCCCCTTTTTATGTGCCACAAAAGCCAGCATCTGGCGATATTAGCTCTGACACTATCTTTTTCCATGTCACTTTGGGACAAACTTAAACAGAACTCTGATCTGGTCTCACAGATCTGCCCTCTATGTCATCTCTTCCATAACCCAAATTTCCGCCCAGGTATGAACATTAAATCTTTCCAGTGGTGGACTGATAAGGGGATGTATAGAATAGGTCACCTTTTGAAATCTCAAGGACCCCTCTCCCACTGCATAAGAAAGCTTGAAATGCCACCCACAGAAACCTTTAGATTTCACCAAATTTCCCATTACCTATACGCCATTTGGAGATTAAAACCATCCCCATCCGAAATCACTTCATATGAACAATGGTGCAGCCAGCTAACAGAGCAGAGGGGGGAATCACAACGATATACGAGTCACTCTCTGGGGCCAACACTAAAACAACCTGCATGATGGCATGGGAGAAAGATCTGAATCAAGAATGGGAGCTGGCTCATTGGCACAAAATAATATCCTTATCGAACAAAGGCATTTTAAATATCTCTTTTAATAGAAGCAAACTTAAAAGTACTAACAAGGTGGTACTTAGTGCCATCTAGGTTAGTAAAATTATATCTGGCAGCATCTCCCCTATGTTTTCGGAACTGCTCTCATGTGGGTACCATGTTGCACATCTGGTGGGAATGCCCCAAAATTAGGGGGTTTTGTAACAAGATTTTTGCGATGATTAGAAAAATCACAGGCCTGGCTATCCCATAAATGCCCCAGGTAGCTTTATTGAATTTCCTAACAGAGAACACGACTAAAAGTGAAAGGGCTCTAATCTGCTTTATCTTTTTAGCTGACTTTAGCGAAAGCTTGGAAACAGTCCAGGGTTTCAAGCAACAAAGGATCTCATGGATCATGGTTCAGGAAAAAATGGTCAGTACTTTTCTAGATACCGTTAAGAAATTTAAAGCAATCTGGGAACCATGGGCAAGGTTCGTGAACATCCCTTTAGTTCCTGTCTAAAAGAGTAACTAACTTCCTACGAGACGGACAGGTCCCATAGGGCATCCTTCTATTACCTTTCCCTTCCCCCACCCTCCCTCTTCTTCTTCCTCCTTCTCTCTTTCTTCCTTCTATCTTACAGATACAGATTTGCTTTCAAGTTTTGCTCCTATATATATCAACTTGTTTTATCGTTACCCGGTTTTAAACCCACTCAACGAGAAATGGAGGATTTCATGCAACGGAGAAAATTAATTTTTGGCGAGGCACGGAGGAAGTTCCCACACCTTTTATATTCTATTGTTGAGCACAGGACTCCAAATTACGGGATATATCGGGCTTCTGCCCATCTTCCCATATTCATTTTGTGACCCTAGGCACATAGCCACCAATTATATATATATATATATATATATATATATATATATATATATATACCCAGCTCCTGGGGAATCCCACCTTGAGGCGAAATAAATCATCAACATTTCTCAACCTACTCAACATAGGGCTGAGATCCGAGCCTCCCATTCCAAGTAAAAACACTCAATTCCACATGTTATCATGCATCCTCCTCTTGTATCACTGGAGATTGAATTGTTTATTATGGTTTTCTTCATGCAAATGGATGGTGAGATGCCTGACTACAAAGGAGGGGGCCACTCATCGCTTCTCGACACAGTTCCCAATTGGGGTGTCGAGGGTGGTGGAAAGCTCCACTCTCACTCAAAGTGCTTGCTATCCATTTTTTCTCATATTTTGCTTGTTGTTTTACATATTATTGTACCTCATGGACCAAAACAAAAAGGCTGGTGGCCAAATGGCCTGAGTTAACTGTCTCTGTAAGACAGGATCTGTATTTGCCAATTTCTGTATTATATTACCCTTCTTTTTGAAAACCATAAACATTTTGAAACAAAAATGTCTATAATGTGTTGGCAATTAATTCAGTTAATACACCTGCCCTTATGCATTTGTTTTTAT
This sequence comes from Glandirana rugosa, assembly GCA_018402905.1. Taxonomy (NCBI): domain Eukaryota; kingdom Metazoa; phylum Chordata; class Amphibia; order Anura; family Ranidae; genus Glandirana; species Glandirana rugosa. The sequence continues at coordinate 83,950 of BLSH010560358.1, read as the reverse complement.
CTAGCAACATAACAGATCTGAGCATTGCCCACAGTTACTATACTCTTTACTCTGGGACGAATAAGCAATATTAAAGGCTTGTTTGCTTACAAGACTTGTTTTCAGTTAGTTCAGCATAATTTTTTCAGATTCAATAAATCAGGGCAAAGGCTTTCAAATCTAGCTTCTAAGAGTATGGCCACGGCAGTCGCAGTTAGAATGCGCAGATGTTTGATTTTAGTTGTATTTGATAAAATACTTAATAGTGTTTAACTGGCTTAATGCAGTTGTAAAAGCAGACTTTTTCTTTACCTTACTGCATTCTAATCTTCTGCAAGCTGCTTCCTCTGCAGCGCATCCAAATTCATACCTGAGCCCAATCTCAATCCAGAGATCTCACTCCTCATAGGTTTAGATACAGCAGCAGGAGCCATTAGCTCCCACTGCTGTCAACCAGAGCCAGTGAGGATGGAGCAGGGGTGGGGCCGAGCCCCGCTCTGTGTTTCTTATGGACATACAGAGTAGGGCTCGGGAGTGAGCATGCACAAGTGCCCCCATAGCAAGCAATTTGCTATGGGGGCACTCGGAGAAGAGGAGAAGAGGAGGAGCCAGGAGTGCCAGTGGGGACCCCCAGAAGAGGAGGATTGGGGCTTTTCTTCTCAAAACCACTGCTCAGAGCAGGTAAGTACAGCATGTTTAATATTTTAGTAAAAAAAAAAAATGAATCCAACCTTTAATATCACTTTAAATTACTTGTGAATTACCGTGAAATTTGATATAGACCTGCAAAGTTGGGTTGGAAGATTCAAGTCAATTCAATGTCTCCAAAACTGAGTAGTGTTTTAAAAAATGTTCTTGTTGACCATACTGATTGGACTTAAATTCATTTTCAAACCTGTACTGAAAAAATGGCAATTAAAGGACCAGACTCCTTCTAGTCATTGTGTATTCCAGTCTTCATGCTCCTTACCTGTCCGGTAAGGATGCCAGCCACACTCAGGTACAGTAGGTTCCAGGAGCAGTCTACGCCATCATGTAGCAAGTGGTTGCTTGTGGCCAGAGCAGCCACAGGTTTGAGAAAGTGAAGCTCATATATTTTATATAGATGCGTTACACACAGAGTGATATATTTCAAGCCTTTCTTTCTTTTAATTTTGATGATAGAGCTAATGAAAACCAAAATTCAGTATCTCCGAAAATTAGAATATTACATAAGACCAATAAAAAAAAAAAAAAGATTTTTAATACAGAAATGTTGGCTTACTGAAAAGTATTCAGTATACCAATACTTGGTCGGGGCTCCTTCTGCATGAATTACTGCATCAATGTGGCGTGGCATGGAGGCGATCAGCCTGTGGCACTGCTGAGGTGGACCGACATCAGCAGATGACATGGCTCCCCAAATCATCACTGACTGTGGAAACTCCACACTGAACCTCATGCAACTTGGATTCTGTGCCCTCCATTCTTCCTCCAGACTCTGGGACCTTGATTTCCAAATTAAATGCAACATTTTCCACAGTCAGTTTCAGTAAGGATTTGGGGAACCATGTCATCTGCTGGTGTTGGTCCACTGTATTTTATCAAGTCCAAAGTCAGGGCAGCCCTCTACCAGGAAATTAGAGCACTTCATGCTTCCCTCTGCTGACCAGCTGTATGGAAATGCTTATTTCATTTTCCAGCTGGACTTGGTACGTGCTCACACTGCCAAAAGTGCCATTACCTGGTTTAATGATTATTGTATCACTGTGCTTTGATTGGCCAGCAAACTTGCCTGATCGAAAAACCCCATAGAGAATCTATGGGGTATTGTCAAGGGGAAGATGAGGGACACCAGATCCAAAAATGCAGATGAGCTGAAAGCCACTATCAAAGAAACCTGGCTTCCATAACACCTCAGCTGTGCCACAGGCTGAACGCCTCCATGCCACGCCGCATTGTTGCAGTAATTCATGCAAAAGGAGCCCCGACCAAGTATTGAATGCATATTATATTGTGCATGGACATACTTTTCAGTAAACCAACATTTCTGTATTAGAATCCTTTTTTAGTGGTGTTCTGTAATATTCTAGTTTTCTGAGATACTGAATGTTGGGTTTTCACTAGCTGTCAGCCATAATCATCAAAATTAAAAGAGAAATGCTTGGAATGTATCACACTGTGTGTACGCATCTATATAAAATATTTCACTTTTTGAACTGAATTACTGAAATAAACTAACTTTTTGATGATATTCTAATTTTATGAGATGCACTTGTATATAAAGGTTCCTTTTTTTTCTGCATCAAAAATGAATGGAACATAGGTTATATGGTTTCCAATGGCGTAGTTCACACTGATGCTTGTTCCATTTCCAGAAAAAAAAGTAGAATATGCTCCATTTTTCCTGCACTGGAATGTACTGGAACGCTGTAAAATGTACTGGAACGCACCTGAAATGCACTGGAACACACATGTCTTAATTTAAGGTTAAGAAAAAAAGGGGGGAAAAATGAACTGGACTGCATCAAAAAAGCACCAAAAACGCACTGGAACGCATCAAAAATGCGTAAAAAACGTGCAGGCAGAAAAGCATCTGGAACACATCCAGACTGCATTTCTATGGCGTGAACTGACCCTTAGGGCCAGTTCACACTCCATGCAGCCCAATGTGTTTTTTTTTTCTGCATCAAAAATCCATGGAAAGCAGGATATATTGTTTTCAATCACATAGTTCACACCAGTGCGTGCAGTTCCAGTGCATTCCAGTTCCAGAGAAGCAGAACATGCTGCATTTTTCTTGCACTGGACTGTACTGGAACGCTATAAAACGCATCAAAAATGCACTGGAACGTACCAAAAATGCACTTGAACACATATGTGCTTATTTAAGGTTAAGATAAGAGGGGGGAAAAAGCACTGGAACACATCAAGAACGCGTCAAAAACGTGCATGCAGAAAAGCATCTGGACTTTGTTTTTAAGGTGTGAACTGGCCCTTCATGTGCCTTCTCCTACCAGGTCTGGTTGGCGGTAAAATTGTGCAAACTTATTTTGGGCGACAAGCGCCCCGCGATTCAGAACGCTCAGTTCTGAACGGAGCCTTAAATGGCTTTACCTGCCCAATAGAAAAAAAAACTACCAGTGGTAGTTTTAAAATGAAACAACTGCTATTTTATGATTTCCTATTTATAAAGATTCTAAAGTTATGTTAATGATGCAAAGCATGCTAGGCTAGTTTGCCCTTGAAATAATTAATTCCACTTCTCGTGGTACATAGACTTCACATTTTTAAAACCCTTCTTCATACTTTATTTTCTGCATTATTGGATTTTTTCATTAAATCAACCTCACGTTTACAATATAGAACACTATTTGCCTTGCAATTAAATTGTACTTGGCATAAACAGCTGCAATAACAAAGAATGTATGACCCAGGTCACATCTGCACTGTGCTCTCAGAACCTTTTTTGTCTTCAACAAACATATTTGCATTTATCTTTTCCAGTCCCTAATTTGTCTCTTTTGTGCTTCTTTGTGTAGGGAGCTCAGATTTTTATGATATTTCCTGTGTATTCGTTTATATGAACTAGGAAACTAATTGCCATGGTAATGGCTAAAAAAATGTTAAAATGCTCTTTTTATCTATATATGCATTTACTTGGATTTCTTCCAAATGCATACTTATTTCTTACAGCACAGAGGTTTACATGGGAAATATGAATATTACTTTGTATTAAGGCTCTGTTCCAGCTAAATATTTTTATTTTGGTTCAGATATAGTGAGGAAAGGTTAAAGTGATGGGGAATCACTCCAATATGGACAAAGACAAGTAGAGAAGGGTTGGAACTGCTGATTTTTTTCTCTATTATGATGTGTGCAACCACACTCTACTAGATAATTAGGTCAAAAAATGGGACTTTAAATGAAGCAGTGGTCACAATGGCCATCAGCTTCCATTCCAGGTTGGGTGATAGACAAAAAGGTTTTTTTTTGGGGGGACTTTAAATGAGACACACGGGTTGTAAAAACATGCGTTTTTATTGAGGCAACTTTCATCTAGGTAGTACTGTAGACAATCCATACATCTCAATACATATATTGGGCACATTGCCTCTACTATATATTTTGGCCACATTGCCTCCACTAAAAAATGTAACATATGAACTGGAAACAAATACATGATTTACAATTGATGAAAATTGGCTCCATACAATACAATCGGCATATATCGGCTCTACGCGTTTCGTGAAGTTATGATCCACTCATCAGGAGCATGCATGTATAGGCAACTGTAATTAATAGAAATATGGAAATATTATATAAATAAAAAAAAAAAACAACGTTGGGAATGAGTATGTTGTTTACCATATTTCCTGCACGGAGCGATACCAATGACGATCCGGACACACCCCACTGGGGGGTATCCCCTGAGGAGAGCTGAGTTGGGGGGGTTTTGGCACATGAACCCCAAAAAGGACCACATCCAAAGACCAGAAACCAAGATAGAAGGACGTGTATGAGGACCAGGGAAGCTGGGTGGGAGGCTTCTGTGGAAATAAGCGATATGATGAATATATGTAGCCCTATAGCAATAGGACAGAAAGGAATGGGGGAAGGGGAGAACCAAGACAGGACACCACGTGAACCAAGGGGAAGGAAAGCCAAGATAGTGACCAGATAGCATAATAACAAAGTAACAAAGGAGGCACCCTATACCTGTAAAGTGCCCAGTGACTGGTTGGGGATGGTGTGCAGAGAGGTATGATGTGTCCAGCTGAAACATGAGGTGAGTGGGAGGTGGAACTATATAGGGCATAGCTGCCACACCCACATCAGCGTCATGCAGGCATAGGCTGCCGGGAGAGGCAGTGCCAGAAGATTGGGCGATGGATCGCCCAATATCGGCACTGATCCTCTGCACTCCCATGGAACGCACACCAGAGAGGCATCGCTCCAAAGGGAACGCATAGCCTGTAGTGTGTAAAGCATGGCGCCGACGCCCCAAGCAAGGCCGTCCACATCCCCCCAGGGGTGGGGGGGAGGGGAGGAGAGCCTGCAAAAGGGCATCGCGGCTCCCGGGGGGAATGATAGCCAACTTGGCCTCCGAGGGCGGATCAGATGACCCAACAACTGCAGCAAACCAGCAAACAACAGAGACCCAGTAGCAGATCCTAAAGGGTCTGATAGTGTTATTGAAACCAGTAAAAATATATTTTTTTAAAAAAATATATTTCTTTAAAAAAATATATACATATGTGAAAAAAATATGTAACTGAATAATCAAGAAATAAACAAAAATATATAAATTGGGTAATGAATAAAAAATGTGTATATGAAAATTGAAGATAATGAAATGAAAAATAAAAATATCAAGAAAATAAAACTGGGTTCTAACCCGTGTGCCTCCATCCCTGGTTTGTGCGATAATTAAGAAGGTCAAAAAATGGGACTTTAAATGAAGCGGTGGTCATAATGGCCATCAGCTTCCATCCCGGGTTGGGTGATATACAAAAAGGGGGGGTTTTGGGACTTTAACCCCTACAGATCCGCGCTATTGCCGAAGTACGGCTCGAGCGCGGATCTGAAATGCTGGGACGACGTCCATGGACGTCGTCCCCTGTGCACGCTCCTCGCGTGTCCCCTGGCGGCAGCGGCGGCACGAGCGTGCCTGTGGCTTGGGCGGACTCGATGTCTGCCCGAGACCCGCCGATCTCTTTTAGCAGCCTCAGAACGGGGAACCGCCGATGTAAACACGCGGTTCCCCGTTCTGTGACAGGGGATATAGCAGATCTACTGATCCCTGTCACTGGGATCAGTTAGATGTGTTATGTCCTGGCCAGCCCTGCCCCCCCACAGTTAGAACACACCCAGGGAACATATTTAACCCCTTCACTGCCCCCTGCAGGTTAACCCCTTCACTGTCAATGACATTTACACAGTAATCAGTGGATATTTAAATTTCTGATCGCTGTATAAATGTCATTGGTCCCAAAAATGTGTAAAAAATGTCCGTAATTTCTGCGGCAATATCGCAGTCCCGATAAAAATCGCAGATCGCCGCCATTACTAGTAAAAAAAAAAAAAATAATAAAAACGCCATAAATCAATTCCCAGTTTGTAGACGCGATAACTTTTGCGCAAACCAATCAATATACGCCGATTTGCATTTTTTTTTTTAACCAAAAATATGTAGAAGAATATATATCGGCCAAAACTGATGAATATTTTTTTTAATGGATTTGTACTTTAGCAAAAAGTAAAAAATATTGTTCTTTTTTGCAAAATTGTCAGAGGTGATCAAATACCATCAAAAGAAAGCTCTATTTGTGGGAAAAAAGGACGCAAATTTTATTTGGGTACAACGTCGCACGACCGCGAAATTGTCATTCAAAATGCGACAGCGCTGAAAGCCAAAAATTGGTCTGGGCAGGAGGGGGGTTTAAGTGCCCAGTAAGGAAGTGGTTAAATGAGACACACCGGTTGTAAAAACATGCGTTTTTATTGAAGCAACTTTCATCTAAGTAGTACTGTAGACAATCCATACATCTCTTAATACATATATTGGGCACATTGCCTCTACTATATATTTTGGGCACATTGCCTCTACTAAAAAATGTAACATATGAACTGGAAACAAATACATGATTCACAAATGATGAAAATTGGCTCCATACAATACAATCTCAGCAGCATAAGACAACTTGAATAATAATTAATACGGCATATATCGGCTCTACGCGTATCGTGAAGTTATGATCCACTCATTTAGGAGCATGCACATATAGGCAACTGTAATTAATAGAAATATGGAAATATTATTATTTTTTTTTTTTTTTTACATAATATTTCCATATTTCTGTTAATTACAGTTGCCTATACGTGCATGCTCCTGATGAGTGGATCATAACTTCACGAAACGCGTAGTATATAGTATATATAGTATTTAGAATATATATTCTAAATACTAAATTTGCGGCCAGCGGTGCATTTCTTGCACAAGAATAAAAAGTGCGTCTACATTTTTTTTTTAATATGTCTCAATATTTTGGGGGCTACCCCAATTAGAAAAAAACAAACAAAAAACTGTGTTGGCTACCTCCTCCACCGCCACTTTTTTCATGTGATTTTAAGTTATTTCCATATCCACATTTGTTTGCAGGGCACTTGTCCTACTCTTACCCCCATTTTGCTTCCTTTTGAAGCCTTCTAGCCCTTTCCAGGACTTTTTTAGAGCCATTTTAGTGCCCAAAAGTTCGGGTAACCATTGACTTCAATGGGGTTCGGGGCCGAACTCAAACTTTTTCGCAAAGTTCGGCCGAACCCGAACATCCAGGTGTCCGCTCAACTCTACACTCTACTTTTCCTGTAGTGCATCAGGACAAGAAATGAAAGAAAATCTCCCCATTGGGGTCACAGACATAAAAAAGTAACAGAAAGAAAAGATACACACAAAACCAGTGTAGAGCTCAGCGCTAAAACCTAAGAACAGCAGGGTAATGTATAATAGCCCGTTGATTTTGTTAATTATTTATAAAAGAGTCAATCCAGGAGGTGAATGAGTCAATCTTAGTAAACGTCTAAGGAATAATCCAGTTAACAAAGTTTCCAGTGTTCGGCTGCTAGTGATGGCAAGGCTGCTTCATGCGCAGGCTGGGGACCCAGAGACTGTAAAGACAAGCGGGCAGGGAAATAGAAAAGAGAAGCGCCAAGCCACTCCTAGTGCAGCCTTGTTTATTATAAAGTTGCAAAATTGAAAACAAAATAAAATGCACTCCCATGGTGCCAGATGGGTGAAGGCATGTCAGGTGCAGCGACAGAAGAAAACACAGCCAGCGTCTCCTAGGATGTGAACCATATGCTAGGAGTTTTCATCAGCTGATGAAGGAGGCATGGTCTTGCTGAAATGCGTTCTGATTGGCCAAACACAGTAGTGCCGCCTAACACTGTGTCTGGCCAATCAGAACGCGTTTGGGAAGCAAGGTCATGCCTCCTTCATCAGCTGATGAAAACTCCTAGGATATGGCTCACATCCTAGGAGACTCCGGTGGTGTTTTCTTCTATGGCTACAGGGGGAGCACGAGTGAAAAGTCACCTCTTGTCACAAATAACATATGAAGATATTCATCACACTTTGAACAAGCACCAGAAGTCACGGATTTTACTTGAAAAACTGTTCTTAAACCAATAGGAGATTATTACCACATTATACATACCTGATCGCCGAAAAAAATTCTTTTTTGTAAATAATACTATTGTATGCACTGTGAGATCTATACACATTTTTACCTACTGTTGCTAAATTTTATACTTGCAGAAATTTATTTTTTAATCACCCTTTTTATATGGACTTGTTACACTTATATTTTGACGTTTTTACTGCACACCCACATACCTTGAATCCTTAGCAATTTTTGCACATATACTAGCATGTTGATACTAGCACATGCACACTAGAAATATTATGATACATTTTTAGAAATTTCCTTTCAGCACTTTATGAATTTATATATATGAACTTTGTTACCGGGGATCAAAGATTAATACCCCACTAAAACATATGTACACAGGGCACCAGGAACACATTTATCTCCCACTACTCAGACAGCGCCACATCCAAGCACCACCTCTTTCAATACCACTTCCCACCTATGGGAGGGAATCCTTGGAAGGCAGCAGTCATACACACAAACCCATAAGCGCGGTACACATCCTTAATTCACCTACACCTGACATGCCTTCATCCATCTAGCACCACGTGAGTGCATTTTATTTTGCTTTAAATTTTGCAAATTTGCAATAAACAATGCGGCAATAGGAGTGGCTTTGCGCTTCGCTTTTTTTTTCCCCCGCCCTTTTGTTTTTACAGACATAAAAAAACCTTGGCAGAAAATGTAATTCTTCCAAACTCTTATTAAAATGTAGAGGGAAAAACTGGGCTGGAGTTTGGATTGAAACTTTTGTCTTATTATAAATATGCCTGGATTTGTGAAAATCTTGGAACATCCAGTGCTGAGACTGTACTGGACATAGTAAATGTAGCCATAACTAAAAATACATCTGTAAATATATAACCTGTTTAAAACTCTTAACTTTTGCGTGAGACAAAGAAAGGTAAAAAGCCTGTGTTAATGTGTGATCCAATTTACTTCAATGAGGTAAAAAAAAACTTTCTTTCAATCACAAGGAAGCGTCCTTATGTCCTTTTGTGATGACCTTATTTTGAACCACTTTGTCCTGATGTGGACTATTTGTATATGCATACCATATATAGTAATAGTATATGACCATAAGGCATGAGCTTAATGTTTAAGCCAAACACAACATTACCACCTGTTTGGCAAGGTGAATGTCATATCTAATAAGCCATTACTACCGCTACTATACATGACAATTTCCACTGTCAATGGTTGTTAAGGACACTGGAGGGTCAATCAAAATTTTTTTTGCATAGGGTTCTCCTCAATTTCAAATACCTGAATATTCTATAGATGAATGGATTCCTCAGCTGCTTTGTTTGCAAACAGAACGAAGCAGCTGGGAGCTGTCACTCTAAAGGCTCGTACACATGGTGCGACGGTTATACGAAACCGGTTGTACAACCACTTGTTGTACGATAATCCGACCGTTAGTACGCGCGATTAGAACATCCGACGTGCAATGGCCATACAACAGAAGTTGGATGAGCAGACTAGAAAACTTTGGTTGTACAACAAGCGGTCATACGACTGTTGTACTGTGTGTACAGAGAAGTTGGTCCAACAAGTTGTACGTGCAAATTAAGCATGCTCAGAAGTCAGGAACGCCCGGAAGTGTCCGTTCGTGTAAACCTACGTTCCTAATTCACAAATCACATTCACCTGAACTTCCTCTTTATACGCTTGTAACACGTCACTACATTCGGCTTGGTCGTACAATCGCTTAGTGCATGTCAGTACGCGAGATACAACAGCCAACATATGATTTGGGCGTACAACCGTCTCACCGTGTATACGAGGCCTAACTTTCAGTGTTGCTGTAGTAAGTCAAGTTCACCACTTCACAGGTAGGGTCAAGGCATTCTTGAGGCATGTTGTTTATAGGAATTAGGTATTTTTATTGTTTCATTTTAAAGAGGAGCTTTAGTCAGGTGTGTGAAACTTAAAAGTCAGCAGCTACAAAAACTGTAGCTGCTGAATTTTAATAGACACTCACCTGCCCGAGGGTCCAGCGTTGTTATCACCCAAGCCAGCTTCTTCACCTGTCTTCAGTCCCAGTGCCAACATGTTAACTGTGGGCAGCCAGCTGTGATTCCTTGCAGCTTCACAGCCGGTTACCCCTGCGCATGGTAAATGGTCCCACAGCCTTCTGAGACCTGTGACAAGTTCCAGAAAGCTGTGGACATTGGGATGGAGGGGGGCCTAAGTACTCCAAGCGGAAGTAGGAGCAAGTACCTTTCAAAATCAGGTACTTGATTGGGAGGGTAAAGAGAGTAACTTCCCCTTTTCGGTGAAGTTCCACTTTAAAGGGTAACCCCACTTTTGTGGGGAAAAATAATAGCAAATTAAAATAATAATATAGCATATACAATTGTGATTCAAGTCCTATTGTAATTGAATGTTATTAAAAATTACCTTTCCTTTTCAATCTGCAGCGCTGTAATTTTCTGTAAAATGATTTGCAATATGGCTACCTGGAGGCGTTCTGTACACAAAGTGTGAACAGAATACTCCACAGAAACATAATTTCCTGCTTGTGTGATTGGCTCACTGATTTTCCCAGAAGTATACACTAAGATACAAGTCAGATATCAGACATCCCCTACAACAAAAATGTTGTTATTGATGAGGTACTCCCAATAGAAAATCAGACCAGCCAGGCTTTCCTCTTCAGAGCCCTGCAGGTGCAGCAGCTGATTGATAATTATGAAATCACTCCCATTAGATTAATTTCCACATGGATACAGACAAACACACAGGGGTTTCTTCATAATAACAAAAGGTAGTAATCTGCAACAAAGTTTAAATTCCTTGTAATGTACATATATCACCCAGAGAGGAATGTTTTTTTTTTCAACAAATATACTATACTCTTCTATACTATATGCTGTAGAGAGGAAAAATTGTAAGGAAAAATCTGATACCCCACTACTTATTCTTTCTTATATTCATCCCCTCCTTCAGCTTCTACTAACTTTGAGGTGGGTAAATATTGTATACCCATAGGTGTGCGCAGCCTCTTGCATTAGGGTGTGCACCCCAAAGCTCAAATACGCTAAAGCATAGTAAACCGTGTTTACTATGCTCCAGTTTGTGAATGAACACAGCGAGTGAGTGTGTTCATTAAGATAAGGAAGGGGTCGGAAGATGAAATATTGAACCCACTCTCCATCCTAAAACATCCCCTGTAACAGCTGAGGGGAGAGGAGAGAAGAGGGGGGAAGCCATCAGCGCTGCATGGGGTTGACACGGGGGGGGGGCATGTAGTAAGGGAAGTCGGCACTTCAGAGAGTGAATAGTGTGTGGGCACACCTGGCACACCCCCTGTGCACGCCTATGTGTATACTGTATGTTCATGGCATCCTTATTGAAGACACTATATGGTATCTTAGAATCAAAAGGAGTGGTTTGATCCGAAGCCTATATGTGCCTGTAGGTAAATATTGGAGGAGGAGTTTGTCTGCTATACAAAGTCTGGGTACTTTGAGAAGGGAACCCATATAGAGTAGGATATATATAAAATCCAAATAGGGAAAATGCAATATGTAAATAAGCACACACCACACACAATTTAGAAGAGAGACCTTTTATTAGAAATATGGGAAATTGAATAAAATAATTGTAAAGGAATAAGTGAGGGAGTGGACTTGTAGCAGATAATGTATGTCATGCACTTATTATGCAATTTGTGAAATTTAAAACTTCCCAGGCATATAGTTATGATCATAATTTGGTTTGCAAAGGCACAGAATTGGGATTTCTATCCTTTGTGGCTAGTAAGAAATTCAAATGAAAGTTTGTGTGCCCAGAGTTCATCTTTATCCACTTACCAACCGGGCCCATTTTTACATTTGTTGGTTACTAGCTAAAAACATTTTTTTTTGCTAGAAAATTACTTAGAACCCCCAAACATTATATATTTTTTTTTCAAACACCCTAGAGAATAAAATGGTGATCGTTGCAATACTTTTTGTCACACGGTATTTGTGCAGCGGTCTTTAAAAGGGCAATTTTTTTGGAAAAAATTTACTTTTTTGAATTAAAAAATAAGACAACAGTAAAGTGGAATGGCGACAAAGTCCGGTACTTAAACATTCCCATAGGCAACGCTTTAAAAATTTTTATCCGTTACCAGGTTAGAGGTGCAGAGGAGGTCTTTTGCTAGAATTATTGCTCACACTCTGGCGATCGCGGCGATACATCACATGTGTGGTTTGAACACCGTTTTCATATGCGGGCGCGACTTACGTATGCGTTTTCTTTGCTGCGCGGGGACGGTGGCACTTCAAATTTTTTTTTTCAATTTTATTTATTTATTTTTAACACTGTTCCTTTAAAAAAAAAATCTGATCACTTTTATTGCTATCACAAGGAATGTAAACAACCCTTGTGATAGTAATATATGGTGACAGGTACTCTTTTTGGAGGGCTGGGGGGTCTAAAAGACCCTTCCATCCCTCCTTTGCACTTCACAGTATTCAGATCGCCAAAAACGGTGATTCTGAATATTGTCTTTTTTTAAAATTGGCGCCGTTGACCGCCGAGTAAACCTGAAGTGACGACGTGACGTCGCTTCCGGAATTTGCCGAAGGAGACCTGATCGGAGCCGATTACGGCTTCTATCAGGTTATCTTCCAGCCGGCGGAGGCACCGGATCGTCGCTCTGGTCTCCCGGTGGGACCGGAGGCCGGAGAAGAGCGGCGGGAGGGGGATATCCCCTCCCGCCCCCTGGGATAACGACCGAGCCGGATCGGTCATTACCCCTGGATAGCTAACCGTCCGCTCTAAAAACTGTTACCGGGATATAGCCTGCAGAGCCTATTTACGGTGCTGGTCGGGAAGTGGTTAAAGTAACTATTACTCTTTATGTTGCTGCAATCGGCAGGGTTGTAATTACACAGCAGGAAGCAAGGTGGGGCCTCATCCCTAGGATCCAGGTTCTGTCTGGCAGAAGCTGGGTCTAGAATGTACCTTGATAGTCTTACACTACAACCAGAAGTGAGAATTAATATGCAACTGAAATTCTCTAGATCTGTTCTCCTTTAATCCCCTCTGTAGAGAACTAAATTCATTCCCCTGCTCACTGGTTGATTTTCCAGCAATAAGATCCCCCTGTGTCATCAGTAGCACCTTCACCAGAGGCACTAGTACGGGTTCTCATGGAGGTCATAATCGGCTTTTATTGGGCTGTTAATAGCTGTTCTAACTGAAACTCTCTGGACTACCTTTCCATGACCTCTCATCACATGTGTGGTTGTTTTAGGATCATATCCTTTCCACTTTGTTAGCCATTTTTATTTCTATATTTAATGTGTGATACAAGCCTGAGAAAATCATAGCAGCCTATCACACATTTGTTATATTATCCCTTGTACAGTATTTCATCAAACTTTAAACTTCTTAAACTAGCAGTGTTAGTTTCAAGTAAAAGTATTGCCTAATTTAGAAAAATACATTTCGCTATAGATACTTTTTCCCAATTTTAAGTGGTCTCTTTTAAAGCTCCATATATATATGCCCTTTTGTCCCATTTTGTAAAACAAATAACTAATAGTGTTCACTATAGATTAGATTGTGTAAACTAATTATTATATTCCTTTATATTGATCTAACGTTAAACTGCAAACACTTAAAGCCATAGTAAACCTCGAAAAAAAAAACAAAGAAAACTTCTCCCTGCAAGTTAGTCATAATGTGCTGGTATGCATCGCATACTAGCACATTAGGAAAGCCTTACCTGAAAACGAATCCCTCCAGCGGTGCGCTGTCACAGCTGACAGGGCTTCTATCTTCACCTGGTCTTCCTTACAGGTTCGCAAGCTGCAGCCATCTGGTCCATTGACAGCGCATTACACATGCCCGCTGCTTGGGTAAATGTCTCCTAAACTGTATATGTTTAGGAGAGATTTAATGTACCTACAGGTAAGCCTTATTAAAAGTCTACCTGTAGGTATAAATACAAAGAACACCTTTACTACCACTTTAACCCTTTCTCCGCCGGGTCCATACGTCGTATGGATCTAACGGCGGGGGGTATTGCACACAATTGTGTGTGAAACTGACAGGCAGACGAGAGCGTTCGGGCGGCGCCGCTGCCGCACAATCACTCTCACACACACCCCCACTACCGTCATGCCCCTGCCATGCTTACCATGCTCCGCTTGCTCATCTGCAGGCCTGTGACCCTCATGGTGAGTGGAGGGGAAGGAGAAGAGCGAATACACGTCCACTCTCCTCCCCTTGTTGCTGTGACCCAGAAAGCGACGTGTCTGACGTCACTTCCGGGTCAAGCTCTCGGTGTCCCCGGCTAGCTCAGCCATGAAATAATGTTTTGCAATGCGATTTGCATTGCAAAACATTTAGTGGAACACGGGAGACCTAAAAATCTTCACAAACAAAAGTTAAGTTAAAAAAAAAAATGTTTTGCTGTGCAAAAAATAAAGTTACACCTGAGCACATAAAATCCCCCCCCCCCAAAAAAAAAATGTGAGCCCCCTCCCCCACATATACAGACGCACAAATGTAAACGCATGCGCCAGGGCACCTACATGTGAAAACGTCAATTGCGATACACATGTAACATATCAACGCACACACCAGATGTAACATATCAACGCACACACCAGAGTGAACGCAATCATTTTAACACAAGACCCCTCCGTAACCCTAAACTGATACCTATTCTGAAGCGTTGCCTATAGAAAATATAGGGCACTGAAGTTTGACGCCATTTCACAGGGCTCACAAACATTTAAGGTTAGGCATGCTGTGTATCTATTTACTCGGTATAACCTTGTCTTTTATATTTTACCAAAAATGTGGGTAATTTTTTTGCCCTAAAATTCACATTAGTGTGTTTTTTACTAAAATGTTGCATTTTCTAGACCTTTACGGTAATATCATGTGGCATACAAAAAATTGAAACTACCACGATTTTATTCTTTAGGGTGTCTACTTTCACAAAATATATAATGGTTGGGGGTTTTGAGTACTCTTCAGCCCTAAAATTATTTTTTTAAACGTGTGCAAAAAAACGCAAAAATGGCTCTGGCAGCAAAAGGGTTAATTACCTGTTTGAACAAAATTTGTCTATTCCATGAATATGTATTTATAAAAACTGTAAGGAATTGGATTTATTTGTGAAGTGACCACCTATGAAATACACAGCATACTATATTAATGACCTCCACAAACAAAATTCAAGGGCCCTTATAATAAACACTCTTATTGCTTCATAAAAGTATTATCAGGAACAGGCAAAATCATGTCGCAACATTTTTCCGTATATTATTTTGCATATAGTGAAAATTGCTGCATGCAGATACCTAAAATGTTGGGGAAAAAAAAACATGCACACCCACAAAATCAATAAATAATATATAAGCAAGAGTCTGAAGCCTCAGCTTTAACCTCCTGATTCAGAAACAATCTTGTTTTATTGTACAAAATGCCCAGTGGCTATTACTGCTTATAGTGGCTTGTAAATTGCAACAGAATGACAACGTTAAATGTTCGGTGATATTCGTCATTATCGGTGACCCGTAAAACATGTTATTTTGTTCTAACAAAGACTTAGTCCTCCAATTTCGACTCCGAAGTCTGAGAACGAATATATAATAAATAACTAAAACACCCACACGTACAAAAAAA
>BLSH010560358.1:57071-67870 GCA_018402905.1 Glandirana rugosa | reverse complement strand
GTGTTTCGACAGCACAACGTGTCCCTGGAGAATTCTACTCTGTAGGTAGGTCACGACATTAGTTCTTGTTCTCCTAGGTTTCGAAAGGTTTCGTTTCCTTAGTTTCCGTGACGTATCTCTTACATTGTAAGGTAGGTCCGGTTTCGAAGGCGGAATCATAATATCATCACGAGATTGTACTTATATGGCTGGTCGAGAACCTTTCGACCCTTGATAGGGTAATTTATAAGAACTCAACCTCCCTTACTCGGGTCAAGGACTGGTATCCGTGATCAGTAAAAATATAGGGCTGCCTTTTCTCAGCTAATCTAGGGAACCCTGCTGGGATTCTCATGGCTGATTGCACACAGGGTGCATTCGCAAACATGGATGCACCCTTAAAGTCTAGGAGTCTCGAATATATAAAAATGACTAGTGCCTATGGTCAGGAACTGGGCTCATTCCCTCCAACTCAAGAATATTTAATGGGATAGTTCCCAGCTTTCCAAGAGCTGGTCGGTATATTCATGTTAGAGCACTACTATAATACTAAGGCGGAAGCTTTGGCCTGGATGGAATGTTACATTCTCTATGCAGTGCCTTTGATTCCTTTGCTTTGGAAAGCTTTGGATCCTCTTGTTCTTGATTACAGCACTGGATGGATGTCTCATCTTAAGAGGTCCCTGTGCAACACGACAGCTTTGTGTATCAGCCCTTCCGGGTACTATACTTAGAAATCAAGGGTTTAACATAAATGTGTGCTTTGCTTAAGCAGGAAAGAGCAACAGGTTCACCTAATTCCAGGCATTGCAGCTGCTTATACTACTCCCCCTCCCCCCCTTAACTTCCCAGTCACTCGGTTTACCCATGGGAATGAAGAAAAGCCCTGCATAAGTCATCACAGCACTGTGGACTTTCTTCCTGCCCACGTTTGACAGAACCGGTTGCCTAAGAGACCAATCGCAAAGCACCAACACTGTCGCATGCAAGAGAGTAAGGTACATGCTCCCCTATATTCAGAAGTCGTGGAATGTTACTTTACTTGACCCAGCAAGCAGAGGAAGTGAAGGTAAAGTATTATCAGCTACTAATGAATTAGTTGCTTTGCTTTTCCTTGCAAAGTACAGGTTCACTTTAAAATTGGCTAATATATATATATATATATATATATATATATATATACATACACACAGTTGTGCTCATACGTTTACATACCTTGGCCGAATTTATGATTTCTTGGCCATTTCTTCAGAGAATGTGAATGAGAACACAAAAACATTTCTTTCACTCATGGTTAGTGTTTGGCTGAAGCCATTTATTATCAGTCAACTGTGTTTACTCTTTTTAAATCACAATGACAACAGAAACTACCCAAATGACCCTGATCAAAAGTTTATATACCCCAGTTCTTAATACAGTGTATTGCCCCCTTTAACATCAATGGCAGCTTGAAGTATTTTGTGGTATTTGTGGATGAGGCTCCTTATCTTCTCAGATGGTAAATCTACCCATTCCTCTTGGCAAAAAGCCTCCAGTTCCTGGAAATTCTTGGGCTGTCTTGCATGATCTGCACGTTTGAGATCTCCCCAGAGTGGCGCAATGATATTAAGGTCAGGAGACTGAGATGGCCACTCCAGAACCTTCACTTTATTCTGCTGTAGCCAATGACAGGTCGACTTGGCCTTGTGTTTTGGATCATTGCCATGTTGGAATGTCCAAGTGTGTCCCATGCGCAGCTTCCTGGCTGATGAATGCAAATGTGCCTCCAATATTTTTTGATAACATACTGCATTCATCATGCCATCAATTTTGACCAAATTTCCTGTGCCTTTGTAGCTCACACATCCCCAAAACATCAGTGCTCCACCTCCGTGTTTTACAGGCCTTGTTTACTCCTCTCCAAATGTAGGGTTTATGGTTGTGGCTAGAGTTGAGTGAACACCTGGATGTTCGGATTCAGTGGGTTCAGCCGAACTTCACTAAAAAGTTTGGGTTCGGTACCGAACTTGACCCGGACTTTACCCCGAACCCCATTGAAGTCAATGGGGACCCGAACTTTTCGGCACAAAAATGACTGTAAAAAAGTCCTGGAAAGTGCTAGAGGGCTGCAAAAGGAAGTAAAATGATTTTAGAACAATAATCTGTCCCTTACAGCAACAGCAGGAACCTGACCCTATAGGAGGAGGCGATAATTTTAGAACAATAATCTGTCCCTTACAGCAACAGCAGGAACCTGACCCTATAGGAGTAGGCAATGATTTTAGAATAATCTGTCCCTCTAAGCAGTAGACTTTACCTAGTCCAGTCAGATCGTTCTGGATGAGATGTTATTAGATTTGCAATCTGTCCCTAAAAGCAGTAGTAGTAGTAATCTCTACCTAGTCCACAATCAGATTGTTCTGTAATGCAGGATGAGATGCTATTATATCTGCAATCTGTCCCTCACAGCGCTGGCAGCATCCTCTCCCTACACTAGCCAGAGAGCATGTGACATGCAGCACTAAGTGACTCCAGCTTATAAAGAGGCTGGGTCACATGATGCACTGGCCAATCACAGCCATGCCATTAGTAGGCATGGCTGTGATGGCTTCTAAGGGCAAACCAGTGAAACGCTTGTTAATTGGCTGCCCTGCAGCTATTCAACATGCGTGCTCAAATAGCCGAATCCCGAACCCTAACTTTTTTCAAATGTTCAGGTCCGGGTCACGGACACCCCAAAGTTCGGTACGGACCCGAACTTTACAGTTCGAGTTCGCTCAACTCTAGTTGTGGCCAAAAAGCTAAATTTTGGTCTCATCATTTCAAATGACTTTGTGCCAGAAAGTTTGAGGCTTGTCTCTGTACTGTTTAGCGTCAAGCGCCTCCTTATTGTGCATCTTGAAACAGCCAAACCACATGTTTTAATAGAGTCCTGAAGTTATTTGTGTTTTTTTCTTTGCATCTTGAACAATTTTCCTGGCAGTTGTCACTGAAATTTTAGTTGGTCTACCACTTCTTGATTAGAGTTTGGACACTGCTGATTGGCATTTTCAATTCCTTGGATATCTTTTTATATGCCTTTCCTGTTTTATACAGTTCAACTACCTTTGCCCGCAGATTCTTTGACAATTTTTTTGCTCTCCCCATGACTCAGAGTCCCCAATACCTCAGTGCAGCACAGTATTTGTTTTTGTTTTTTGGTCACAATTGGTCACAAACCAAATAGGGGAGACGCATGCCCCCCTATTTGGTTTGTGGTCCTGTTAAGGGGAATGCTGTGAACACATTTTTCCATCCTCATTTCACAAATGCAGAGTGAAGGGTTTGGGTAGTTTGGTTGGAGAGTAGAGTACTGATTTACATTTCTCTCAGGATTGGTAAATCCTCATTTGGGACCCAGATTTCAGAGGTTCTATGAGACTTTGGGTGGGAAAGAGCCTCCAAACCTGATTACAGCTGCTTTGGTCCCAAAAGAATTAACTTACCTGCCAGGGAAGCCTGAAAATGAGCAGGAAGGAATCCGCATCGGTGAGGTGGACTAATCTTACAGCAGTGAGAAAATGTGGAATGTCTGGTGACTGAGATATTTGCTGAGCTCCTGTGGCATTTGTAGTACCTCAAAGCCGATCGGAAGCCTAAACTCTAGTATGGGACTGGTATACTGGTGGTAAGCCATTTTGTTATCATAATTGTACCAGCATCATAGGCTATGTGCCTTTACTTTGCTGAAGAAAGCTATTTTTGTTTGCCTGTTCTTGAGTGGACCAATAAAGCCTGTTTACTTTTACGAGTAGCTAGGGATCCCAGGCTCCCCATATTAAAAAAAAAAATATATATATATATATATATATATATATAGTGCTGGTGCAACTCATATAAATTATGTACAAACATAATCTGTAAATAGGTACATGTCATGGGGACTTGGCAACAGAGATAACATTCAAAAGGGACCTGAATAAACTACCCTTTTAAGTGTTCTCTCTGTTGCCAAGTCATGTGGCATGCACTTTGTGTTTTCTGCTTTTATTTAATATACAGTATGTGTTTGTGTATATATACAGTAAATGTGTGTGTGTGTGCATACATTTGTGTGTTTGAAAATATGCAACTTCACTTTAAATACATTAAGAATTTATTAGTTCTTGACACTTTCACATTTTTCAAAACTGAATTGGATTGCCAGTATAAGTAAAGTGCTGAATTTTTCATGCAATATAAATGGAATCTTGCCCCACACCCAACAAAGGGGAATGAACACAGTATATGTTGTAATTTATCTAATGGATCTTTGTGCCTCAAATTGTTTTTCTAGCTCTTCTCTAGCAGATTATGACATCAGGAATGTTCCTCCAGGTAGAATACATCAACAGCTGTAACTGAATTGTTAATGAGTTAGTTTTATCTTCAGTGTGTGGAGGAATAATTAATTTGGTGCTCTACAAACAGCCGTCTGAAACAGTTGGCACTTAGTTATTAAAAGTAGCAAGAGAAGGAATAGGAAAATGCACCAAAAACATAATTACAGTTAATATTGATCCATTTTCAATGTGGAAATTTTTCTTTTCACTGCCTAATGAATGTTATTTTTAAAAACCAGTTCTACGTGTTACTCTGAAATGTTAACGTGCTGTGATGTGTTCATTGTAATGTTTCCTTATTGAGTATGTTGGATTTAGGCTGCATGTTTGCAGTAATATTGCCTAATATTTTTAGAATTTATATTCATGTAGGTATTAATTATAGAGTCAACTTGTTGACATGCAAAGCAAAATTATTTTTTAGGAACTGATTAAAAAAGGGTGGATTTTGCTTTTATTGTTTTTTAATTCATGCTGCCATTGTAGATTGGTTTTCAGTGGAAAATTACATTTTTTGAACCTTCTGTTTAATGCTCTAGCTTCACAGTGTGCGTGGACACAGTATAACATAATTATTGGACACTGTAGAGATAATTATTTAAGATTGTTAGAGCTACAATGAGCTTATTATTATGTGTAACTTTATTCCACAAACAGACTTTATTCAAGAATAGTGTTGAGCGAACCCGGACTGTAATGTACGGGTCCGTACCGAACTTTCGGGTGTCCGGGACCCGGACCCGAACACGGACATTTCAAAAAATGTTCGGGTTCTGGTAGTTGATCACGCATGTTGAATAGCTGAAGTGCAGCCAATCAACAAGCGTTTCACTGGTTTGCCCTTAGAAGCCATCACAGCCATGCCTACTAATGGCATGGCTGGGATTGGCCAGTGCATCATGTGACCCAGCCTCTTTATAAGCTGGAGTCACAGTGCGGCATGTCACATGCTCTTGGGTTAGTGTAGGGAGAGGAAGCTGTTGGCGTTTTTGTGAGGGAGAGATTGCAGACATTTTAACATCTGATCCTACATCCTGAGATTACTACTGCTGTTGCTCTGAGGGATAGATTGCAGAAATTTGAGATTTCACATACTGCTGCTTTGAGTGACACATTGCAGATCAAACCCTGCCTAACACAATGATCGTTACGATCGTACACAACGATCAGATTGTGCGATCGTACACAACAATCAGATTGTGGGAGTAATTTGAGATTTCACATACTGCTGCTTTGAGTGATCTGACTGCAATAGGTAGAGGCTTCTGCTTAGAGGGACAGATTATTGTTCAAAAATCATTGCTTAACTCCTATAGGGCCAGCTGTTGCTGTAAGTGACACATTATTGTTCAAAAATCATCTCCTAGTTCTAAAGGGAGAGTTTCCAGCTGTTGCTTAGAGGGACAGATTATTGTTCAAAAACCATTGCCTACTCCTATAGGGCCAGGTTCCAGCTGTTGCTGTAGGTGACACATTATTGTTCAAAAATCATCTCCTAGCTCTAAAGGGAGAGTTTCCAGCTGTTGCTTAGATGGACAGATTATTGTTCAAAAACCATTGCCTACTCCTATAGGGCCAGGTTGCAGCTGTTGCTGTAAGTGACACATTATTGTTCAAAAATCATCTCCTAGTTCTAAAGGGAGAGTTTCCAGCTGTTGCTTAGGGGGACAGATTCTTGTTTAAAAACCATTGCCTACTCCAATAGGGCCAGGTTCCAGCTGTTGCTGTAAGTGACATTATTTATTGTTCAAAAATCATCTCCTAGTTCTAAACGGAGAGTTTCCAGCTGTTGCTTAGAGGGACAGATTCTTGTTCAAAAACCATTGCCTACTCCTATAGGGCCAGGTTCCAGCTGTTTCTGTAAGTGACAGATTATTTATTGTTGAAAAATCATCTCATAGTGCTAAAGGGAGAGCTTCCAGCTGTTAGTGTGAGCAGTGCATTTCTTGCACCAAAATAAAAAGTCTGGCTACGTTGGTGTTTTTAAAAAAAAAAGGTATTAATTGGTATTAAATACTTACATAGGGCTACATAGTACATTTGCGGGCCCAATGAGGAGAGCAAATAAGGGACGTGGTCCTGGTGCTGCTGGTGTTGGCGGTGTTGGTGAACCTCCTGTTGGAAGGAGAGGACGTGGTCGAGATGTGGGCCATCCACATAGCGCTGCCCCAGAAGTGGAAGACATTGAGTGCACCAATGCCCAACCACTTCTGTTGCAGTATGAGGACATGGAAATACCAGCGCAGCACATTTTTGATGATGATGAAACACAGGTGCCAACTGCTGCAGCTTGCCTCAGTGTGCAGACTGACAAGGAGGGCAGTGGTGAAGGGTGGGTGGAAGATGATGTGGAGGATGATGAGGTTTTAGACCCCACATGGAATGAGGGTCATGTGAGTGACGTGTGGAGTTTGGAGGAAGAGGTGGTGGTCGCACAGAGGCACCAGCACAGCAAAAGAGGAAGCAAGTTGCAAAAGCAGAGCGAGCGTCCCCTAGACAGTAGACCTGCTACTACCCACCACACCCAGGGACCTAGCACACCAAAGGCAGCTCAAAGGCGTTCCCCCGCGTAGCAGTTCTTCAGACAATGTGCTGACGACAAGACACGAGTGGTTTGCAAGCTGTGCAATGATAGCCTGAGCCGGGGCATAAATGTTCTCAACCTGAGCACAACCCCCATGACCAGGCATCTAAATTCAAGGCACAAGCTGCATTGGAATAATTACCTCAAAATCCAAGAAAGGTCTCGGCCCCCTCCTGCTTCCTCTTCTGCTGCTGCCACGGCCTCTTCCTCCACCTCTACAGTGACAGTGTCACCTGCCACCCAGCAAACAGACAATATGACAGCAACGCCACCATGTCCGCCACCGCCCCCAAGCATTTCCACATGGTCCCATTTAAGCTTACAGCTGTCCATCTCCCAAACACTGGAGAGAAAGAGGAAGTACCCCCCTACCCACCCGCGATCCCTGGCCCTGAATGCCAGCATTTCAAAATTCCTGGCCTTTGAAATGCTGTCATTCCGTCTGGTGGACACGGACAGTTTCAAAAACCTGATGGCGGTGGCTGTCCCACAGTACGGGGTACCCAGCCGCCACTACTTTTCCAGACGAGCCATCCCTTTCCTGCACAAACAAGTCGGGGACAAGATCAAGTGTGCACTGTGCAACGCCATCTGTGGCAAGGTCCACATAACCACTGATCCATGGACCAGTAAGCACAGGCAGGGATGCTATATCTCGCTAACTGCACACTGGCCAAATGTAGTGGTGGGTGGGCCTGAGCCGGCAAGCCATTTGGCGCTTGTCCTTCCACCACCGAGGATTGCAGGGTATTTCTCTTTGCCTCCTGTTGCCTCCTCCTCCTACTGCGCTTCCTCCTCCTCAACCACCCACTCATCCGCTCAGCGTAACACCTTCACCACCAACATCACCACATCCAGGGGGAAACGACAGCAGGCTGTTTTAAAACTGATATATTTGGGGGATAAACCCCACACTGCGCAGGAGCTGTGGACGGGCATTGAACAACAACCAATGAGTGGTTGTTACCACTGAGCCTCAAGCCCAGCCTGGTGGTGTGCGACAATGGCCGAAATCTCGTAGCGGCTCTGGGCCGAGCTGGTTTGACGCATATCCCTTGCCTCATACCCGGATATGTCAGAGCTGCTGCATAAAGTGCGGGCCGTCTGTGCACACTTTCGGCGTTCTCACCCTCCTCTAGGCTCCTACTCCACATCCACCCCCCTTCCCATTTTTTTTATTTGATTTTAATTTATTTTCCCAATCCCCATTTTTTTGTAGGGCACTTGCCCTACTCTTACCCCCATTTTACTTCCTTTTGCAGCCCTCTAGCACTTGCCAGGACTTTGTTACAGCCATTTTTGTGCCTAAAAGTTTGGGCCCCCATTGACTTCAATGGGGTCCGGGATAACGTTCGGGCAACGTTCGTTGCCGAACCCGGACTTTTTTCCAAAGTTCATTCGGACCCTCCGAACCTGAATGTCCAGGTGTTCGCTCAACTCTATTCAAGAATATTAGTATGTTTGTTATCTCCTGCATATCAAAGTGCTCTGTTTAGGGCACAGATTACCTTTAAAATATTGCAAAGTCCAAGGTACTGTATATAAATGTTATTACAGTTAAAATGTATTCTGCTTCTCTTTTGACCCCATCAACTTGCTAATTAAATTTTTAAATAAGACCTTTCTATTTCCATTACAAAATCATTTTGACCCAGAGACATCATTACTGGGCTATTTTAGGAAATACAGGCAGATCATGAGTAGGGACCATCAGGATACTGTACATAACTTCTGAACACAGGAGTCTGTGGTAACACCCGCATTTATGTTCCATGATTGAAAGAATTGAATCCCACTGAAGGAAAGGCATGGGCCAAGGACTGTAAAGAGAGGGCTAGATGATGCTGGATGTTCTTCAGCCAGAAAGTAAAGCAGGCTCTACCTGACTTGCTTCACTTTGTAATATACACTGCTAGAAGTTCTTGTTGTGCAGTAAAATTAGAGTAAACCATTTCAGTATAGGAGAAGAGCCTAAACAACTGTGCAAGACTGACAGCAGCTCCACTTTATTTTATTGTGGCCTGTGTCCATGCACTAACTGTCTATACAGACACAAAAGGAAGTATGTTAAAATATTTCCAGTAGTTTGCCAGAACAACTGGCCTTAGTGGATAATCTCTTCTTTGTCTGTGCCAGCTGTAAAGGTTTAGATTCTCAGTGTAAAAATATCCAACGGATGAGCACACACTGTTGCATTAAAACCAGCTTATTTATTATGAATATTTAAATGTCCTAGACAACAATACAGCACAAAGATTAGAGACTTGTTAATGTGCTTCACACCTCCTGGTGCATAATGCTGTGTTACGAGTAAATGCCAGGAAGGGGTGAAATGCGTTAACAAGTCTCCTGTTTTTGTGCTGTGACCTTGTCTATCATGATTAAATATTTGTAATAAAGAAGGTGGTGGTGTTGCAACAGTGTGCAGTCAGCTATTGGATATTTTTTACATAGATCTACAGTTATGTGCTGGATTTGCCTTGTTCCCTTGGTAGTGTAAGATTTGAGTGGACCAACATAGGGCGGTGTTTGGTTTTGTGAATTTATTTGATTCTCAGTGCTTTATATCCAGTGATAATCTAACCTTTCGCATCTCTATCCAAAAGTTAATAACGTAAGTTCTGGCTGGAGGTATCACATACCTGATGAAGACTAGAACATTGTGGAGGCCTCTCTTCTACCTTCTGCCCAACACTTATGAAGGTGGAAACGGAGAGTGTTTTGGCACAGAATGGCACAAGTGCTGGGGTAGCTGGCTGGTGATGTCCACTCTAGAGCTGGTAGGCGCAGTCCCTAGGACAGGATGCTGAAGCATTTTGGCACCAGAGCATTAGATGGCAGGTTAAGTGTACTTTGCATAATGTGGTAGTATACTAATTAATTTAGTATACAAATTGTAACTGGCTTTAGATCAAATTCCAAATCAGTTACACCCATCTGACATGTTTCACCCTAATTGGGCTTAATTGTAGAGATTGCAGATCTGTTATTGTATTGTTTGTATGTTATGGAACCTTTATTAAAGGTTGGTTAAACAAGATTAGAAATGGAGACAAGCGTGCCAGACCTAAGCGCAGTAAATCAAAGACCACAGTTTATTGAACAAGGATAAAAATGGGTACTCACAAAAGGAGCATAAAATCAGCTTAGCCCTGAGGCTGTGTCACGTCCATGCTGTAAGCCTACGCTAGGGTGCCGCTGGAACTGTTCGTAGAGCTGTTCATAGAATAGCAGGTCGGCTGGCCAGTGCCGTCTGTGCACTCTAGGGATCGTGGGCAGCTCGTCTTGGAACGCACCAAGCGCCGGACGTAGAAAAACCGGAAGTGCGGCGTCCCGGAAGTGACGTCAGTAAACGTGGAACCAATAGGCCTCTTTATAAGCTGGAGTCACAGTGCTGCATGTCCAATGCTCTTGGGTTAGTGTAGGGAGAGGAAGCTACCGACGTGAGGGAGAGATTACAGACATTTTAACATCTGATCCTGCATCCTGAGATTACTACTGCTGTGCTGTTGCTCTGAGGGACAGATAGCAGAAATTTGAGATTTCACATACTGCTGCTTTGAGCGATCTGCCTGCAATAGGTAGAGGCTTTTGCTTAGAGAGACAGATTATTGTTCAAAAACCATTGCCTACTCCTATAGGGCCAGCTGTTGCTGTAAGTGACACATTATTGTTCAAAAATCATCTCCTAGTTCTAAAGGGAGAGTTTCCAGCTGTTGCTTAGAGGGACAGATTATTGTTCAAAAACCATTGCCTACTCCTATATGGCCAGGTTCCAGCTGTTGCTGTAAGTGACAGATTATTTATTGTTCACAAATCATCTCCTAGTTCTAAAGGAAGAGCTTCCAGCTGTTGGTGTGAGCAGTGCATTTCTTGCACCAAAATAAAAAGTCCGG
>BLSH010560358.1:45382-56656 GCA_018402905.1 Glandirana rugosa | reverse complement strand
ACCGCCACCGTGTCGACGCAACCACCGGAGAAGAAGAAGGAGGAGACGGAAGCGGAACACGAAGGCGACTCGAGGACCACAGTCTCCACCTCCTTCTCCGGCTCCGTCGTCGTCTTCTCCTTCGTCCTCCTCCGGCTCTGGACAACAGTCGTGTAACAGACTTCTTGACGGTGCGCCCCCTTACGGAAACTCGACGGAAACCACACGATCCAAGGACCCACGCCACCCATCTTCGTCCGGATGACAGATCCCCTGCGAGCGAGGCGAAAACGTTGGACGAAGGAGAAAACGACAAGAGGTGGTGGTCGCACAGAGGCACCAGCACAGCAAAAGAGGAAGCAGGTTGCAAAAGCGGAGCGAGCGTCCCCTAGACAGTAGGCCTGCTTCTACCCACCGCACCCAGGAACCTAGCACACCAAAGGCAGCTCAAAGGCATTCCCCCGCGTGGCAGTTCTTCAGACAATGTGCTGACAACAGGTCTCGGCCTCCTCCTGCTTCCTCTTCTGCTGCTGCCTCGGCCTCTTCCTCCACCTCTGACACCAGGAGCTCAGCGGAAGCACAAGGCGAAGGCAGAGGAGGAAGAAGAAGAGGCCACCAACGCAGCTGTGCCACCGCCAGCACCTCAGAAGGCAGGGTTAGCATGGCAGAAATGTGGCAAAGCTCTGTCAGCAGCCCGCCACAACAAACAGCACCACCAGCCGATAGACAATGTCTTAGCAGGAGGCAGCATTTCAGCAACATGGTGCAAGAGTATGTGTGCACACTCCTACACGTACTGACTGATGGGTCTGCCCCATTCAACTTCTGGGTCTCCAAATTGGCTACATGGCCTGAGCTTGCCGTTTATGCCTTGGAGGTGCTGGCCTGCCCTGCAGCCAGTGCATTGTCGGAACGTGTGTTTAGCACGGCAGGGGGCGTTATCACAGACAAGCGGAGCTGTTTGTCCACAGCCAATGTGGACAAGCTAACCTTTATTAAAATGAATCAGCCATGGATCCCACAAGACTTGTCTTTACCTTGTGCAGAATAAACATTTAGACCGGACTCACACAGCCATTCATATACTTGTTTTTTTGAATAGGCCTCAATATTTTGGGGGCTACCCCAATTATAAACAAACAAAAAAAAATACCATGTTGGCTACCTCCTTCTCCTCCTTGACCACCGCCACTTCCACCTACACTGCCATGGTCACGGCCTAGTCAACCTCTAGGCTCCTACTCCACATCCACCCCCTTCCCATTTTTTTATTTGATTTTAATTTATTTTCCCTATCCCCATTTTTTTGTAGGGCAGTTGCCCTACTCTTACCCCCATTTTACTTCCTTTTGCAGCCCTCTAGCACTTGCCAGGACATTGTTACAGCCATTTTTGTGCCTAAAAGTTTGGGTCCCCATTGACTTCAATGGGGTACGGTGTCCGGGATAACGTTTGGGCAACGTTCAGTGCCGAACCCGGACTTTTTCCCAAAGTTCGTACGGACCCTCCGAACCCGAACGTCCAGGTGTTCGCTCAACTCTACTCCTTTTGTGAGTACCCATTTTTATCCTTGTTCAATAAACTGTGGTCTTTGATTTACTGCGCTTAGGTCTGGCGCGCTTGTCCCCATTTCTATTCCTTACAGAGTTGCTTGTACTCATCTGGCTGCTGCCCCTATCCGCCAATCATTACCACGTCATCCAAGCTTTATGCCTAAGACCTATCACCAGAGACATATATATAAAAAGAGACTTTATGGGCTATGTTTTAGCACTGTTTTGTCTGAGGTTTCCTCCATTACTATTGGCGCCATTCTCTCCACATGGTTAAACAAGATTGCTTGCTTTTAAAATTCAGATTTGATGTTTATGCAATTCTTGAACAAAAATGACATACGCTGTTAGAAATGTGTTCATTCAAAATAAAATTTACATCCTGCTTCTTCAAAAGTTATTTTTTCTATGGCATCACTAGACAGAAAGTAAGTGGTGCTTAAGAAGTCCCTAGGAAGCTAGACTTAAATTTTCATATAGATAATGACACCAAGTAAATAAAATGTCAATATTTTGCCCAAAATTCTATTCAAGTAAATATTAAAACAAGAGAACTAAATGAGCACTTCCTGAAAATACACACTATCTCCTTTATAAACATCACAATTAATACATAGTTATTGTGGAGTCTGAGGAGACATACAAATGGCACACATGCTGACTCACTATTATAGGTATTCTCTTTGGATTTCTAAAGCATTTTCCAGTAAAGCCTGAGAATGATTACTTACTGCTTCCCTCTTGCATATCTGATAACTTGACCTTTTGCTTGTACAGAGTGTAACAAAAACATTTGTTTCTAAATCAGTCTCAGTGGTTACTATATATGGTTACATATTGTTTGTTTAAAATAAATATCTTTAATCTCTGATATAAAATGGATGGAAAGCTATCTGAATTTCAAAACCGATGTAAAATGTAATAAAAATGAAAATAAAATCTACTCCAAAGCAGTGTAGTATCCCTTTAAGGGTTCATTCACACCAGCAGCATTGGAAAATATTGCCCAACAAAGTCTCAACACAAGAAGAAGGCTATCTGCATTATGTCCTAGGGCTTCTGTTCACACCAACGCATTGTGTTTGTATGAAGTTAGGACATTTTACATTTTTGAGCAGTGCTTTACAACATGCTGTAACGCATCACACTTTGCACATTGCAATATATAGAAGTTGGAAAAAACAAGCACTGCAATGCATTTTTACAATGCACCGCAGTACATGGCAGCTGGTGTTAATAGTGCACACTGCACACCAATGTGGTCGTTATGCACACAGTGCCATGTGCTGTGTTGTGGGTACAAATCCTTATGTTATAAAACAGTGATCATGTATGCAGTATTTGTAAAGTCTCCTGAAGAAGCCATAGTCTAGCGAACCATGTTGAGCTGAAGTTACTGCATCTTTACTGTAGCCGCATGGATGTTCTATGATGGTTTTATATAAAATTAAAACTATTTTAATGCTTATAATAACATTTTGATATTTTTATATTAATGTATGTTGGCACCTTTAAAATCCCGTCGTCTTGTTCTATACATATTTTGCAATATTTATGTAGCTGTAATTATGTATGCATCATACTGTACCTGTGGGATCCCCAAGAAGGCTGGAAACCCCTGTAGTAGGCATTGTTACCATGGTGATCTCTACTAGCTTCCAGGCCCTTTTCTTGAGTGGCTGCACTGCTACATAGTGAGCACAGGAAGTTACTTGCTTAACAAGGGCACCGTTCAGAAAACACATTGAATTTTCTCAATAAATGTAAAGCTTTATCTGATTGGACAATTTGGAAAGGCAGGGTTTCCCTGATCCAATCAGGGAAAGGTTTGCGTTCATTGAGAAAATGCAAAGTGTGTTCTCTGAATGGTGCTCATGCCCAGTGAACAACCTTCTTTGGTTTAATAAGCAGCAGGGCAGCCCCATGGCACAGCACTCGGAAGCCAGCAGCATTCACTACTTCACTACTACAGTGATTTCCTTTAATAAATTGCCACCATTGACCCTAAGCGCAATGCCAAGTCGACCCTCCAATGGTAACAGCAGAAAAAGGTGAAGGTTCTGGAGTGGCCATCATTCAGTCTCCTGAGTGAGTAATCCCCCACGCCCTGAGTGTGTCTCACCAGGATAAATGCTTACCTTCATTTCCAATCCAGCAATCTTCATTGTGCAGCCTGCTAGAGTGGATCGGGGGGGATTTATTGCAGGACAATTTTACAAAATACACTACTGCGCTTGTGTAAACTACTTAATAAATAACTTGTCTTTCGTTAGTCCAAAATTGAGAGGGACCATAATGGTTAATCACTGTGCCTCATTACAAAGCATTTACAGTTGTGCTCAAAAGTTAGCACACCCTGGCAGAAATTGTGACATTTTGGAATTGATATTGAAAATACGACTAATCATGCCAAAAACTGTCTTTTTATTTAAGGATGGTGATCATATTAGTTATTTGGCTCCTTTTTAAATCCAAATGGTAACAGAAAAAATCAAAATGGCCCTGATCAAAAGTTTACATACCCTGGAATGTGTGGCCTTGATACAGACACACAAGGTGACACACAGGTTAAAATGTAAATTAAGGGCTAATTTCCTATACCTGTAGATTTTTTTATCTTTCAATATGATCATTGAATTATAAAGCAAAACAAATGAAAACATAAAATATGATCGCCTGCAAGGCTTGGAAGAGGTAAGGAAATGCCAACAAGTAACAAAAGTAGCTAACAGTTCTGCAAAATATATGTGGACTAAGGTATTGAAGAATCAGTTACAGCACAAAGCTTGGTACTTAGTGCAGTGTGAAGTACACCTGTGGGCAAGATACAGTAGCCCTGAATGGAAGCCCACTGTTCATCCCAGTGGCCAAAGTGCCCAGATTGCCACAAATGTGTGGGTTCTATCCAAGAGCTTAGCTACCAACTACTCCTGGGCCATAATCCATGAGATCTTCCTTTTCACCGCAGAGATTTAGATTGTTGGCCTGTTCCATGCTCCAGCGAGCACAATTTTAGCTCTCAGAAGCATATAGCAGACCAGAGACTGCGTTTGTTTGGGGTCTTTATCAACCCTATGGTTCAGGAGGGCAATCAAAGGGTCCTGTGGGATTGCTACCCCTGTGACTTTCCGTAGGAGATGGGAAACCTTATTCCAGTATGATCTGATACCTGGGCAGGTCCACCACGCGTGAAACATGGAGCCCTCCATGTTGCATCCCCTAAAGCACAAGGAGGATGAGTCTGGATATATCCTTGCTAATCTAGAGGGGAAATAATACCACCTAGTGAGTACTTTAACATTAGCCTTGATTAGGGAGATATTCATAATACCTCTGAAAGAAAGTTGGAACACTTGAAACCATTCAGTTGGGTCCCATGACACCTCTAAGTCCCGTTCCCAGGCTAGAGCATAGGTGGGCTTGTCATCTCTGCTAGCAAGGAATAGATGATTGAGATGCCACCCTTCTGATCCATGAGAGTGGAGCACCAGTGTTTGTACAGGGTGGTTTTAGGGGGAATAGGTTTGTCTAGCCAGATGGAGTTAAGGAAGTGCCTGATCTGGATTAGTCTGAATTTGTCAGATGGGGGCATTTCAGGTTTACTAATGAAGTAACCTAGGGAGATCGACCCCTTAGAGTTAAGGAAGCAACCTATTTGGAATAGGCCCTTATTTAACCACCACCGGTAAGCTAAAATATTCATGCCCGGGGGGAAAGATGGGTTATGAAAAATATGCGATGGAGGTTTTGTGCAGGAAGTTATCTTGGGATGTTCATGCAGAGTGCTCCACAGGGCCATAGAGTGGGATAGGGTAGGCACTAGGATTGAGGGCCTCAGCGCTGGGTCACACCAGAGCAGGTAATCGAGTGCGTTTAGGGGGACTGCCTGCCTTTCCATAGAGACCCAGTACGGTTTCGGGCCTTTGGAATAAACTGTTGAGATTTGTGCTAATTGAGATGCTTAGAAATTCCACCAAAGATTATGGAGACCCAGACCCCCTTGGGTTTTTAAACGGTAGAGGATTTCTTTGGAGCACATGTGGCCTTTCTTACCCCATATGAAGTGAATTATTTGTGATTGTAGTTTAAGAAGTTGTTTTTTCTGTATAGGTATTGGGGGAGAGATCTTAAAAGATCTCTCCCCAGAAATGAGGTAACATTGTCATCTTGATGGACTTTATTCTGCCCAGCCAAGAGAGACCACATCTCGACCACGTCACCAGGTCCTCACCACATTTACGGAATATGGGAGGATAAATAGCAGCGTAAACCCTGCTATGTTTCGTGAGAGTTTGATGCCCAGATAGGGAATGGTGTCAGGGGACCACATGAATGAGAAGTGCTCCTTTAGCTGGTCTACTACAGTCAGCGGGATCAAGATATTTAAAGCAAGAGATTTTGCTTCATTAACTTTGAGGCCTGACACCATGCCGAAATCATTTAGTAATTTGTAGACGTTGGGAGTGAAAGTTAAAGGAGAGGTGAGGAAAGGAGCAAGTCCTCTGCAAACAGTGCGCATATATGTTCTTGGGACCCAGAGAGGACTCCCTTTATGTCGGGATGAGATCTGATAGCGATGGCTAGGGCTTCTATGGCTATCGTGAAAATTAAAGGGGATAGTGGACACCCCTGCCTAGTCCCTTTTCTGATAGCAAAAGGATCAGAATATCTCCAAATTAGGCAGACTTGTGCACTAGGGATTGAGTAAAGGGAATGGATAATGCCCCTAAATTTAGCTCTGAACCCCCACCTCTCCAATATATCAAATAGGTAATGCCAGGAGACTGAATCAAATGCTTTTTGGAAATCTATGGACAGGAGGGAACCCCCATCCCATTGGGAGTGGAGTATGGAAATTACATCAATCGCTCTTCGGATTTGATCCGGGCCCTGTCTCCCAGGTATGAAGCCCGCCTGGTCTTTATCAATATAGTTTGCGATATCTAGTCTGGAGGCTAGAATTTTTGTCACAATTTTGAGATCGCTGTTAATAAGCGAAATTGGGCGATAATTGCGAACATCACTAACATCCTTTCCAGGTTTGGGAATAGCAGAAATAAATGCGGAATTCAGAGTGGCTCCATCCCTTAGCGAGTTAAAGAACCGCAGCATGTAGGGAGCTAAATGGGGTCCGAATTTTTTGTAGTAGCAGACTGAAAACCTGTACGGTCCTGGGGATGAGCCTGGTTTGAGAGAGCTGATTGTATCTAAGATCTTTTCTGAGGAGAAAGGTTTATCTAGCAATTCACTATGGGTTCTGGATATCTTTGGAAGGTGGAGGCTCTGAAGTAGGGATTCCACTTTACTTTGGGAGGGAGGGGAGTTTGAATCGTAAAGGGTGGAATAAAACGTCTCAAAGGTTTCCATTATCTGAATGGGATTCTGGGTCAGGTCTCCTTTGTGGGTACAAATCTACGGGAAAGCCAATGTGCATATTTTGGGACTTAATTTAGTTGCCAGTTTAGAGCCTATCTTGTCCTTTTGAGAATTGAATTTTGACCCTGTCCATCTGAGATGTTTTTCAGCCACTGTGGTTAGAGTTAAATTTGAGAGTCGTTCGGGCAGCCTCTAGGTTAGCCAACGATTCAGGCATGGTGTTGATTTTGTTGTTTGCTTAGGGACAGGAATTTGTGTGTTTGTATCCAAATTTCGGCTTCATGTTCCCTCTTTAATTTAGTAGTGGTCTGGATGACCACAGATGAAAGTGTAGGATTCCCCATCTATGGTGCCCACTACCAATATGTAATGGCCTACTGGGTCCTTTATTACCTTGGCGGGGGAAAAGTTTAAGTGTTTGCAAAAGCAAACCCCCTTCGTTTTGTTCTCGGTGTTGGCTAGGAAGAATTGAGGGTAACTCTGGTAGATAAAAGTGGGATTGTAAGATGTGGGAAAAGTGTTTGCTGCAGGAGGAGAACTTCAGTTTTAATGGAGTGGTAATATTGAAAGTTTCTTTCTTTTGACTTGGGAGCTAAGTCCCTGTGTGTTGTGTGAGATGATATTCAAGGTCAGGTTGGGGAGTTTTGTGCTAGCCATGGATCAGAAGTTGGAGCAACCCAAATAGAAATTTAAACACACCGGAGTTGGCGGAGCTAGCCCTCAGTGTCGAGCCTTGATGGTGACAGTTTGCCGTAGGAGCCTGGGAATATATCTGAGAGGATTTCCAGGGCAACCTAAAGGACCTAGATTGAAAGGGGAAAAGAAAAGAGAGAGTGTGAGCAAGTTAAAATGGGACATACATCATGTTTTGCAGGCCAAAAACCCCTAAACCCACCTGGGTCAGGAAGGAACCTGCCACTTCCCACCCTTTTGACCTGAGAAGTCTGGAGTCCTCTAACCAGGGGAGCATCCATCTGTCTCTGAGAGGAGAACATGTTCCCATCAGAGGCAGTTGTAGGTGCACTGAAACGTCTGCCTCACCCCACCTCATAAACAAACTAAACAGTTCTCAAATGAACAGAGCACTGTCTTAAGTTGTGGGGAGGAGAGACTGGGATCAAGCGACAGCCTCCCCGCGTGCCCAAGGCCCCCCAGAGCCACCCCCATATAATACAGGTGCCCTCCGGAGTGGTCCAAGCCAGCAGTAAAAGACCCAGCCCAGGCCCAAGACTCAAAACTGATAGAACGGAACAAGGAGCAAGGGATTTGTAAGATTCAACATAGGTGTATCGTCTGATTCCAGGTTTCTCTTTGGATGCTTCCTGGACTCTGAAATCCTCGTCGGTCTATGCTTGGATCCCATGAAGACCAAATGTTCAAAGGGGGAACATATGAACTGCGGGGAAAATAGGGAAAAAAAAAAACGGGGTTGCAAACCTGGAGAGAGATCAGAAATATGGGTTAAGTCACTGTTCCCTTGGCTACCCCCTACGGTTTTATTCAAGGAAAAAAGTAACAAACTTTAGAGAAATTGTGCCTCTGGGGGAAGTTTGTCAGGAACATCCAGGTTGATGTAGGAAAATTAGATGTTCATGAAGTGGCCTCAAGGTGGTTGAGCTTCTTTTGACCTCTTAGTGTGTTGCTTTTGCCAGGCTGGCATGAGGGGGCTGTAAGGAGGTGGTCTCTTTGTCGAAGAAGCAGCACTCTTGCTGTTCGATGATGGGTGAGTTTCCTGCGATACCAGACCCAATTGAAGGAGTAGGCGTTCGCTTTCTACAAAAACAGACTCCATAGCTTTTGTTGCGATAGGAAAAATTGAATCTGAGAGGAAAAGGCCATCTGCATGATATCTCTTTTTGCATCAGGACCTGCAGAAGGGGCTTTAGGATCTTCTTTTCTGTATAGTGTAGGGAGAAAGGTCAGCAAAAATCTGTATTGGATGATTCTGGATAGTGAGACTGACCCCAGCTCGAGACCTTATGCCTTCATCATAGAGGGAAAGTCAGTGGAGGGGATAGGGTATGTAAAGGCCTCATCATCACTGGCGTCTATGTAGGCCAGTGGGTCTTGTAAGGGGGTCTGTGGGAGGTTGTCAAAGGCTCTCCCCAGTAGTGACTCTGGATGCTGGAGAGGGGATACCACTCACTGTGACCTGGTGGAAGAGTGTGGTGGAGTCCTCCAGTGCATCCTGGTCAGCTATTGACTCTCCTCTGTCCCGTCCGGTCCAATTGCGGCAGCCATCTTGGAAGGGGTGTCGGGCCTCATGGCGGAGTCTAGCTGGCATGAGAGGTCCCTCCTAGCTGATCCCACGGACATCGGGGGAGTCCCGGGACCAACCCCGACTGGTGCTTGTGCTGAGCGGGTGCTCTGTGTGCTGCGGCGGGGGATGATGGACCGGAGCAGTGCCGAGCTCTAGAAAGCCACGGCCATCTTGGAACTCCTGCACATGTGCCTCCATATCTGTAGCTTTTTAAATCACAGTACAGCTCTCACGCGGATGTACTGAGTCATGGGGAGCAGAAAATAACTATCAAAAGACCTGCATGACAAGGTAATGGAACTTTATTAACCACTTCCTGCCCGCGTCACGTCGCAAACGTTGAGTGGAGATATCTAAATGGTGCCGGCAGCTACAAGCACCATTCAGATATTGTTTTTTTCGGCCAGCGATTCTGTGCACCTTAAGAATGATCATAGCGGCAGTTCAGCCACATGGATAGGGGGCATGGCTCCTGTGCACCCTCCATGGATGCGCCGCCACTGGTCAGCACTACAAGCAGGCAAGAAACATTTAGCAATGACATCCTCCATATTTCAAAGAGCAAAAAGGTCCTTTTAATTATATAAGTAATACAGTCAATCAGAAAGCATGAAGGTAGTTTACAGCTTTCGTATTAGAAAGCCCTACATGCTTGTTATTAATACATCCTGCAAGATACATCCTGTCAAGATGTTATACATACAAAAATATATAAAGCATCAGTTTTTATGCATGCTAGCTTAAAAATTCACCAAAAACGGTTTAAGTTTCCTTTCACACACCTTCAAAGAATTTTACATTAAGCTGACCAGATTAATTTCTTTTTTCTCTAAAAAAACAAAAAAACAAAAATAAAACATCAAATATGTTATGCTTTTATACAAAGCTTATTTTTAGTTTTAACTCTCATGTTTCAGTCAAAATTCCGTATATTTTAAGCCAATTGCAGAATATAGCAGGTCATTATGTCATTTTAATCAGTTATGCTTTATAATATCACATGGTATAAATCTAGTATAGTACAAATAATTTGTCATAGTATTAGTTTATATATGGAAACAGAAAGGAATGCATTACACGTGGATGCCTTTATTTTCTTTCATATTGCATCCATCTGTATTAATAGCCAAGTGATCAAAGTAAAAATATAAATGTTAGCCCTAAACAAATGTAACTCCGATTTCGGTTTTGCAAGTGTTGGACAGAAATGTTTTATAAAAAAAATATGCCGGAGTTGGGTGGTAAACATTATTATATTTTATTGCATTCTGGTCTACTTTTTTATGCATGTAAAAGAAATCTGACTTTCACCTAAAAAAGGCTGCAAAACATTATAGAATTTATCTTATAAATGCACTCAATAAATCTCATATAAGCTTTAGCATGTTAACGTAATTTGTAATTCTGTAGTTTACATTAAAATAATACCTGGTGATACCTGCCAAGAAGGGACTTCCTGTTATAGGCAGGGCCGTCTTAATGAGCGGGCACCCCTGGGGGGCCCCTTGCATTTTCCCTGTCCCCTGTCAAGTTTATAAGGTCAGTGGGGCAGGGGTGGCTGTGTGTAATATTCCCCTCCTCTCCTCTATCGGCTTGCGAGAGGGGCCAACAGACATTGCCTCTGGCTGCAGTGCTCTGTGATCAGCCTCCTAGGGCTGCCAGCCTCTGACGACACTACTAGAAAAACAGATTCTCCCGGGATGGTAGAGCTGGTGGGCAGGGTGGGCAGGGGTGTGGCTGACTCACACATTTGTGCTCTCCCTGCCTGAAAATGCACTGCGCTGGACTGTTAGGAGGAGCTGAGATGACAGCCTGGGTGTCTTTGCAATGAGGTCGGTGAGTGCTGAAATGTTTTCCCTACAGGAATTCCCTCCCTCTTTATTGCTTCAGCTCCTTAACCTTTACACACAGCTGGGATCTGCTGCCAGGGGTGCTTCTACACACTGACTGCTGCCTCTACACACTGCCTGCCCCCCCTCTACACACTGCCTGCCCCCCCCTCTACACACTGCCTGCCCCCCTCTACGTCCGTCACACATCTCCCCCCGTCCGTCACACATCTCCCCCCCCGTCCGTCACACATCTCCCCCCCGTCCGTCACACATC
>BLSH010560358.1:32341-43931 GCA_018402905.1 Glandirana rugosa | reverse complement strand
GTCCCATGTCAAATCCCACATCATTACATATCGTAGTCCAAACCCTTCATATCCACCATATCCCCGTCCAAACCCACATCAGTCACCGCATCGCACCCAACAGTCGCGGACCCCGCTCCATTGATTAAACGCGGGGGGGGGGGGGTTGAGCGCCTGAATGGATAAAAGTCGATCGAGGCCAGACCAGTGTACTAGGACACAATCAGTCGACACCGACTTCCCCTCTCCTCTCGCACGAACTGTTACCGACGATTTCAGACCTCACCACTGTAGTACGTACCCAAGGATACAGGGTAGACAACAGCCACGAGTAAGGAGATAAAATCCCCACTCCTAGCACCTATGATGGCTAACCTATGTATAAAAGATGCAACACTTATTTTCAGGCTGTCCGGTCATGCCATCCCCTGTGTGAGCCAGTGGTGTATGCGGGGGAGAGGAATGAGCACCGACAACAGATGGGACATAGGAACCCATGCATGATGTCACCACTCCAGACTTTAGCAGCCATTGTCAAGCACGCTCTCCTCTCCCCTTCAGCCACAGCTGACTAACACAGGATCATGTGACCAGACCGGAGCTAGCTGAAAATAGGTAAGTCCGCGAGTTGGGGGGGGGGGGGCGCAAATTAGTTACCTCGCCCCAGGCGCTGACAACCCACGCTACGCCACTGACTACACCCAAACCTGCCCCTATACCACCTATACTTCCCAAACCTGATGCTATACATTACTACACCCTAAACTGTACCCTGCTGACCTCCCCTCTACTGTGCCATCCTGACCCCTTCGTAGCGTGTATAGTCTTGCATAAATACAGGCCACTGATAGAGTGGGAGACATGGAGGCAGTGTGTGCAAGGAGGTGGATAGTTTAAAAAAGGAGTGGGAGCAGTGTATACAGGGGGTCAGTGTATATGGGGAATGGGGGTAGTGTGTAGAGAGGGAGGGACAGTGTGTATAGGGGGGTGAATTTAATTTGGGATTATTCCCTGGTTGTGTGCATTTGTTGTTTCTAATCAGACTCCACTCCTTGCTACTGCATGTATAGCATGCTGCAGGTCACCATCTCCCTGGTAGGGGCCCTAGTGCATTACTTTGCCCAGGGGCCCATGATGTTATTAAGATGGCCCTGGTTATAGGGTGACACTGTCTATACTTTTTTCCTTATTGTGCTCCTGTGTTTTAGTCCTGTCACACCAGCTCCCGATGGAAACTTCAAGTGGTCTACTGTTTTCACCATCAGGAAATTCATCCTGAAAAGTGTAATACAGCCATAAGTGAAGTACATGCATGTAAACTGGAAGCACCTGCAAATAGGCTGCAGGATATCAGCAGCACAGAATCAAAAAAAAAAATGAAAAAAAGTGAATGCAAGCAATTAAAAAAATAAAGCTGGCAATTGTTGACAATATTATGCATACAAAAGGTACTAAAAAGTCAAAAGAATCATGCACAAAGATCCACCATGTGTTGTATATCCACACTGGACAGTGAGTCAAGTCCCTCCACCAACATCCACTGCGCTCACCTCATAGTTTGACCCCAGTTTTACTAGAGGGTCAAACACATGTGATACCCCTCACAGGGTTAACTTTCAAATACGGTAAGGTTCTTCAGGGATCCAATGAACGTTTGTAAGTAGATTGACTTATTAAAAGTTTTAAAGCTCATCTACAGTCTGCACTTAGTGTACACTCTTTTTATACCCACCACACTGGTTTTGGTCCTGGAACGAATCTTCCCCAAGCTGAGCCGGAGATGGTTTCTAGATGTGAGGAAGGGATCCCTGAAGGACCTTACCGTATTTGAAAGTTAACCCTGTGAGGGGTATCACATGTGTTTGACCCTCTAGTAAAACTGGGGTCAAACTATAAGGTGAGTGCAGTGGATGTTGGTGGAGGGACTTTTCTCACTGTCCAGTGTGGATATACAACACATGGTGGATCTCTGTGCATGATTCTTTGGACTTTTTAGTACCTTTTATATGCATAGTATTCAGTACTTTGGACAATTTTATTTTAGCTGCACTGCATCTTTTTGCGTTTTATATGTATTGAGGTTGATTGCCTTTGATGTTTAGCCGGCGGCTTTAGATCTTTTATTTTAGGCTCAGCTGCGCTGATTGCTTTCTTTACCAATTGTTGACAATATGCAATGCTTTATTAAACTAAGCGCCCTCCATTTAGTGTTTACATGTACTTTCAAGTAAGACTCGAGTCAAAAATGAAAAAAAAATCCATACATAGTTTTTAAAAATAAATACGTATTGATATTGCCTTTAACTTATACGTTTATTGCTAAGATAGATCAACTAACTGTTAATCCTGCCAGGTCCCCATTTATCAAGCCAATTCAGGTGGCAAGCTAAAAACAACACAAGGGATCCAGGCGCTCCTCTGTGACTGCAATTACACTCAAAAATGTGGATAATATAAAACCAAACTGGCAAATCTTAAGCCGCAGCACTCTGCTTCAAAGGACAATTGAACAGCACAGAATACATCCAAATAGAGTGCGCTGGAACAAAAGAGCAATGACAGTCATAGTAATAGTCAGGCGATTTAATCAAAAAATGAATGTACATATGAAGATTAAAAACATCCTGTTGGAAGGCATGTTGATGTAAGAGATCACAAAGAAATACCTCACATTCAGCCCTGGTGGGAGGGCAAGTTGGAATAACGCCTCTGTTCCTCTGGCTCTGTATGGAGTAGACTCCTCCCCAAGTTGCAAGGAAACCGTCCGGTGTCAACATCAGTGCTGAGAGCTGAAAGCACTGTGACAAACGGCGTTCACTGTCGTGCTTCTGGGATTGTGGGAGGCAGGTCACATGACTGGATGAGTCCTGGGATCTCACATGAGGCAAGGTGCTGGAGTCTAGTCACGATGGGACTACTAGTTTCGAATATTCTTTTTGTTAGGTCATGTGACCAGGCTCCAGAAACAATGGCAATTAAAGGCATAAGACTCCAGGAGGAGGGGCAAAATTCCTAAGGTGAAAAGTCACACCAAAGGAGTGCAGGTAGCATCGGATCCTGAGGCTCACCCGGCAAATAACATGCATAGGCTAGTATCAACATGCTGACTGTAGAAGATCCACAATTGCATGTATCTTTAAAAATAAAACCCATGTGCAGAGATGTGCAAAAAAGGAGACCGAAATTGACACACAAACCAGAAACAAATACAGGGGTTGGACAAACAAGAGGCATTGGTAAAACTAAATGAAATAAAGACATGGAGATTCAGGTATCAATTAAAGTGTGCGTATCAAGTTCCTCATTCAACCCATTGGGCGAAAGGGATTGGAACTTATATATCCACATAGTTTCTTTTCTGCACAACAGTGCAAACATCTCATTGTCAGTTAGGAAACCCTTAGCTATGTGCTCAATAACCAGTGCAGTGAGTAGTTTTAATGTCTTTGTTGTGATAACGGGCAAAGTGGCGGGGTACACTGTGTTCAATGGAGCCTTTGGCAATCGCCCTCCAGTGATCACCCACTCTTGCCCTCATTGCCTGTATGGTCCTACCCACGCATAACATCCCACATGGGCAGGTTAGAACATACACCACGTATTGAGTGGCCCAGGTAATGAATTGACAAATTTGGTAAGTCTTTCCCGACTTGTTGATAATCTGAGAGTGACCGTCGGGGAGTAACTGGCATGTTAAGCAGTCCCTTTTCCTACACTGGAAAATTCCCACACAGTTTTCAAAGTATCCTCTAATATCGGTAGGTCTACTTGTTGATGATTTGGAACTGCTGGGGGCTATGATGTTTTTTAATGTCCTTGCTCTTTTGAAGACAACCTGAGACTTGTCCGCAAGAGCGGGCCCAAGGAGAGGGTCAGACTGAAGAATGTGCCAATGTTTATAAACAATCTTGCTAATAGATCTGAAGTTGTGATTGAAGCCTGTAATGAATCTGAGGGTGTATGGAAGAGGAATGGACTTAGGCTTTCGTTTGGAGGAATGGTGTGAGGAAAATAAGGCAGCATCCTTAAGAACCCTTTTCGAGGAATTTACCTGTCATGGTTTGACTGTGGAGTGAAAAATCTGTAGGTCTGGAGCAATTTCTCTGTAATCTAAGAAATTGGCCCTTTGGAATATTATCTTTCCTTGCTGGGTGGTGGCAACTATCATAGTGTAAGTATGAGTTGCCGGCCACAGGTTTGGTATGATTGGTGGTGTGAATTGCGTGTTCCTCATGAAATAACTCCAGATCAAGGGAGACTATGCAATCAGGGTCAAGAACATAGGTGAAACTAAAGCCTAGGTCATTATCATTGCAGTAGTCTACAAAGGCCAAAAACAGATCCTTGTCCCCATCCCAAATCAATAACAATAAAATGGGCAAAAAAGACGATGTGCTTTTAAAAAGGGATTCTTCTGCCAGACCGACAACTTCTCCCACAGACCTATGGTGATATTGGCATAGCATGGGGCAAAACTAGCCCCCATGGCTGTGCCATGGGTCTGCAGGTAGAAGGTGCCTTGGAACCTAAAATAATTGCGCTCCAAGCAGAATCTGGTACAATCAATCAAAAAATTGGCTTGTTGTGAATTGATGTTAGCCTCATTGTCCAGGAAATGGCACAACACCCTCAAGCCAACATCATGGTGAATTGATGTGTTGAGGGAACATACGCCTAGGGAGGCCTAAAAGTAATGGCTCTCCCAGCGGTAGTTCTGTAACACTTCTATGATGTGGCCTGAGTCCCTGATGTATGAGGGTAGCCTCTGGATAACGGGCTGGAGAAATAAATCAATGTATTGTGATAGATTCTGGATGAAACTATTGGTACCAGCCACTATTGGTCTACCCTGGGGATTGCTGAGAGATTTGTGCACCTTCGACAAGTGATAAAAATAAGGGGTGCTGCATATTTTAGGGAGGAATAATCTTTCTTGGTAAGGATGCCATCACTGTGAGCCTTGTCCACCAAATCTTTCAGCTCACGTTGGAAATGGGGTAATGGATCAGTGGGCAACCTCTTATAGGTGTTGCTGTCTCTGAGCAACCTTCTGTACTTTGCGATGTAGTCTTTGCTATCCTGTACAACAATACTCCCCCCTTTGTCAGCCTGTTTGGTCAAGGTGGGATGGTTGGTCAGGGAACGTAGGGCGTCACGCTCAGCAGGAGTGAGATTGTGTTTTGGGCGGACTACACCGTCACACATCTTAAAGCGGAGCTCCACCCAGAAATTGTTTTTACATTATTCAAGTCCTTTGTCTAAATAGCTTGTTGCTAGGTGGTCTCTGTAATCTGCCCCTTTTCGGTCCGAGGCTCTTCTCCTCACTTCCTGCTTTGCCTGGCCTCCTGGAAGATGTGACTCATCATTTCTTAGGAGTCAGTGGGCTTCCCTGTACTGTAAAATCGTATTATTTCCAGACAGGAAATGATGCGATTTAAGGCGGACCGAGATCGAGGAGTGCATGATGGTTAACCACCATGCACTTCTTTCAGGAAGAGATGCCAGGAGACTACGGATGGGCTTCAGATGTCCTCACCTAAAATGGAAAAGTCCAGCAGTGAGAGAAACGAAATTGTGAGTAAAAAATACATGTAATTACTAGGCGGTTTGAAAGTAAGGAAACAAAAGGTTACATCTATTTAGTATTAAAAGAGTGGATGCAGCAAAAAAAAAAAATCTGGGTGGAAATCCGCTTTAAGGAGCTCTCTGTAGACCACCTTATAAAAGGTATCAATGTGGGGGCCCTTAGATTGGGAAGGATAAAAG
Source organism: Glandirana rugosa (assembly GCA_018402905.1). NCBI lineage: Eukaryota > Metazoa > Chordata > Amphibia > Anura > Ranidae > Glandirana > Glandirana rugosa. The sequence goes on along the minus strand of BLSH010560358.1, from coordinate 38,186 downwards.
GTGGAATCAGGGCGAAAACTAGTAGGTGTAACAGGAGGGTCAAAGCATGCCTCAATAGGCTGGCTGTCTATATGGCCTTTCTCCCAAAGTTCCCATAGTGTCTGAAGGGTGGATTCCTCCTCAATGGGGCTGATCTCAGGGGAGAGCCACTCTCGGTATTTCACAATTATCCTGGTGATTGGGGGGATGTTTCAAGAAATGAGGTTGGACTGTGATATTCCTAATAAACCTATTGAGGTCCTTGAAGAGACCAAATTTGTTCGCCACCATGCTGGGGGCAAAGCTAAGCTTTCTCGTGAGTAAAGAGAGCTAAGCATCTTGAAGAACTGTGGAGCACAAATTATAAATTCTAATCGTACTCAAGGGGGTGTCCAGGTTACTTCCCTCTTGTCTTTTTTGGGGTTTCTTGCCTCATGTGAGATCCCAACCCCATAGCCTGCTGCTCAGCCTTGGTCTGTCTTTCCTCTCTGGGCTGGCTGCTGCATCACAGGACACGTCCAGTCATGTGACCCACCTCCCACGATCCCGGAAACACGACGGTGAATGGCGTTTGTCACAGTGCTTTCAGCTCTCGGCACTGATGCTGACACCGGATGGTTTCCTTGCAACTTGGGGACGAGTCTACTTCATACAGAGCCAGAGGCTGCAACGTGGTTGTGCACACCGAGGCAGCCCCGCTCCTCATCCCCTTCACAGCAACTTTCATCCACCTGCCCATTGACCCAAGGAACAGGGGCATTATTCCAACTTGCCCTCCCACCAGGGCTGAATGTGAGGTATTTCTTTGTGATCTCTTACATCAATATTGCCTTCCAACAGGATGTTTTAAATCTTCATATGTACAATAATTTTTTTGAATAAATCGCCTGACTATTACTATGACTGTCATTGCTCTTTTGTTCCAGTGCACTCTATTTGGTTGTATCAGGTGGCAAGTTGACAATGCTGTCTATGTGCTATTACAATAGAGAATCCTTTAGCATTAAGGAGAAAAAGGTGCAGCGCTAAAACATTAATAAAATTTAGTATATAGATACACATATGAAGATCCGGATGGTAAAGAGATCAGAAAAGCCCGTCACCAGCGCCAAACACACTGTCTCTTACCAGAACCACAGGATCCTTATTACAGGGGTCAAATAAGCCTTCTGGCAAGAGAAATCCAAATCAGGTATCTGAGTAGTTGTAAGCAGTCATCAGATCAAACCATGATTCCCAGCGTCACCTCATCTTCGGCATGTAAAAATAACAGGGGGGACGGGGGACTCATTGTGCAGTAACTTCACTCAGGCTTTTATTCAAAGTACGGTTATAAATACTTACATTAAAAAGATGGTAAACAAACACCTTGTCACTGGTGTCAGTGAAGGTGTAGGCCAAGTCCACTGCCCTTAAATGCATATGACTGCACATAAAATAAATCTTAAACTGCTGTTTTTTTTGTTTGTTTTTGTTTAATATCGGTTTATTAACCTCCTTGATGGTACTCCCGAGTGTGGCTCAGGTGTATGTTTTCACTGCAAATAGCGGTAACCCCGAGCCACACTCGGGATTGCCTAGCTGGATCCAAGCAGTGGTACTTACCTTGTCCCCTGGATCCAGCGATGTCCCCCTGCTGTATCTGCGGGCTGTGTCCTCCGTCCGATGCCTCTGTGTGCCGGGCTCCGTTCCCTGTGATCGTCGCGTCGCACAGGGGCGGAACCTGGCGGCAAATTCAAAAAAGTGAAACACACAGTAAATATACAGTACACTGTAATCTGTAAGATTACATTACTGTATCAAATCATTTCACATCCCCTTTGTCCCTAGTGGTTTGTCCAGTTACCTGCATGCACTTTTATATTATATATGCCATTCTTTCTGCCTGGAAACTTGAGAATGTCCATGGCATAAAAAAGCGTCCCTTTACGTCAAAAGCGGTTTTTGATCAGCTAGAAAACAGCGATAGTAAATAAGAATCATTTGCAGAATTGAGTGATACTGATATAAATAATGGTAACGCTTTCAGCACCAAATATCTGAAATATTTATACCGCCAGGGAGGTTAAGAAGATTAATAAGAAAAAAAAACAGAAAACAAATAGGCATGTTACAAATGCACTTCTATACCTCTAAACCACATACCCATGACCCAACATGATCAAGACTCTCAAAGTCTAGAAAGACAACTGCAAAAACTACCTGGGTTCTGGTAAACAATACATAACAAATGTAAATCATATACCATAAAAAGAAGAGCTTTATGGAAAGCCATGTAGTAGGGAGAGAATAAAGGGGAAGGGGGAAGAGAGAAAAGGGGGAGAAGGCAAAGGGGAAAATAGGGGGTACAGGGAATTGAGAAATAAGGAAGATGAGGATAAATGCTAAAAATAAAAAAGAAGCAGAGGACAGGTGGATTAGACCAAACTTGTGAACCATTACGGGAAGGAATATATGGTTAAAGATAACATGCGATGAAAAAACATCACTGACTTATTGGTCTGGAGGGTTTAACACAATTCCCTTGAAGCAAGAGGAGGTCTTAAATGAGGCAAATATTCTCAACCTTACGTAGCCATTGTTTCAGTGAGGGAACCAACGGTTGACCCCACAATGTTGGTATTAGGGCCTTTGCTGCATTCAGGAGATGAGGAGTAAGAGAGCATTTATATAGGCTGACTGGTTCAAGGGTGCAATGAAATAGTATTGTACATGTATTAGAAGGAAGGGAAAGATCTGCAATCTGACTAAGTTTTAAGTATTTCTGACCAAAAGGGGCAGACTAGCAGCCAGTCCCACCAGATATGGGCATGAGAAGCTATGTTTCCACAATTCCTCCAACACAATGGGGAACTGGAGGGAAACATGATATGTAGTTTTGCCGGTGTGTAATACCATCTAGTTAGGAGTTTAGTTTTGTTTCCACCATTTAAACTACTGTTAAAACAATTTTATTCAAATTAATAAAACCCTGATACAATTACCTTTGGGTTGTTTTTGAGACTTAGCCTTTGCATCTACCTTTTAATGTTATCAATAATTACATTTCAACCAAAATAAAAAAAAGAGAGTATAATAACATTTGCAAAATGTTCCACTTCATTCTGTAATTGCTATTTTCCCAAAATGTTAAAATGTTGCTTTGCTTGTTTGCAGAACACCCACTGATATATAATTTCCTTCTGGGGTGATTGGCTTGCTGCTTTTCCTAAAAAAAAAAAAAAATGTACAGACCTTGAAGTGAAATTCCATGCAGGGGTACAGTGTGTTAAGAAGTAACTATTGGGAAAAATATACTATCTGACATTTTGGAATTCATTTTTCCATCACAGTCACTTCTATTTGGAGATAAGTTTTATATCCAGACACAAGAAACATACATGGATATGCCAGAGGCATCTTCTTTTTCTAACTTTTTGCTTGATGATTTAGAGAAAATGTTTACTAAGACTCCCCGCTATAAACCGCACATTAAGGTCAATTCTCTAAGATACAGGAGTTACTTTAACAGTGTTTATTTCCCCTGAAGATAATTTTCTCATCAAAATGCTGGATTCACAAACTGAAATATTACATAGATATGGAATCCACATTTGTTTATGCATGAAAAGAATATTTAACTATTTCTGTGCCTTGATATTTACCTCCTTCTTAAATGGTTCATTTTACTGTTCTCATGGAAATCCAAAATTATTGTTGGGCAGAAGTGAATAGCATGTATTTCAAAGAGCAATACCCTGGGAGATCATGTTTTCTAAGTTAAAACCAATGTGGGGTACCACAGATTTGTTGTTGTTGTGCAGTTGATGACACATCAAGTGACACACATATTGTAATTGATGAGGATTATTCCATCCATAAGACTATCAAATCGGCCGCTGAATTCTCGAAATGTGGCTAATGAAGGTGATGGCAAAAGAGTTTGTTTTTATTTAAATTCAAGGATAGTATTAACCTATTAAAAGTTGATTGTTTTTAAGAGTTGATTATATAAAGCCAATTTTCCCAGAAGCACAGTCCTTTGCTGTGTGAAAGTATCAGTATCCACACAAAAGTCACAACTAATATCCTTGCTAATGCTTTTAAAATGGGCAAAATGTGTTTTGCTGATATTGAAGTTCTCTTTCACAAGGGGGATATAACTCAGTTGGTGAATTATGTTGTTTAATTGTTGTTAAATCGAAGGTAATTAGAATTGAACTATTAAAACACAATATAGTAAGGTTTTCTCTGGTGCATATAGACACTGGATGCAACATACTCTTAAGAATATTTAATCCTAAAACAAGATAACTAAGAACAATCAAACAAAATGACATATTCCCTAAGAACATGAGATCAGAATAAAAAAAAAAGACCCTATGAAATTTGATCAGAGGAAAAATTACCTGAAGAACATTTGATCAGAAGAGAAAATACCCAAAGAATATTTCATACTCAAAGAAAAGCCCCTAAAATATACAACCTAACATTTGATTTTGCCGCACATAGCTACATAGCTACATATTTATACATTGTGTGATAAATCCATTAAACCATCTAAATGTGCCAATAGCGGTCCCAAGAGGAGAGTTACAACGTCTACAAGTGGATGTGCTGCGCTTTAGTTGGAGCAATAAAAAACCACGAATGAACAAAATGACATTATATACCTCCAAACAGTGTGGTGGGCTAGGTCTCCCTAATCTACAGGCTTACTATCAGGCAGCTCAAATAACCCAACTTTCATATACCACAGCTAAGGGATCCCCCCCTCTGGGTTTCAATGAGGCTCTTACATACCATCCTATTGCAATTGGTGCTGTAATGTGGATACCTAACCGAATGCGGCCTCCAATATTATGCCCTACGTTGTCCCTTTCCCTGGGGGTCTGGGATAGGGTTCGACACCGCAAAAATCTATCATCCTTTCCATATTCCATTAACCCCTATGTTCTGTAAACCAGAGTTCTCCCCAGGTCTGAATCCTATAACATTCCACTGGTGGCTTAATAAGGGGCTATTTAGGATAGACGACTATCGGGATGGAAATCACCCCTATTCTCTACAACATTTTAAAGATTCACTGCAACTGATCCCTAACAAAATAATTAGATATAACCATATCAATTCCTTATTCCGATCTAAACTTGACAGCCTGGAAGGGCCCCTTACGCTTACTAACTTTGAATTATCTTGCCATACGACAGGACTAATAAGGGGAAGGATATCTATCATATATGCATGCTTGATCAATTTAGAGGCTAAACTCCCCTACATGGTACAATGGGAACAAGATCTAAATACTGCCTATGACTTGTCAGACTGGCAAGACATTGCTTATGCATTATCTAAAATATCTATTAATACAACATTGATTGAAGCTAACTATAAAACACTTCTTCGTTGGTATATAGTTCCACTTAGGGTAGCAAAAATGCACCCCTCAGCACCCCCTACATGTTTTAGGAGATGTGGTCAAATAGTCTCAATGTACCATGTGTGGTGGCAATGCCCTATAGTTGTTAGATTCTGGATCAGGGTATTTAATTTAATTCACTCGGTAACAGGGAATAATATTCGCAGGACACCAGAAACTGCACTTTTTCATAAACTTCCTGAGGACATACCTCGGAAAGCAATAAAACTAATGACTATAATAATACTTTTAGCGGCTCGAATAACTATTGCTAAACATTGGAAGCAGTCAGTGGTTCCCTTTGAATATGTGAAGAATCGGTAGAACTGGATCATGGTCAATGATAGACTTACCTGTATTCTCCTCAACTCCATCAAAAAGTTCAATGCCACTTGGGATCCTTGGATTCAATATATATATATATATATATATATATATATATATATATATATATATATATATATATAT
>BLSH010560358.1:6170-32331 GCA_018402905.1 Glandirana rugosa | reverse complement strand
ATATAGAGACCGTACTTATTCCGGTGTAACTTTCTGTTTACATTTGTAATATATATATATTAATCTACCTTTGGCTGATCCTCCTCTTTCCTCTTTTCTTCTCTCTCCTTCTCTTTTCTCTTCTCTTATTTCAATAATTCTTCTCTATAAATTATTTTTCGTTTTTTCTCCCCCTTCTGACTTGGTGACCATAATAGACCTCCTCTCTTATATGCAGTTTTTAGAAGCTGCTATTGATGCTAAAATATGCTCAGAGACTCACCCCACATTCTTGGTGGAGTTGTGGTCTCTGAGTAATGGTCGCTGCTAGTCCATTATTTGAAGGTGACCCAAACGGGTCTTTAATGGTTCCCTTTTTTTTTAAAAATTATTATTATTCTAGTAGCAGCGGGCATGATGAAAATATCTCTGAAATGTTTACATTTGTCTTTCAATGTGGCCTTATTCATGCCAGAGATATATTTTTGTTGAAGCTTGTTTTTTTTTGTTTTGGATAAGAAGCTAATTCTAATTTGATTAGACCTCCAAGATTACACAGCCGTCAAAATTGTTCATATTCCCATTGCACACATTCCTTGATTACATGCTCCTCTTTAGTGGGTGTTACAGCGATCGCCAGCTGGACACTGGATTTATCACAGATAAATACACATCGCCAGCACACCATGGATCTCAAATTGTAGTCCAAAGCTTCTATTGTAGAAAGATCACATCACAACTGGATAAGTGCACCATTTCAGAGCCATGCAGGACCCCTTCGTCAGGCATGTGAGTGTGAAGTTGCGTCAAAGTCATGTGACTTTCAGGTCATACAAGTGTGAAAGGGGCCTTAAATTGAAATCACAAGCTAGAGTTCACAATCTTGAGAAGTTAATAAATAAATAAAAGGTGTACTTTGTATGGATCTGCTGCCTGTAATTGTAAGTTGCTGTGTTTCTTACTGTTAGAAAGTTATTTATGTACATCCCTTTCTGGCCCTGCTAGCTGGCTCAGAAACTCCGATTTGGAGGGCTTTGATATCTTTTTAAAAAAGGGAGTTTCCAGGAAGTAAACTGAGAGAAAATTGTCCTGTTCATGGAGTTGCTGCTGCTGTTTCATCAGAGACTCAGATCTGACAGCGCAGGCACCTCTTTAAGGCTTTTATCACACTTGTGTGCAATTTTGCTCACGCAATTCTGTGTGTTTGCAGCGCGTCCACACGTTGCTTGTAGGGCAAGCACTTTATGCATGAGAGATGTGGAAAATAAGCCCCCAACCCTTCCAAAATCACATCAGGCAGGCATCATGTGTTTTGGTGTGCACAAAAAAGTGTGCATTAACAGATTAAGAATTAATGTCACCACCATGTCTCCTAAAGGGCAGTGCATTTATGTGCAGTTTGGGAAACCACGCAATTTTTTTGTACTTTCCTAACCCCCACTAATGTGAACTTGGCCTTAAACTCACTGTTTACAGTTATGTATCAACACAGCAGGATATAGGCTTACATACTTATACAGTGGGAGCAAAGTATATAAAATTATTATCTATTGTTCTATGCAGTGGCGTAGCATGGGGGGGGCAGCCGGGCTCATTTCCTTGGGTGCAACATTTATTGGGGCGCCATCCCAAGTGTGCTTAGCCCCAGGCCTAGCTTTATTGTGGGGCAAGAAGGCAACTGCCCTGGGCCCAGTCATTGTTGTGGGACCCAAATCTGATGCCCCTTGTTGTCATGAAGAGTCCCGGTTCTGTGATGGCGGTAGCAGGGCAGCAAACGGTGGCATCCTTGGGGTGCAGGCATCTACCACCACATGGCGAGTGGGTGGCCTTGGAGACGGAGATCGCGGGTAAGGCGAACAGTGAGGACAGCTAAGCCTGAGAGCCCAGGAGGGAGAAGAGCTCCACTGCCTCCCTAACCAGGCCAGGGATCCACTGGAAGAAGCAGAGCACCCCTGGATCAAGGAGGAGAACAGGCCCTGTCCACTGCTGGCCATAATGAAAGCCCTACTGCTGGCATGAAAGGTACTGGGCATCATACACCCTTACCCACAGCCAGAGACTGAGACAGCGACACAGAGGAGGGACTAGGGACTGGTTAGCTCCTGGAGGGGGAAGTGAAGGGGTTAATTCATTAACAATGTCATTTAGTCAGTAATGTGCAGCAGGAAGGGTTAATGTTCTGCCACTGGTCACTGATGCATTAGTGACCAGTGAGTTATTTTACACCTTAGTGCTGCATTAGTGGCACCAGTGTCAGTGTTAATTAACCCCTTTATGAAGGGGGTTAAATACTGCCAGTGTCCACTGGCAGGGTCATCAGTGACTGCTCCTATATTTTCTAAATGGCAGGCTCACTTTCATGACTAGCTTAAAGGAAAAAGCATTTCCTTCTGGGGGATCAATTTACATTGCAAGGATTTTAACAAAGTGTTGCAGATTCCCCCTTTTTTCTGCTCTGAAGGAATAGTTCTTTGTTAGATCATGTTTTGTGCAGGATTGATTCTAAATAGAAGTGACTCATTAAAGTGTAACTTTGTTTTCGTGGAAAAAAATTAGCAAATACATAATAATAATATAGCCTACACAATTGCAACATAAGTCATATTGTAATTAAATGCTCCCAAAAAGGAAATCACATCTAAAGGGATGCAGACCCTGCCATTTTCCTCATCATGCAGCAGCTGATTGCCCATCAGTGCTGCCTGTCAGTGCACATCAGTAATGCCTGTTATTGCTGCCTATCAGTGCCGCCTATTAGTGCTCATCATTGTCGCTTATCAGTGCCACCTATCAGTGCAGCCTCATTAGTGCCAATCAGTACAGCCTATCAGTGCCCATCAGTGCAGCCCCTTCATTGCATATCAGTGAAGGAGAAAAAATACTTATTTACAACACTTTAAAACTGAAACTAAGAAAAAACCTTATTTTTTTTCAAAATTTTCTGTCTTTTTTCATTTGTTTAACAAAAAATAAAAAAAGATTGAACACCACCATATGGAAGCTCTATCGTTCTCAAAAAAATAATAAAATATTAGTTTGGGTACAGTGTTGCATGACCGCAGGGCCGGCGCTACCTATAGGCAAGGTAGGCGTCGGCCTAGAGCACACATCAGTAGTGGGTGCGGCGCCAGAGTGCCGCTGGCAACAGTGGTCCATGCAGGAACTGCAAGCCAAAATGGAGGAGTTCAGTCATGGGGCGATGAGGCAATTGGAGGATGTGCTGTGCCTGGCGGGGCCCCTCTGCCTGTCTGTCACCAACCTGCAGTGCAGGAACTGGAGGATGCAGGAGCAGATGGAAAAGCTCAGCTGCCAAAAGGAACCATGGAAGTATTGAGCCAGAAGGCGGAACTGAGCAGGAATGGACAGAGCAGGTACTTCAGCCAATGCGCTGCTTGCTGTGTCTGGCAAGGTGGCTCAGGTCAGTTCAATGAGGGGGCAACACACATCACAGAGGGGTATAGACGGGACTGGTGCTAGACTATTTTGCGCCCTTTCTATACTGTATAGCAAGTATATTTTAGAATTATAGCAGTTTAGAACTTTTGGGGTTTTTTTTGGTGGGGGGCCGCAAGTAGCTGGTCTTGCCTAGGGCACAAAATAGTCCAGCACTAGCCCTGCATGACCGTGCAATTGCCATTCAAAGTGCGACAGCACTGAAAGCTGAAAGTTGGCCTGGGCAGGAAGGGGGTAAAAGTGCCCAGTATGCAAGTGGTTTAAAACACTGATTAGAAAGTTGCAGTGCCCTCATTCCTTTAGAATAACCCTTAGGGAGTTTCTCACCAAAAATGACATTTTTGTTGCAGAGGATGCTTGAAACTTGGGATCTTAGTACAGAAAACCTCCAGGTTTACATGTTGTGTTGAATTTATAGAAAATAACAGCAGCTGCAGATTGAAAAAGAAATACATTATTAATAAAAATAAATTAAAATAAGGCTTCTGTAGCAATTGTATATGCTTTATATTTTTTTTAATTTGCAATATCTTTTTCCAAGCAAGTGAGGTTACCCTTTTAAAGAGTCGTGTCTCCAAAATAATACAGAAACGCTGTGGCAGGTATACACATCTAGAAGTATCTGCAGATATCTCTGCAATGCCTAAAATATCTCTAAATATGGCTGAATGCAGGGCAGTTCTGCTGCCAAGTCCCTCCTCCTTAATTGGCTATTGGCCCATCACTATGCTGGACTGCCTCACTGGCCAGTAGGAATGTGCAGGAGGCAGGAAAGCAGCAGAAACGTTTTAGGGCTTCGTCTGTCACAATAGCTTGGCATTGAGTCGTATCTTAAAGCTTTTTGAGGCTGCTGCAGGTTTGTACAGGTTTTTGTAACCTTGTACAGGTTTTCCTTAGGAACCTTTGCTTGAAAAGGACTGTATACTAAAAAAAGGAGACTGTAAGCTTTATTTCATCTATTTACTGTAGCTTTGTGCTTGGTTAACCTCATAGAAATGATACTTATATGGATGAGAATAGGGTGGAAATTTAGCAAAATAAGCTTTAATCCCAATGAACAAGACATACTTTCATGCTGCAGTTTTATCATATAGTCTGCCTGTCAGAGGTCACTGGTTTCTTTGGTGCAGCAGCCAGACAATCCAGATGGACTTTACTTTATTCATACAACAAAACAAAAAAGAGCCCAGGGAAATTGGCCTAAATGCAATTTCCTGAACACATCTCACACTTCTCGGCTGCTAGCTACTTCTAACATAAAAATCACACCCTCCTTTCCACAGAGGTTCAGCCAGAATAAATGGCCTACCCCCAGAATATTTTGTGCAAAGCGATATCTACAAGTCCTTTTTTACTTTCATCATTTATTTGCCAAAAGATTGCCCTGCTTCAGCTCATCTCTTGGTCTTACAAGGTTAACATATACATTTACAATCATGATCACAAACAAGCAGCCGGGGGTTAATTGGAGAAGAGCAAGCCATGGAGATAAACACGCCAGCACCACAGTTATGCAACTCATCACTACCACTAGAAAAATGTCTACAATCAAACCTAAACCAAATATATAAAGATGTTTACATACTCTGGGAAATGTACCTCGTCACACTGCCTAACTGGCATTAATCAGATTTTAGTCTAAAACTATCTAAGCAACAGTGACTGCAAATCTGTCAAGTTGTCTCTTGATATACGTTTTCTGGCGTATAAAGTACATGTCAGGGAAAGAAAAGATGACATAAATTATGTAGAATAATGTTGAAGCAGCTGAACATTTCAGCAGGAACTTGGTATTTCCTATAGTAATTTGTTCAAATGAATAGGCTCTCCTGTTAACGTGTATGTGTATAACACACTGGGGCATTCCCTCTTTGCTCTGTTGAATATACCATTGAAAGTATTGTGCTACATCTGTTTGATAAGTGCATAAACCTAGAAATCCAGAATTGGTAATAGTAATGCTATAAACTCAGGTTGAACTGAATGGACTGGTGTCTTTATTCAGCCTTATCAGCTTGGTAGCTATGTAAAAATCATCCTCTAACCTGTGTACTCTGTAGTTTTATCTCAAATAATGGTATCAGAAAGTTAGGACTACAGAACACCTCCAACTACAGTATATTATGGCGATAAGGCGAGGGTGGTGTTCTGTACTCCTAACACGCTTCCCATCCAGGGTGAAAAAGCTGCCCATCCAGAGATGCAGTTCAGGGAGTGTTGTCATCCTTGGACAAGGAAGTGTGTTACTGGCAGGGTCACCAGGTAAAAATAAAGTAAAAAGAAAACAAATGCAGCCACTACATTTATGACTAGTATGTTGCAATCGAACAGGTTTGTTCTTGGGTTTAGATACGCTTAAATTGGATGTAAACCCTCAGATATGCCCAGTGAAGTGAACAGCCTCAGATGATACACAGGGATGAAACAAATCCCCCTACATATGTATATCTGCTGTCTTCATCTGTACATAGCCTTTAGAAATTGCTCTTTGCATTTAGATTTTCTCTTCCGGGTTCAGCACTGCAGTGAAGCCTGGGCATACAGCCAAGAAAGCTGATTGGAGGAAAGCAGACACCCCCTCTTCTCATTGCCAAAGGATGAAAGTAATGTGCAGAGGTCTGCTCTGTGAGGGCAAGCTGACTGCTAATCTATTTATAGCAACCTCCCCCGACACCTCCACACTTCAGGCTCCCAACTCGGAGAACTTGTCAAAAAAAAGAAAAAAGTTATCAGGCTGATAACAGAGGAACTGAGCAGGAGACCGCTACGGACATAGTGCTTTGAAGAGAGATAGGAAAACACTACAGATGTATGTGCCCAGCTCAGATTTCATGAATCGGGTTTACATCCACGTTACGCTAACCCAACTACAAGAATGAGACCAGATACCAATTTTGTCTGTAAACCTTGCACCCTGCCAAATTAGATGCTATAAAAAATAAGATTGACTAACAATATTTATTTATTTATTGCTTGTTCTTGGGAAACATCAGTAAGGTGTTTGTCCTGCTAAACTCCCAAGTGATAGCATAATTCTCCAATCACCTAATATATCTTTTAATTTAATAGAGATGCAGGATGATTGGATTAATCTACAGGTAAAGTGAATACTCATTTTAATTGAACATAGCTTATCAGAACATGCCTCCACTGCTTTGTGTTTCTTTGGCAGATATAATGTTTTAAAACTTTTGACAAATCATGTGCAATTAGTGACGTTTGTTGAGATTTAGCCTTCAGCATTCAGCCTTAGATGTGAAGTTAACTCACATTGTAAACCTATGGCTAGGTCAGTATTTTTGAAGCTATGAATACATTTCTCACACATAGAAAGCACATAAAGGAAACCGAGTGGGTAATGCTGTGTACACCTTACCATTTCACTGACCTGCTATAGTCTACAGGAAAAAAAGTTTTGTTTTTAGTTGGGATGCAGTTGTAGTTGTATGTCGCAAAAAAAATAAAAAACCCAGTGGTGATTAAATACCATCAAAAGAATGCTCTATTTGTGTGAAAGTACTGAAAGCTGAAAATTGGTCTGGGCCAAACAACATCTAAAAAAGCCTTCACAGTTCTGGAACAACATTCTATGGACAGATGAGACCAAGATCAACTTGTACCAGAGTGATGGGAAGAGAAGAGTATGGAGAAGGAAAGGAACTGCTCATGATCCAAAGCACACCACCTCATCAGTGAAGCATGGTGGTGGTAGTGTCATGGCGTGGGCATGTATGGCTGCCAATGGAACTGGTTCTCTTGTATTTATTGATGATATCACTGCTGACAAAAGCAGCAGGATGAATTCTGAAGTGTTTCGGGCAATATTATCTGCTCATCTTCAGCCAAATGCTTCAGAACTTATTGGACGGCGCTTCACAGTGCAGATGGACAATGACCTGAAGCAGACTGCGAAAGCAACCAAAGAGTTTTTTAAGGGAAAGAAGTGGAATGTTATGCAATGACCAAGTGAATCACCTGACCTGAATCCGATTGAGCATGCATTTCACTTGCTGAAGACCAAACTGAAGGGAAAATGCCTCAAGAACAAGCAAGAACTGAAGACAGTTGCAGTAGAGGCCTGGCAGAGCATCACCAGGGATGAAACCCAACGTCTGGTGATGTCTATGCGTTCCAGACTTTAGGCTGTAATTGACTGCAAAGGATTTGCAACCAAGTATTAAAAAGTGAAAGTTTGATTTATGATTGTTAATCTGTCCCACTACTTTTGGTCCCTTAAAAAGTGGGAGGCACATATACAAACTGTTGTAATTCCTACACCGTTCACCTGATTTGGATGTAAATACCCTCAAATTAAAGCTGAAAGTCTGCAGTTAAAGCACATCTTGTTCATTTCATTTCAAATACATTGTGATGGTGTATAGAGCCAAAAAGATTAGAATTGTGTTGATGTCCAAATATTTATGGAATGGACTGTAAGTGAAAAAAGAGTGAAATTTTGAAAAAAAAAAAAAACTTTTTCTTTAGTTTCTGTGATAACATTTTATATGGCAATATCACATGTGTGAGACTTTTTCAAAGCCTGGCCAAATAGAGAGGTCCAACATGCAAGAAGCACTGTCAGATGTTCTAGGGACATAAATTACACATCTAATTTCCTAATGACCTATTACACTTTTGAAGGCCCTGGAGCACCAAGACAAGGGAGTTGCACACAAAATGACCCTATTTTGGAACGCAAACACCCTAACGTATATTTGGGAAGGTATACACCACTCCAAGCTAGTCAACGTCCAATTACCTCCACTCCAACTCCAGACACGCAGGTGCAGCACTGCATCAAAGATGAGCATGTAGACAATGCTGGACAGCCACAATCCGTTAAAACACTTTTATTGAATTTTCATAAAAATCCAAATAAGTCACCAAACATGAAGCAATACAGAGGATCAGAACAGCATGGCTTATGCGTTTCACACCCTAGAGTGGAGGTGCCTAATTATAGCCTGGGTCTAGCAGCTGTTTGCCCCCATATATATAAATATGAGTGTCAGATGCATTAGTTACATGTTTTTTTTATACATGTTTTAGGTATGTTCTGAGCCTTCTCCAGTTTTTGTTGTTTTTTTCCAGGCTCCATCCCCTTCCCTCCAGGACAATGGGTTGCCTTTTGCATTTTGCTTTCTATTTATATTTTTTTGGTCCGAATTACATCAGACTATAAGAATCGGATCGCCCTTCAAAGGATTTTTCTGCCGGACTTTTTTGCCACACTGTGGATCAGCAAGGGTTTTTTGGCATTTAGAGCAACAGTTTATTGTAAAGATTGTCATTACATGGTTGACATGATATGGTGGGTCACTTTGTTGTGTATTTTACCACATTTTCTGGATTTTACACATATATTCACTGTGCTATACATACCTTTGATACTCTGTGGATTATTTCAGATAGAGACAGAGTCACGTGCCTGTATCTGGACATATTATGTACACATTTCTTTTTTACGTATACATGTACACATGTTGACACTTCCCAATGTTCATATATTACGTAATACGGATATTCAACTTTCATATTGGGGTTTGTTAAAATAGTGGTCGGAGCCCTGTTATAAATTTTTAATTGCTACATTTCTACTTCTGGCCCTCTGCGCCTATACATTACATTTAACCCATCGCTACCACATTAATGGACTGCTATGATTTTTGATATGTTTGCATTCTAAATATCTTTATAATCTCTTTTATAATATAGTCCCAGGTACCATCTTCCTGATACAAAACATAGTGGCTGTGTTATAATTGCATGGTTACATATGTGGTCTCTATAGTAAGAGCTGGGTTATCATATATTATGTATATGCATTGGGTCATTTTTAAGTGATTATATTTTTTTGTGTCCTGTTGATCATGCATTTTACTTTGTCATGTTTATGAATGCTGCATTCTTGATAGAAATTGTAATACCATAATCGACTTGCTACCTGCTGAGTGCGGCAGCCGATTTCTTATTGCCTGCTATGCACATCTATATGTACGGTCTATATGTAACTAATTGTTGTGATTTGTATTTTCATGCATCTCACATCCATATATATATGGGGGCAAACAGCTGCTAGACCCAGGCTGTGATTAAGCACCACCACATTATGGGTGTCAGGTCTGAGCATTCCTAGATGAACAGTTTCCTGGAAAGGGGATTGGTCATCGTGGGCCAGTTGAATGGCCCCCAAGGTCTCCCGATCTGACCCCCTTAGACTTTTATCTTTGGGGTCATCTGAAGGCAATTGTCTATGCTGTGAAGATACGAGATGTGCAGCACCTGAAACTACAGATACTGGAAGCCTGTGCTAGCATTTCTCCTGCGGTGTTGCTATCAGTGTGTGAAGAGTGGTAGAAGAGGGTTGCATTGACAATCCAACACAATGGGCAGCACACTGAACAAAGTGGTCAGAAACTTGTAAATAACTCCTGAAAGAATAAAGTTACATTAAAACCAAGCACGCCATTGTTTTTCTTGTGAAATTCCCAATAAGTTTGACATGACCCTCTTCCTATTGAAAAAACAAAAGTTGGATTCAAAATGGCCAACTTCAAAATGGCCGCCATGGTCACCACCCATCTTGAAAAGTTTCCCACCTCACATATACTAATGTGCCACAAACAGGAAGTTAATATCACCAACCATTCCCATTTTATTAAGGTGTATCCATATAAATGGCCCACCCTGTATAATAAAAACATATTGGGTAATGTACCAGGTTGCAGCATAGTAGACCAAAAATGTAGTGCCCATTAAGCTAAAGAATAGTAGAGCAGTACAGCAACATTTCAGGCAACCATGCCCTTTCTCAAGTTTATTATACAGCTTATCTCTGAAGTCTATATATTACAGTTACTGGACATGGTACACAAAACAAACATTTCTGATATGACAGATCAAATACAATACAAAATGGTAATTGAATAATTTAAGTTAAACTTCATGCAATTGGTGTGGCTGCACATTCAATGAACTGATGTTATTTGATCCACTGCAACAATCTGAATTGAAATCTGAAACACACTAAAATACAATATATAAACATCATAAAAAGAGACTCAAGTCAAAATCATAATTTAAACCATGCAGTGAAAAAGTATCCAGCTTGTATATTCAATAAACGTCTTTATTTTTCTGCAAGGTAATACGGCCCCTACCCCATGTCTAGGTTTCAGAATTTGGTCAATAATCATAAACTCAAGATCTGTATCCTTGTACCTTGCCTTCATAAAAGGTCTCGGGACTCCATCTGTTTAGTTTTATATAAGTTTAATGCTGGGATATTCCATCCCTAGTCTTCTGGGTAATTTCTACCACATATAACAAATCTTAATACATATACAGTGTATGAGCTTTGACAAGCGAGGTCATGTCTGACCCTAAAACTCCTGGTGCCACCTGAAAGGTATCACTTTTAATTAAATGTTTACATTCATAGTATGACAAACAAAAAGAATGATGCTTTCCTTGCTGGCCCTAAAAACATTTATGGAAAGTCCTGGCTCCTCTGCTTAACATGTACCACATCATCTTCAATTTTGGGATTACGTCTAAACACTTGTATAGACATGCTCTTGAATTCCTCAATATTGGGATATCCTGCCTGTAGAATATGCCAGTGATGCCTCGCATGCGCAAACACCTACTGTGATAATCCATGACTTTGACATAAAAAAATCTTTCAGTTTGGTCTTCTCAAGACCTTCTCTTGACCTTACCCTACTTGTTCTCATTAGACTCCAATCTGGCTTTTTAAGATGTAACCCCTATCTATAAATGTCTTCTCATTCTCCTCTTTCCCGAATTTAGTTGTAATAGGGTTTGCCACGGTTTGACTGAAGTGGAGAAAACAATCTTTTTTTTTCAAAATCTTCAATTTTGGTCTGGGCCCTGGAGCCTAGAATCTTTGTAGGGCTTTGCATTGTATAAAGCCCTCATTTTTAAGTCCACACCTTAACTGGTAGCCAGACCTCGCTATTAGTCTGTTGTACACAGGCCTTTGTGAGCCGACTGATGCTCAGTGCTCTCTTTTGCTCACTCTGCTGTGGAAACCTGCTGCTGTGTGAAAAAGCTGAGTCTTGACAGAACATGAAAAAAAGTTACAAGTGCTGACTGTGTTTAAACAAGCAGATGTTTTCTGCTATGTAATTGCTGTAAAAAAACATCCTGCATTAAAACTGTGCTGGTTTTCTTGCGGCCTCGCTGAATAAAAGTGCAGGACAAACATGATTGGACTGTTCTTGGGTCTTCTTGTCTCATGCATGGTTATTGCTGCCAATATCAGTTGAGCATATCCTTACAAAAATGTGTGTGTGTGTATATGTGTATATATAGATATAGATTTTTGAGAATGGGAATGGTATCCCAAACATAAATTATCCCCCTGGACTTTACAGGCAGTTATACAAAGTAAAAAAGGAAAAAAACAGGAATAATAAAAAACTCATACATTTTATTAGTACAAAAAATGGAACAAGACATTGGAGTGAGCGAGGACACATGAGTCACAAGTTCACTTCTGAACAATGCATTGTTCAGAAGTGAACTTGTGACTCATGTGTCCTCGCTCACTCCAATGTCTTGTTCCATTTTTTTGTACTAATAAAATGTATGAGTTTTTTATTATTCCTGTTTTATTCCTTTTTTACTTTGTATAACTGCCTGTAAAGTCCAGGGGGATAATTTATGTTTGGAATCCCATTCTCAAAAATCTTTGTCTATTTAGGACGTGGCAGTCTTTTCCTGTCTTCATAGAACCCCTCTCCCTTTCAATTTTGTTCTATATATAGATATATATACATATTATATTACCAAAAGTATTGGGACACCTGCCTTTTCATGCACATGAACTTTAATGGCATGCCAGCCTTGGTCTGTAGGGTTCAATATTTTGGTGGAGGGACGATTATGGTGTTGTTTTTCAGGGGTTGGTCTTGAACCCTTAGTTCCAGTGCAGGGAACTCTTAAGGCGTCAGCATACCAAGACATTTTGGACAATTTCATGTTCCCAACTTTGTGGGAAGAGTTTGGGGATGGACCTTTCCTGTCCCAAAATGACTGCACACCAGTGTACAAAGCAATGTACATAGACATTGACATGGATGATCGCGTTTAGGGTGGAGGAACTTGACTGGCCTGCACAGAGTCCTGACCTCAAGCCAATAGTATACCTTTGGGATTAATTAGAGCAGAGACTGTGAGCCAGGTCTTCTCATTCAAAATCACTGCCTGACCTCACAAATGTTTCTGGAAGAAACCTTGTGGACAGCCTTCCCAGAAGAGTTGAAGCTGTTATAGCTGCAAAGGGTGGGCCAACTCAATATTGAACACTACAGACTAAGACTAAATACTTTTGGTAATATAGTATATATAAATATATCTGTGTGTGTAAACATTGACTGCAAACCATTATAGTTACAAATATTAGAGGCAACATACATGCCCACAATTTATTACTGGCAGGAAAAGTGATAACTGAGATACCAAAAATGTATTATTGGATATATATTTATAGATTGGTGCAATGAAAAAGATAATTGTTCCTGAATATTTGATTTAAACATTAATAAACCTCAAAGATATTTAACAAAAATCCCAGTCTTCTGTGAAATAGAAAAGCAGAAAGTATTTAAATTTGATGATTGGATATGTTCTAAGCAGAACATGGAAACAATTTCTGTAGATCACTTGCCACTGCAGGAATTTTAATTGTTTAAACCTGTTGTACAACTTTTTCCTGAGATGAAGAAATGTGATTTTTATTAAACTCTACAGTGTACTTTTACCCTAAATTTCCACATAGCTATACAGCTGAGCAGAATATTAATGTTCAGAAAGGAAATATCATGTATTAGAAATATTTGTGGAGTCAGAAAATATGGAGTTATTTTACTGGACATAACTAAATGTTTTAAGCAGAACACAAGTGTACATTGCGCTTGGATAACTATTCTTTTTTTGCATACTAGGTTACAGTAATGCCTATCTGATGAAAACAAAGTATAGTACATTGAAAGCAAGTTGATGGAGAATGAATTTGTTAACAGATTCAAAGTGTAGATATTCCACTCTGATCATCTTGCAATACTTCCTGTCATAGTAAATTTGAAGCTTGCAGTTCTTAGAAGATCTAGTTAAGATCTGAGAAAATTTTGTCTGAATGGTTATTTGTTATAAGTGACATGCACAAGATACTGCTGTCAATTTGTAGGTTGACAAAATGCTTTTTGAATACACAACGTGCATTCCAAGCAATTAAAATATTGTACAGAAAATCCTGAAACAGTCACTAATAGGTTGAGAGAATGTGATATTTTTTTTTGCAGATTTTAATCTTACCTTGCCTTAAACACTTAAGGACTGAGCCTATTTTTGAGATTTGTTGTTTACAAGTTAAAATCAGTTTTTTTACTATAAAATTACTTAGAACCCCCAAACATCATATCATTTTTTTCAGACACCCTACAGAATAGAATGGCGGTAGTTGCAATACTTTGTCACACCATATTTGCGCAGCGGTCTTACAAGCACAATTTTTTTGGAAAAAATACAGGTTTTTGAATTAAAAAATAAAACAGTGAAGTTAGCCCAATTTTTTTTCTATATTGTGAAAGATAATGTTACGCCGAGTAAATTGATACCCAACATGTCATTACGCCCGCTCGTGGAATGTCAACAAACTTTGGCACTTAAAAATCTCTATGATGTTTAAAAAAAATTACAGGTTACCAGTTTTGAGTTACAGAGGAGCTCTAGCGCTAAAAGTATTGATCTCACTCTAACGATGATGGCGATACCTCACGGGACGTTTGAACACTGTTTTCATATGCGGGCGCGACTTACGAATGCGTTCTCTACTGCGCGCGAGCTCGGCGGGACGGGACGCTTTACTTTTTTTTTCTTATTTATTTTACTTTTTATTTTTACACTGTCCTTTTAAAAATGTTTTTTGGGTCACTTTTATTCCTATTACAAGGAATGTAAACATCCCTTGTAATAGAAAAAAAACATTACAGGACCTCTTTAATGTTTGATCTGAGGTCAAAAAGACCTCAGATCTCACATTTAAACTTACATGCAATAATGAATAAATAAATGTAATTTGAAAAAAAATTCCCTTTAAGAGCATTGGGCAAATGTGACGTTTGACGTTGCTTCCGTCATCCAATGTTATGAAGCCGAGTGGGGACCATCTTTCCCTCACTTGGCATCCAGTCTCACAGGGGAGAGGACCTGATCGTTTCCGCCGCTACCATCGGCTCCAGTAAGGGGCGGAGATGACCGGAACGTGATAGGAAGGGGGGATCACCTCTCTCGCCGCCGATAAAAGTGATCTCACGGTGAATCTGCCACAGAGACCACTTTTATCTGAAAGCCAGCTGTCCTCCATTTGAGAAGATACCGGGGTTATGGCAGCTTTCTGCTGCCATAACAATGGTATTCCGCGTCAAAATATCGGAGTATAATGACGGCGGCTGGTCCTTAAGTGGTTAAAGCTGACCCTTCGGCGGACGTAACAGATACCAATTAACCAATTAATGAAGCTCTGTAAACATTAATACATCATTAAATGTATTTTTGAACCACTTCAGCGCCGGAAGGTTCACCCCCCTTCATGACCAGGCCATTTCTTGTGATACGGCAATTTAGGCCAGTATGTATTCTTCTACGTATTTTTGCTAAAAAAAAAATCCCATTACGTTGATTAAGCAGTTTGTAAATGATTCTGCACAATCAATAAAGCTGGTGAAACAATTAAAAACAATATGAAAATGCAGTAGGTAAATTATCAAAGTGTCCAATATAAAAGTGCTATAGTGGGGTGATTCATCCTTATAAATAAATCCGTGCAATCTTGTGCTTTCACCAAAACACCTCTGTGCTCACAGAACTCTCACCTCCAACGGGTGATAAATGAGCTTTAATGCCAGATTTCCATCATCCATATATATCATTCCCTTCAATATAGGATAGCCTCTAGATGATGTCTCATATGTTGATTGGTTTGCGCAAGAGTTATAGTCTGCAGTCTACAAACTATGGTATATTTTTATTTCTATTTTATTTTTATTTTTTACTAGTAATGGCGGCGATCAGCAACTTATAGCGGGACTGCTATATTGTGGCGGGCAAATCGAACACCCGACACTTTTGACACTTTTTGGGGACCAGTGACATTAATACAGTGATCAGTGCTAAAAATATGCACTGTTACTGTACTAATGACATTGGCTGGGAAGGGTTTAACATCAGGGGCGATCAAAGGGTTAAATGTGTTCCTAGGAGTGATGGCTAACTGTATTGGAGGTACTTTGACTGGGGGAATGTAAATATCCATGTTCCTGCTTGGCAGGAACACAAAATCAGCACATTCCCTTATTACAGAATGGCGGTCTGCCTTGTTTACATAGGCAGACTGCCGTTCTGCCTCTCTCACGAACGGTTGATGGGTCCCAGCAGACAACGCATAAGCCAGACCTAATGATTGGCTCTCGCTGTGTCCAATCACAGAGTGAGTGGACTGACGGCGGCCCTCGCCCCAGACCCGGTACTGTCAGCTCACATATGGGGTAAGTGAGCTGGCGCAGAGCGAATCTACAATGGGCAGTCTCTAAGCGGTTAAAGGTAAGCATATTAAAATACTGCTTTTACATTGCAGTTAGACAAATTACATTTTTTTTTGTGTGTGTGCAAAATATTACATTTGCGGCCAGCGGGGCATTTCTTGCACAAAATTAAAAAGTGCGTCTACATTTCTGGTTTAAAAAAAAAAAAAGAATAATAATTTATTCTTTTTTTTTATTATTAATAAATAGTGCTACCTAGTACATTTGCACCTTGCTGTGCATTTCTTGAACAAAAATAAAAAGTGCATCTACATTGCTGGTTTAAAAAAAAAAAAGAATAATAATTTTTTTTTTTTATTATTAATAAATAGTGCTACATAGTACATTTGCACCTTGCTGTGCATTTCTTGCACAAAAATAAAAAGTGCGTCTACATTGCTGGTTTAAAAAAAAGAATAATAATTTATTATTTTTTATTATTATTAATAAATAGTGCTACATAGTACATTTGCACCTTGCTGTGCATTTCTTGCACAAAATTGCACATTGCCGGTTTAAAAAATTATATAAATTTGTGCTAAATAGTACATTTGCGTCCAGAATGAGGAGAGTGTCAAATAAGGGACGTGGTCGTGGTGCTGCTGGTGTCAGTGGTGTTGGTGATGCTCCTGTTGCAAGGTGAGGACCTCAGAGTTGGCACCTGAACCCCATGGCCATCTGTCTTTCACCTCAGCCCCTTATAAAACAGCCAATCAGTCTGAGCCCCAAACCATGCAGCAGTCTCTTATGCTTTTTAATGACTCTGCTGGTGTGCTTTCCGTGGGCCATCCACATAGCCCTGCCCCAGAATTGGAAGACATTGAGTGCACCGATGCCCAACCGCTTCTGTTTCAGGATGAGGACATGGAAACACCACCGCAGTACGTCTCTGATGATGACGAATGCACAGGTGGGTCTCCAAATTGTGCACATGGCCTGAGCTTGCCCTTTATGCCTTAGAGGTGCTGGCCTGCCCTGCAGCCAGTGTATTGTCTGAACGTGTGCTTAGCACGACAGGGGGCGTTATCACAGACAAGCGCAGCCGCCTGTCCACAGCCAACGTGGACAAGCTAACGTTTATTAAAATGAACCAGGCATGGATCCCGCAAGACTTGTCTGTACCTTGTGCAGAATAGACATTTACACCGGCCTCATACAGCCATTGGTATACTTAAGTGAACTTATTCTTTTTTTGAGGCCTCCTCAACCTCCTACTCCACATCCACCTCCTCCTCCATTTTTTTATTTTTTTTATGTGATTTTAAGTTATTTCCCTATCCACATTTGTTTGTAGGGCACTTGTCCTACTCTTATCCCCATTTTGCTTCCTTTTGCAGCCCTATAGCCCTTTCCAGGACTTTTTTAGAGCCATTTTAGTGCCCAAAAGTTCGGGTCACCATTGACTTCAATGGGGTTCGGGGTCAAGTTCGGGGCCGAACTCGAACTTTTTCACGAAGTTCAGCCGAACATCCAGGTGTCCGCTCAACTCTACTTGACAGATGACCCTTGTTTTTTGTCTGTTAAAAGAGAATGGCAGACAAAGAACATGGTTTTGGTAAGAAGCCATATAGCCACAAAAACAGACTTTTACCTATTTGGTTTTATTTCTTGGGGATTTACTTTTTTGCCAGAAATGATCTAGGTCTACCCATAGTGGATTTTTGTCTACATTTCACGTCAACCATTTCTTTGTCTAGTCTGATAATATGACTACAGTGGACACATCCACATGAAAAGATTTCTAATTTAGGCAGGTATTGAGCACATACGCTTATAAATATTAATACAATTATACATTCTGTACAGTATTACATATGCTAGGGCTGAAAAAAACATATACAAGCTGGAAATAACCTAATATTTTCTAAAGGTACTCAGGCACCAACAAACAGCAACACACATTACCAACCAACTGATCCTATGGAAACTTGTGATGCTGGCTTAATCTGTTTTGTTTCCCCTCCCTCCTCCCATAGGCATAAACATGCACAGTTAGGTGATCAAAGTGTGTATTGTTAATAGATTATTATTTTAAAGAAAGATCATCTGACAGATCATAGCCACATGTCCAGCTCTCATCATTTAGGAGATTATTAAAGGTGACATTTTCCTAAAATTAGACTCTTCATATACTTTCACCCACAAGTTCATGATTTTCCATATTTTCCCAGTTTCAGATTATATCTTAGAATATCAATTGTAAATGCAATAAGCCACTTTATTAT
The DNA here is from genome assembly GCA_018402905.1 of Glandirana rugosa. Taxonomy (NCBI): domain Eukaryota; kingdom Metazoa; phylum Chordata; class Amphibia; order Anura; family Ranidae; genus Glandirana; species Glandirana rugosa. Next base: position 14,066 of record BLSH010560358.1, on the reverse strand, counting down.
AAAATACATCATTACACAGACCTGGTTTTCACTTGGGATGAGAAGAGTAATTTAGGTAAAATTTCTTATTTTGCAACAGTGACAACTCTTATTTGGGGGTGAGTTTTTTTCTATTAATTGGGGGTGATTTTGTTGTATTTGTGTTTTTCCTTATTTTAGTGTATTTCATCAGTATATGTGTGCAGTCACTTTATTTTTTTCAGTATTTTTTTTCTTTTGCTGAAAATGCAATATATTCTAAATTTCCCAAAGCTGAAAATGGCCAGTTTCACACAACTTAAACTCTGTCATTTCTTCCTAAAGCCCACACTTTAAAAACACTAATGTGTAAAAGCAAAATCTTTCTCACAGTGTGAAAATGTTAGACTTCAGTGTGATTTATGTTTACGGAGTTTACTGGAATGTTACAAGTTGGACCACTTGTGCATGAAGAATGGAAATATCAACACAGTAAGGGCCTTTAATGGAAAACAAAAAATAAAAGCGGGCTCGTTACTTTCTTTAAGTTCTTTAATTTAACATTGCAAAAAAAAAAGGGAAAGCGGTGAATATATATATATAATATATATCCTGACCCATCTGGCAAATTTTATATTGTTAGAAAACTGGGCAGTGATATACAAGAAATATCTTGGTTTGCTTTACTAATTTGTCCTATTAGGATTGACTAGACTTTTTCAAGTAGAATTCTACTTTAAAGGAACTTTATATTGCTTTAGTTTAATAAATTATTTATTATGGTCAAAACTAAAAATAATTTAAAATAGTCAGGTAAATATTTACTATCGCATCTAAATATTTTGTATTTTTATTCCCATCAAGCAGGTGGCACTCCAGGATGCTTTTCCTGTGTTTTCTAGGCCATGCCACCTACCTTGCTAAGAAAAATGCCTATTTACAAACGTTAATAGCTCAAGCTGAGATTTACACACACTGCATATGTAAAAAGTGGGTGATGTGCCTCCATATGAGTCAATCTCCAAGAGGGAATCTAAAGCCAAACTGCTTCTTTTCTGTCCTCTTGTTAGAAAACTCATAAACTCTCTGAATCCTGCACACCGTAATAAAGGGGTTGTAAAGTCAGAAGATTTTTTATCTTAATGCATGCTTTGCATTAAGATAAGCCTTCTATGTGCAGCAGCAGCTACCCAAGCACTTCCTAATACTTACCGGAGCCCCATTTCTGTCCAGAATTGTCCATGAGTGTCTCGGACTCCCCTCCTGATTGACTGAAACACAGCAACGGCGCCATTGGCTCCCACTGCTGTCAATCAGTCAGTTAGCCAATCAGGAGAGAGAGAGAGCGGTGGGGCCGAACCATAGCTCTGTGTCTGAATGGGCACAGGGAGCTGCAGCTTGGCTTGGGTGCCCCCATAGCAAGTTGCTTGCTGTGGGGGCACTCGGCAGGGGGGAGGGGCCTGATGCTTTAAACAGGCACCCGAGAAGAGGATCTGGGCTGCTCTGTGCAAATCCACTGCAACAGAGAAAGTAAGTATAACATGTTTTTGTTATTTTTATACAAGAAAAACAAGACTTTACCATCACTTTAAAAGTTCATGTGTAAAACAAAGATTTTCTAGAAAAAGCAAACACGTAATATGTAAAACAGCCCAAGAACTTTAGTGAAATTGTGAAAGAAGACGACTGGACAGCCGCACTCCTCTGCAATCTCTTTATTGCAAATCAACAGTTACAGCATGGGTGAACCACAGGTCTCAGCAGACGTGTTTATTGCCTATTATGGGTGCTTAGTCATTGCTTACATGCTTACTGTAAGCAATGACTAAGCACCCATAATAGGTATGACACGTGTCTGCTGAGACCTGTGGTTCACCCATGCTGTAACTGCTGATTTGCAATAAAGAGATTGCAGAGGAGTGCGGCTGTCCAGTCGTCTTCGTTCATGTTCCTGCTTGCAAGCAGAGTCAGCACCCTCACCTGACATTGGAGGCCATAGCAGTAGGAAGAAGGGGTAATTATTCTTTGAGCGATGTTTTGGATACACTATTTAGTGAAATTGTGCTTTATTTCAGAATATAATTAGCAGGTCTTGAAGAGCTCTCCATTGGCAGTGACCCTATGAAAACTGTTTATATATGCCATTTAAGTCACCCAACGTAGTACCAGTGAAATAAAACACACGCAAAATAAAAAGAATGAAAAATAATATTTGCATAACTGATAACAGATGGCAGGTTATAAAAATGGCATTCTCAGGTCTCAATCTCAAGTTCCATCCATCTCGGCAAGAGGGCCAAACCTGCAGGCATCACTACAGGCTGCTGAGTTTCGATGGACTTACAACTCTCTCACCAGGAAGGATGCAAATTAGTTAAAGGCTACAAAAATTTATGACAGCAGCCTACTCTCGTTTTTTTTTCCAAATTTGAGAGAGAGTCCAAAGGCTTATATCACATAGCTCATTGGTCAGATCATCTAGTGCTATCTATGTTGCTCTCTTTCCTGGCTTTAGTGCAATTCAAGATAACTTAAAGTGTTACTAAACCCACAACAGTAAAATCTGTCTGTATGTGCTGAATAGCATGTTTGCTATACTCACTATGTAACTTAAGGGGTTAAAGTGGTTGTCAACTCGTGACAACTGCTTTAACCTACAGGTAAGCCTATAATAAGGCTTACCTGTAGGTTACCTGCATATCTCCCAAACCTGCACGGTTCAGGAGATATGCAGTGTACTAGATGTGCTGACATAATTTTGGCACATGCGCAGTGAAGAAACGGCCTCCGTGCCGTCTCTTCAGTGTGGTCGTGCCGTGACTGGCGGCTCCCGCGCGCATATGCGGGATTGACATCACGTGACTCCGGCCAGTCGCAGAGCCACAGTCGCGGTAGCGGAAGGAAGAGGGGCTGAAGATAGACGCTGCCAGCACAGGGGACAGTGCTGAACATCGCAAGCTACGTTTGCAGGTAAGTGGCACATAATGGGCTACTATGCAATGCATAGTAGCCCATTATGCACCTACTTTGCAGGGGAATGTAGAGGAGGTAAACTTGATCTGGGTTTACTTCTTCTTTAATCCTCTGTATTGTGTAAAAAGGCTGTTTGATCTTGTATGGCCAGATACCTCCTTCTTGCCCTGTCTAGTATATTAGACTATACTATACTATACTACATGCAGGCAAGGTGGAAAGGTTGCACATGCTCTGTTTGATCTTCCGGTTTCACATGGACACAGACTGCAGTGCATTTCTTGAGGCAGTGATTGTTTATTTGTGAACTGAGCATGTCATTGGCAAAGCAACAATCAGCTCTGGCCGGATTGTGGTTGAAGGGTCACTGATACAAAGGAAGTTTCATCATCTGAGAGTGAAATCTCCTATATGAACACTGTGGATGCCCTGGCTCCTTGTAGCTTATCACCTGACTGCAATATACAGATGAAAAAAGGTATATAGCAGCAGTATTTTGATATAAAAAGATTTAGAAGCTGTGTGCACTGTGGGGGAGTAGGTGAATTGTTTTTAGGTTGAATATATTTTTTATTTCTTTTGTTCACAAGTATAATTTACACATACAGTCCCATCTTGCGTACAAAAGTATGATGGGAAAACATTCAAGATGAAAGTGGTAGTATTGCACAATTATACAAGAGGTATAACAGCAAAAACGTGGAAATGTAACATCATTGGTAGCTACAGAAACGTGAAAGTCGTGGGGTGTTGCCCTTAGCGGCCCACCCATGGTGAACAATCTGAGCATTACGGGGTAAATGGTGGCCTGAGTTGAACCTCCTATGGCTTTGCCGCGGGTGGGAAACAGGCGGGACGGGTGCCCCCTAAAAATAGATAAAAGAAGGGAAAAAAAAAAGACAAAAGGTAGAGAGAGAAAAAGAAGACAGGTGAATGAGTCAAGACAAAAGAATACGGGGGGAGGGAAACGGTGGGTCCCCTTAATACTGGCGCAGCTTTTACTCAGGAAGTGGGGATGTCTGGGAGTCGTTGTTCCCAGTACTGGCGGCAGGAGACTCTGCGAGCCTCCCTTTCAATTTGTCAGAGGAGGCATAGTGGTTTAAGGTATATTAGTCTAGCAATACAAAAACATAGGTAACAGGTTTGTTTGCAGCATGCCTATTCATTAAGGCTTATGTTAGCTGCATTTTCAAACTGCAAGTTCAGTATCTGGCCATTTAAAAAACATCTCCCATAACATGCTGAACTAGTCCCCAGAACCTGATTACAGTATCTTTCCTTTTGATATACTCACCCACCAGAGTGCAGGAGAACAGTGAGAAGAAAGCTCAGCTACCACTAATATTGAATTGTTATTAAGCCTTGTTATTAAGCCACTATCTCATCATAGGATGGGACTGGCCTGGTCTGATCCTTCTATTAGACATTTTTGCAACTAGGCTATTTTAGTAGCAAAATATCAATGGAAATGTATTTCCAGATAAATGTAAAACTGTGAGAAGTACAAGGTGCTGAAAATTTGAAACGCAGGCACTTAGAGATTCATTCACATACCTGCAGCCTTCTTGTCATCACCACATTTTAAGGATTGGCTGCCCCTTTCTACTTTCTGCATTTCTATTGGGCGGTAAGGCTGCCTATGTTAATTAGTCAGCAGGATTGTGTGGAAAGCTTAGGCTGGGTTCACATTGCAGCAATCTTAGAGATTGCAAATGAGTTGCACCACACTGCAGTGTGAGTCATATGCAATCTCTGTGCAATGCAAATTCAGTCATATAGATTGTATGGCTGAATTTGCATCACAATCGGATCAAACTCGCTCAGGACCCTTTTTTATCGCAGGGTCAAAATCAGATCATAACCATGCGATCCGAATCCTGTGCGAGTTTTGCCGTTCACACTGCTATCTGCAAACTGAAAAGGGGGTGTGGTTAACAATGTATTGACACCTCCCTTCAGCTCGCATAGGGCAGTGTGTACTGCCGCCGGGAAACAAGTGATGGAAGTGGATTTGCAGGGTTCCCGCATCGCTCCAGTGTGAAGCGAGTAAGTATTGAGCTCTGCCACTAACTGGAAAGAGTTTTGCCTATCAGAACACCCAGAATTCAGCTGGGATTAAAGGTTTGGGGGGCGGGGGTGCTGCTGCTGCAAGTATGTGCAACTCTTGGTTGCTGAAATTACCTTTGAAGCTACCTTGAAGGAGTTTGCTCTTCTTCCCCCTAGTGGCAGTCTTTTAAGAAGCCATAGGGTTTGTTATTGAACTCCTGAGATAAAAAAAAAATCCAGCTGATTTTGACAATACATGAGTTTAGCACGCCAGGTCACCTGTTGCATGCTATAGTTATATAACTGGCTGTAAACTGGTGCTTTGGGAACAACACAAAGAGATTTTGCTTGCCACAGTTAGATCTGGATCAGGATAACCTATAATTTATATTTCAAATTTTATTTTTCGGGTTAAGCCATAGGAGATTTGCGACCGAGAGGGGGTCACTATCCACAGCTTCTAGGGAGACCCATAATGGGGTTTCTTTGGTGGCGTGGTATTTTGGGAGCTGGGCTAGTTGAGCGGCCTGATAATATTTGGAGAAGTTTGGCACCCCTAGTCCTCCCTTGAGTTTCGGAGAGATGAGGATTTGTCTTTTTATCCTTGGCCTGATCTTACCCCAAAGGAATCGGAAGGTCCTTCCTTGTAGCAAACGTAAAAAGTGGGGGGGAATGTGGATTGGTAGTACCCTAAATAGATATATAGGATTTTCGGGAGGATTGTCATCTTTACAGCCGTTATTCTGCCTAGCCACGCAAGGGGGAGGTTGGACCAGGAATTCATTAAGTTGGTTATGCGTGACAGCATTGGGGAGAAATTTGCTCTGTAAAGGTCATTGGGGTCAGCTGTGGGGTTAACGCCCAGGAGGGGGATATTGTCGATTGACCAACTAAACGGGAGGATTTGTTGTAGTTGGGTTAGGGAGGGGTTGTCAATTGATATGTTCAGTGCTTTGGATTTGTGGGGATTGATCGTTAGACCTGAAATTTTACCGAATTTATCCAGGGTCTTGAGGAGGTTCGGAGCTGAAGTGATTGGGGAGGTCATAAATAAGAGTATATCGTCTGCAAATAGAGATAATTTGTGGTGATGACCACCTGATTCAATGCCTTTTATATCAGGGTTAGACCGTATCGCGTGGGCTAGGGGCTCTATCGCAAGAGCGAATAGGAGAGGTGATAATGGGCATCCTTGGCGGGTGCCTCGTCTAATAGGAAATGGGGCGGACTTAAAGCCTGTGTATTTGACATGAGCGGAGGGAGAGTGGTAGAGTGAGGAAACCCAGGCAGAAAAGTGGGAGCCGAAGCCCCAGTGCTTGAGAGTGGACATCAAGTAGGGCCAGGACAGGGAGTCGAATGCCTTCCTGATGTCTAATGATATGAAACACGTGGGGATCCTCCGTTTTCTGGCTATATGGGTGAGTAGGACGGCTCTCCTAATGTTATCTCCCGCCTGCCTGGACGGGATGAACCCCACTTGATCCCTGTGGATTAGTGATCCGATAATCGGATTGAGACGGCTAGCTAGGATTTTAGCTAGGATCTTGATATCAAGGTTTAGTAAAGAGATTGGGCGAAAGTTGGCCCAGGAGGAATTGTCTGACCGTGGTTTAGGTATCATAGAAACTGAGGCGTGGAGGGATTCTGGTCGGAATTGTTTACCTGTAAAAATACAGTTGAAGGCCGAGGTCAGCATAGGGGATAGAGTTTCAGAGAAGTGTTTATAATATGCGGCGGTAAATCCGTCTGGTCCTGGCCATTTATTGGCATGCAAGGATTTTATGGCTGTCTCGACTTCAAATGTAGTTATTGGTTGTTCAAGAGTGGAGTGTTGGGCAGGTGTTAAGGAAGGTAGCTGAATATTTGAGAAGAATGAAGTCGCTTGATTCTCGTTGAAAGTGGAGTGGGAAGAGTAGAGATCGGTTAGGTGTTTCCTGAAGTGGGCGACCACTTTGACAGGCTTGCTAGTGTAGGTATGGCTGGAGGTCTTAAGTCTTATGGGTTTATAGGGTTGGTCTATTCAACGTAATGTTAGAGCAAGAAAGGTGTCAGGTTTGTTGCCTTTCATATAAAGCTTATGCCTAGAGCGTCTGAGGGTCTTATCTGCAGATTCAGATAGGAAAAGGTCGAGGTCGAGTTTCGCTTGGTCAAGTGTTTGAAGTGTTTGTCTGTTGATGGGATTTGGGTCTCTTTGGAAATTGGAATGCGCTGTGAGGAATAGGTTGTCTAAAAGTTTGTGTTTCTCTCGTCTGTCTTTTTTAAGAAAGGAGGCTTTACTTATGAGCGTCCCTCTGAGCACTGGTTTATGGGCTTCCCAGATGGTCAGGGGAGATATATCTGGTGTGGAGTTGTGATCAATGTAATCTTTGAGGGCCGACGAGATATCAAGTCTGTGTGAAGGGTTTGATAAAATGGAATCGTTGAGACACCACGTTTTATCTAATTGCCTGGGGATTAAGGCCGTTAGAGTTGTGAGGACGGCATCATGATCTGACCAGGGGCAGGGGGCGATTATGGAGGAGATAAGGGAGGGGGTAGTGCAGGTGTCGATTAGTATGTGGTCAATGCGGGAAAGAACTTTGTGTGGGTGGGAATAGTGTGTGTACTGTCTGCGCGTCGGGTTTGCTTCCCTCCAGGTATCTACTAGAGAGTGTGAGGCAAGTAGGTTTCCGAGAGTATGTTTACTTGGGCTATGGTCGGGAGTGAATGGGGATTTATCTTGGAAAGGGTAGATAGTCTGGTTTGAGTCACCTCCTAATATCAGGGTGCCCTTTCTATGTTGGGCAAGAACCTGGAACAGGTGAGAAAGGAAGGAGGTTGGTCTCTTGTTAGGCGCATAGTAAGCTACCAGGGTGACCTCGCTTTCGAGGAGATGGCCTATTATCTCTGGTTGGAGGAAGGAAAGAGTGGACAAGGTCC
>BLSH010560303.1:743257-756169 GCA_018402905.1 Glandirana rugosa | reverse complement strand
TTTGATAATGGTACTTGACCCCTGGACCCAGGAACGGGTTCGACGTACCTACATAACCTAACTAGGTGTTACACGAAGGTAATATGGTCGACTGGATACTCCGCTCCCCGACAGGGACATTCAAAGTATTTTATACACCGTGGACCTACCTTAGATTGTCGTGGCAAGGACTACTGAGGACTACCTCATTCAAGATAAACACAACACAAACCCTCTGCCTGTTTTACCCTTATACGTGAGGACGGGGATGCCCTATCTGTAACAATTTATGAGTAATTGTTTGGATGACTTTTATGCACATTGTGTCACGATAGGAGTACGATGATGAAGCCCCTGTTACCTGTATGACAAATTTATGAGGGAAGCATAGTGACATATACTACATCAACCCTCGACATCCTGGTGTGTGTAGTATGACTGAGTAATTGTCATTCAAAATGTGAGAGCACTGAAAGCTGAAAATTGGTCTGGTTAGGAAGGGGGTTTAAGTGCCCAGTTGTCAAGTGGTTAAAGGGTAGTTTTTATTGTACAATTTACAACACATACATTGGCAGAACAAGAAAAACGACACACAAAAAAGAAAAAACAAGGCAGTATAAGAAAAACAACAAAACATATACAGCATAGCATCCGGGTCCATGAGGCCCTATCCACAACCGTGTGGTCCTACAGCTCCCAACTACATCATATACAGTGATACGAAGGGAGTATTTAAACAGTATGTCCATTGTCCCCGAAGTAGTAGCATGAGGATAGCACTGTGTTACACGTATTTTCAGTAGGTTTGTTAATGAGTATTTAACAATGTCTATCCCGTAGGGGCAGGAGTGCATATTCCCATTTTGTCCGTCTCCCAAACACAACACAAATAGAACTTACTCCATCAGGAGTCATCAGGAACGGTGCTGTTAGATTCCATCCAGGTGCCACATATTTTATGAAACTTACAGGGACAGCCCCTCGCCTCATAGGTCAGCTGGTATAATGGAAGCACATTGTGGATCAATCCAATACATCCATGCAGCTTGGGCAAGGACCCAGGTCCCCAGTTCATGGTAATAGTTTTTTTGGCGTAGAAAAGTGCTATACGCAAAAAGGTTTGCTTATATTTTGGGATATTTTCCTCGTCCTCTATATAGCCCAACAGGCATCTCAGAGGATTACATATATTTGGAAGTTGCATGAGAGAACTGAGAAATGCTGTGACCTCAGACAAAAACTGCCTAATCCGAGGACATGTCCACATCAAGTGGAAGAAGGTACCATCAGCTGCTGCGGAGGGGATCCTATTTCATTTATAAAGCAAGCACGGTGTATTGTATAACCTATATAACAATTTAGTTTGGATGACTTTATCTCTAGAAGAGATGACAGCAGGGACCTGGACCGGTAAAATTTCTTTCCAAATGTCTTCCGACATCTCCGGGATGTCTGAACGCCATTTAAGTTCTGTTTGGTGAAGTCTAGCCGTTGTGGAGTGGAGGAGGGTTTTATAATAGATAGAAACAAGTTTCTTGTGGGATGGGTCAGTTACTAGTGACAGTGGAAATATGCTGTCTGGGGTAAACCGTAATCTCTAGAGAATTCAGCAAAGGATCGGAAGATGTTATCTAAGAATAAGTGAGAAATTAGCCACACCCCATGTCTAAACCAGTATTTACCATCTTTTCTGAGATAGAACTCCTTCAACTGGGGATTACCCCAGAGGGGGGTATTTGGCGAATACTGGAGTGAATCACTGGGTGGTAATATTTTTGAGATATGAAATATTCGCAGAGTCATAGAGAGGACACCAGTTCCCTCCCTACCCCTAGTAGACAATCTATATAGCAGATTCTGCAGTGATTCCTATGATGATAAAATAGCGGCTTCTAACAACATAGCTACGTTATTAGCTTCTGGATAGAACCACCAGTGAACATGTGCCAACTGGGAGGCTATATAATATGTCTGCAGGTTGGGGAGCGCCAGTCCCCCTTCCTGCACAGGTAATTGTAATGTGTCTTTTGCTATGCGAACCGCCCGTCCTCCCCACAAGAAGGTGGTGAGAGTGGATTCTATTTCTTGAAATTTCCATTTAGGGATATAAATTGTAGAGTTACCTAACACATAAAGGAATCGGGGCAAGAAGATCATCTTGAAAATGTTTATTCTACCCAGTAGTGTTAAGGGAAGAGTAGTCCACGTTTTTAGTGTAGTCTTTAGCCTACGAATAAGGGGGTCCAAATTATTTTAAATATAATGGGAAATCGGCTGCTGGATAACAAGTCCGAGATATCTAAACGTGGGAACAACTTGCAATGGCAGTCCGGTGGTAAATCGATTGTGGCTGTCTGGTCCAGCAGGAATAACATGGACTTAGTCCAATTAACCCGGAAGCCGGAGAAGCAACCAAACTCCTCTATAATTTTAAGCAGGAGACGGATCGCCGTTTGAGGATCTGCCAGGTATATAAGCATATCATCTGCATACAGAGATACTTTTTCTTCCAATCCCCCAATAGCTGAATTAGCCCTAAGCAGTTCTGCAAGAGGCTCTATCGCCACCGCGAATAGCAGAAACGACAGGGGGCTGCCCTGCCTAGTACCCCTCTTAATTACAAATGGATCAGAAATAGACTGATTAACCCTCAGTCTAGCTCGTGGGTTATTGTACAACAGCCGAACACATGCAATGAATCTCTCTCCGAATCTGAATTTTGCCAGTACTTCCAACAGGTATGGCCATTCCACCGAATCAAAGGCCTTGTGGGTATCCAGGGCAATAACTGCCCTGGAGCCCACAAGGTCATGCTCAGCTTGAATTTTTGTGAATAGCCTCCACAGATTAATGGAAGTGGACTGTCCCGGGATGAATCCCGTCTGGTCCGCTCCAACAATAGTGGTAATTACTGTATTAAGTCTAAGGGCTAGAATTTTGGCCAGTATCTTAACGTCTGAGTTGATTAAAGAGTTGGGCCTGAATGATTCGTAATAGAAAAGATCCTTGTGAGGTTTGGGGATCAGTACAATCAACGCCTCAGACATAGAGGGTGGCAGATGCGGAATCAACATGTCCTTGTATGTCATGTACTATTCAATAGGAAAGCTGTCCAGGCCAGGCATTTTGTTCCTCCTCCGTTTTTTAAAGGGGCCTCAATTATTGATATCTGGTCATCCGTTAGTTTTGGTAGGGTAATATTAGCCAAGTAGTCATCCAATTCTAGGATAGTGAAATGGGCCTTAGTGGTATACAGTGAGGAATAAAAAGCTACAAATATGTCCACTATATCCTTGTTCTGTTCTACCAGTACCCCTCCACATTTTTGATTCTGGAGATGCAACATGGCTGAAAGTCAGGTCTAGACAAATAAGCCAACAAGCGGCTATTTTTATCACCAAATTCAAAAAGTCTCTGATTTTGATACAGTATTTTTTTCTGCGTACACTCCAGGAGCACCATCTCTAAATCCCTCGCCTTACTATGCCAGGCAACCTTATTTTCATCAGTAGGGGAGGCAGAATATGTAGCCTCCGCCTATCTGAGGAATTTTTCTGCATCCGCCATTCTGGACTGAGACGCCTTGTGAGCCTGGCCAATTGCCGCGGAAAAAGAACCCCGCATGGTGGCCTTAAAAGCGTCCCACACCACATCCACGGAGGCACTCTGATGGTTGTCAGCCCAAAATGAGGTCATATCCTTACATCCCCAGTCCGTGACCGCTGGATCAGCCAGCCACAGGGGACTAAGTCTCCACTTCCTATAGTATGTGGAGATGCCCAGAGCGAAGTCCACCAACAAGGGTGAATGATCGGACACTGCTCTGAGCAAGTAACGAACATCACATGCCATATTAAGCAAAGTATGGGACAATATACATAAATCTATACGTGACAGTGTGCCATATATATCTGAGTGACAGGAATATTCCTTCACATCCGCATGTCTCCACCGCCAGGCATCCATCAGGTCAAACTGAGTCAGGTAGGCCTGCAGGGGGGTGGGACCTATCCAAATTATAATCCAATGCTGTATTGTAGTCCCCAGCTAAGATTAGTGGGCCTTCTGCAATACCTAACACCATCACCATCAGCCCTTCAAATTGTTGCTTGATAAACGGTGGCCGGAAATATATACTGGCAATGGTGTACGGTTTGCCCGGCATTTCTAAAACCAATATTAAGTAGCAACCCTACGGGTCTGTTTTAATATGTTTGATAGTTATCCGGGCTGATTTAGCTATCAGGATGGAGGTACCCCTAGCGTATGTGGAATAGATTGAGTGAATGGCGTAAGCTATCTTGGCTCTCTTTAGCGTCATCACTCTAGATCCCTGCAAATGCATCTCCTGGAGGAGGATGATATGCAGATTATGAGGGGCCAGGTATTCAAACATTAAAGAGCATTTCACCCTGGAGTTAAGCCCCCTGACATTTCATGAGATCAACCGTAGCTTAGACATAGCCCCAGGGTGAATAATATATTGTCAGGATAACACCACCATTGCAGCATAACAAGCTTAAGTGAAGAACAATTCCTGACAAATGGCCTCAGCATCATGAGCAGCACAGGGGATAACATCAAGTACCATACATTAGCATGTGAGGCACATGGATGGGTGCTGTAGTTCCAAAACATAAATGCTGTAGACCTTAGGAAATGAAAACAATAATGAACAGTTAACAACCCCAAACCATCCCTAACCCTCCCGGCCCTCAAATCCCAACTCGAGAGCTTTGATCCCAGAACACACATCAAGTGCCAAGGAGGACATGGTGCAACACCAGGAAAAGGGGGAAACAAAAAGAACAAAAGGGGGGCGGCAATTGCTATGTCCTCTCCGTTGCCTGAACCACATCCGCTGTGCAGGAGAATAGTGTACCTGAGGTCTGGACAGGGATATGGCATTTCGAGTTTGATGCCAGGCAGTGTGCCTCCCAGCATGGGATCCTTAAGTATAATAACTGCAGCAGCCAGATTTATAGGTGAGCTGCCAAGAACACAAACAGCTGAGCTATGGATCCTTGTTCCAATGAGGATCGAAATAGTGTACATAGGCGGTGGTAGAAAGGCATCAAGTTACTCTATAGAGATATGACTTAGTAATCAGTGAGGTGATCTTCTGTTAGGCCGGCGCTGATGCGGAGGTTTCAGCGTGTCTGCCCAGTGGGCTGCATCTTTCGGATCAGTAAAAAAGAAGGCTTTGCCTTGATAAATGACCCACAGTCTAGCAGGATATAGCATACTATATGGCACTTGGATCTCCCTCAATCACCTATTGACTCCCAGAAATGTGGCACGCTGTTTTTGGGTCGCTAGAGAGAAGTCTGGAAAGCTAGTGACCCCATTCCCATTAAAAGAGACCTTCCCCTTCTCTCTAGCTGCTCTTGGAATGGCTTCTCTGTCTCTAAAATGGAGTAGTTTGATGATCATTGCCCTAGGGGGTGCCCCAGCTGGCAGAGGGCGTAGCGGGACTCTATGAGCCCGTTCAATGGCGAATAGTGGGGAGAATATGGAGGCCCCAAAAGTTGATGTCAGCCATTGCTCCAGCCCAGAAAGCACAAATTGTTTTGCCTTAGGCGATCTTCCAATTCGGTTAGCTTATTGATCGAGTGCTCCTGGGCCCTGTGGATGTCCCTTACTGAGACCTGAAGCAGTCTAAGATCATCCTCAATATCCCCCACTCTCTGCTCTGCATTAGTGATCCTGTGATGGAGATTGTGCACATCCTAATTTAAAAAGGACAGGTCAGTTTTAATAGAATCCATCTGCAAAGTCAGTGAGGCGTGGCTGTGCTGTATGGCCTCCATGATTTGTGCCAGGGTCGGCTCCCCTACATGCACAGCGGCATGGGTGTCATTAGGGGAAGATGGGGCAGAGTTCTTAGGAGAGTAGAGCGCTGGGGTCGCTGCCAGATTGGGCGATAGCGACACTGTAAACTCACCTGATTTGCCATGTTGCGCCGGAGGTTGAGTTGACTTCTGCTGCTGTTCACCGCCATGCGGCCTGTCTGCGCCATCTTCAATCCGCATGCCGTGAGGTCCGGGCGGCTGCAATCCGGGTGCTGCCTCCACAAGGGGATCCGATCTTCACCATCCCACTCACTCCCAGACACAAGGGCACAGCAAGGAAGTAGTTGGAGCCCGTTTGGGACGATCGGGTACTCAGGATAATGAATGGATCAGAGCAATGTGGACGGAACTCAGAGCCTGCACGTCCTCACATCCCGGAAGTCGGCCATGCACCCCCAGCAATCGGCATTTATTGATTGGTTTGCGCAAAAGTTGCCGCATTTACGGATGATGAGAATTCATTTCTGGAGTTTTTATTTTTTCTTTATTTTTTACTAGTAATGGCAGCGATCTGCGATTTTTAGCAGTACTGCGATATTGCAGAGGGCATGTCGGAGCATTTTGACACTTTTTTGGGACCATTGGCATTTATACACCGATCAGTGCTATAAAAATGCACTGATTACTGTGTAAATGCCATTGGCAGTGAAGGGGTTAACCTAGAGAGGGCGCTCTGAGAGTTAACTGTGTTCCCTAGACGTGTTCTAACTGTATGTGGGCTGTGCTGGCAGGGGGAGGGGAGTGATCACAGCTTCCATATACAGGAAGCCTATGATTACAGCCCTTCCCCCTCTATGAGAACAGAGATCCGTGTTTACATACACGGACCTCCGTTCTCTCACTGCGGGGGGCCATCGCGGGTAGCTAGTGGCGATCAAGTCCACCGTACCCGTACCCTGGCCCCCTCGAAACACAGTGAACGCGCGAGCGTGCCTCCAGTGGCGCGCACGCTCACAATGCTAGTTGCAGCCACCGTCCTGTGACGGCGGTTTGCGATAATGAACCACTTTTTCCGCCATCACGCTGGGGGCAGTTGGCAAGTGGTTATATGTGAAGTATAAAAATATATAAGAGTGCTGCTCCTTCAAAGGTACATTCCCTTTACATCACACATATAAATAAAAGGGCGCCCTCCCACTGTCAATATGTGTCACAATTAGTTTGATCAAAACGGTGCAATCCGTGCTCCCCTCCTGTCTTTCCACTCACTCACCAGATATTATGGACTTCCATTACAGAAGTCATATGCACTTTGCAGATAAAGTAGAATGCTGGATGTGCTGTGTTTAGTAGGCTAGCCTTTGATATCATCCTGTGGGAGGGACGAAACATGTCAGGTGACCGCAGGTGGTGATGTCAGATCTGGCCGGTGACGAGCAAGTGGACAGACTTGCGGTTTCCAGTTTTATGCTGAATTTAGCCTGTTTTCATTTTGAACAATGTGAGTGCAACCATATGTTTTTAATACAATTTTAAATAAATGGACTTACACTATATACTCCTTCTTTCTTTGCCATATACCCATCTGAGGAGAATCTGGGTCTATAAGAAAAATCCTGGTTGGAGGACTTCTAAGCCCAGCAGACCCAGTATTTCTATCGGTATGCAGGACTTTTTTTTTTTGCATTTTTGGTATGCATTTTTGGGCCGATCCCTATCGCCTCCAGTGTACCCATCATGGTGGTCAGGATGAATCCAATCCTTCATTAAGGTCTTAATCCTATTTGCAAGGATTTTTGCAAATATTTTTATGTCTGTGTTCAATAACGCGATTGGCCTATAACTTGAACAGAGTGTCATATCCTACCCTTCTTTAGGTATTAATGTAATGGAGGCTAATAGTGACTCAGGCTAATAGTGATTCATCATCTGGATTCACTTTCGCTCGTCATCAGAATACACCCAAACAATGGGCCACCCGTAAGAGGTCCCCCCATTAATTAATTATTTGGCTCTACAACTGATCCCCCCCTGCTTTCGCAAGACCGACTCATTCAGCAAAGACGTTAAAGATCCCCTATTTTTTTTTCCTCTCCTTTTTCCCCTCCTCCCCTCCCAGCCTTTCCCACTCCCATCACTCCCTATATACTACTAGAGAGCTTGTGCTGGTCACACGCTCTCTAGCCCTTCAAGCTCTATACCTCTAACTCTTACAAAGGTACACCGTACAATTGGTCCTCAGCCTTTTGGGCTATAATGTTATAATGAATTCATGTTTATTTACGGTCATTTTGCTATGTAAAAATGCATGCAACTATGCAAACTACTGTTCTCATTCAAACTGCTTTGACTTTTCTCCTTATGCACACTACTTTTTATGTATACCTCTGTATGCCATATCTTTGTTCCCTTTGCTGGGAAGTGGGCAGTGGTGGACCCCCTCACCCCCCCAGTCACTTTTTATTTAAGCTGTTTTTCATTTTCCCCCGTAAACCAACCCACCCCCCTCCCATTGCCCCCCCTCCCCCCGCTCCCTCCCGACAGTCCTTGTTATCTTGTCCCTCAAGCTGTTATTTTTTCACTGATTTTTTGTTTTTTGGGGCCGCTTGCCACTGTTGTCCCATATTTCCTCTTCCGGCAAGTGCGACCACCCTGGCAGGTCCGGGATCGGAATGTCTAATTGTATAGACTGTATATTATTATAGTATTGTATATTATGTGCTCTCAGACTCTCCAGGAGGGATTTAAGTAGTCTTCTTTTGGCCAACATTTCCAAGGAGAGATCCGCAAACACCTGCAACAGGGCTCCTTCATGTTTTAGTTGTTGGACTGCTTTCAATTTTTCCCAAATTTGTTCCCTTTCTCTGTAGTCTTGGAACCTCACTATGACGTCCCTTGGGACCTCTGCTGCTATGTTTGGTGGTTTTCTAATTCTGTGGGCTCTTTCAATATTGAAGTTCTCAGACTCTGCTCTGCCCAGAATTGGGCCAAAAACTTTATTTATGTTTTTTTGCAAATTTTCCTCCGGTGGCCCTTCCGGTAAGCTTCGGATTCTGATGTTCTTCCTTCTATCCCTGTTCTCTTGATTTTCCAGTTTGTACTTTAATGCTCTTTGTTCAATCTGTAGATTTTTCATCTGCTTTTTCAGTTCTTTCATTTCAGTAGTATGGACATTTATTTTAACTTCTGTCTCTTCTACTCTTTTAAGGATCTGGTTTACGTCCCCATGTAAGGTCGCCATTTCTGTTTTAAGTGATGTTTCCAGTTTGAGGAACATTTCTGCCATTTCATTTTTAGTGGGGAGTCGGGACTCTATTCTTTGATCTGCCAAGTATTGCTCCTCTAGTTCCGTTTCTATTTTAGTTTCCTCTAAGCTGACTCCAAGTGTCGGTTTATTCTGTCCCTTTTTGTTAACAGCTGTAATCTGATTTTCCTTGTTCCCTTTTAGTTTTCCTGCCCCTGGACTCGTTTTAGCCTCTTCCTGCGTCATGTATTTTTTAATAGTACCAGGACTGGCACTTGCTTTTGGGGGGTTTCCCCCCAGCTCCTTTTGGGAGTTTCCTCTTCATTTTTTATTTATTTATTTATTTTTTGAAGGGGTAAGAATAAAGCGATTTTTTGGCTTCTAGGCTATTCTGGTCTTGTCTTGCTGTGCATTTACCTAGTTCTCCGTCGGGCAGGCCTTAATATATCCTCAGTCACCTTGTAGTTTACTGGGGTGATGCTGTAGGTGTATAGCTGTATCTCGCGTTCTGTCATGGTTGCGACTCAGTGCCGGAGTGGGCTTGTAATGCAGATGAGCACCCAGACACAGTTACTTTTATGTGTCACCTTTGAGAGCATTGGTGTTTTAATAGGTGTTTGCTGGGGGGGGCGGGAGGTGCTGGGGTACAGTCTTCAGCAGGTGCCCTATTGCCAACTACTACGTCAGGTAGCCCTTAATGGGCCTCTGTGGCTCAGTGCCCAATTGCGCTTACTGTCCCTCTCCTCCCTCTGACCTCCCCAGTCACAGCCTTTCCTCAAGTAGTCTAACAGTCTGTGTTAGCTCCCAGTCGCTTAGGCCCGATCTCCACACTATATCACCTTAATCCAGGGTCATTTAAAATCCATTTAAAGTTCATTTATAGTTCATTATAGTTCGTTTATAGTTCTTAGCGGTACTCACAGTTTGTTGGCATCTTAAGAGGTGCTTTCCACGGGCTTCAGCAGGTGCCCCGTCGCTAGCCACTGCGACAGGAAGCCCTCTTAGGGCCTCCGCTGCTCCATTTCTTGCATCTTCCCCTCACTCCGGCTTCCCCAATCCCAGCGCTCTTCTGGTCTGTTAGTATCCTTTGGGGATGCCTGCCAGGGAGTTCGGGGATGTAAGTTCGGCAGGTGGCCGCAACTGCAGCAGCTGATTTTGCTGTTGTTTATAGGGGGGGAGGGGCACAGGGGTCCTCACCGGCACCCCGCCCTCAGGTCCGTGTGTGCTCCTGCTTCCAGGGGGACCACGGGTTTATGACAAGTGCCCTGTCACCTGGCTGGTGACGGGCAGCCCTCTCAGGGCCTCCGCTTCACCATTTCATGTCCCCTCATGTCTCTCCCCTCAGCGTCCCTCCCGCTCCTCTGAGCTGGTTTGGTTGGTGGAGCGAGTCTCTCATTACCGCTTCCACCGTTCCCCCAGCTCACCTAGGTCACTGCTTGGGAGTGGGAGGAAGGCAGGGGAGGTGTGGGAAGTCCCCGTGTCTCCTCTCTGTGTTTCAGGCAGACTTGTGTCCCTCTCACAGACGCTCCCGCCACGACACTACAATGCAAGGGGGACTCCTGTCCAGGACTTTAGGCTGCTCCTTCTTCCTGTTCGGGCCAGCGTTGTGGAGGCAGGAATGGGTTCCGGCTTAGGCCGATCCACGGGTCATGCTTCCGTGACCTGCTGGGGGTGAGATTTCTCCCACCTTAGCCTCTAGCCGGCGCCATCTTCCGGCGCTTCCCTGAGCCTCAGCCCTCTGGTCTTAAAGCCACCCAATGCTTTTTGGGCTTCATCAATTACTATAGCCAATTTATTCAGAACTATTCTACTTTGGTGGCTCCTATTACATCTCTTACTCGTAAGGGTGTCAATGCCAGACTCTGGTCCCCTGGAGCCATGGATGCTTTCCTCAAACTCAAGGCAGCCTTCCTCTCCCCCCCAATTTTCCGGCCGGACATTACGAAACCCTTTTCTATGGAGGTTGATGCCTTTTCAGTAGGAGTCGGTGCCGTCCTACTGCAAGCTCAGAAGGGCAAGTGTCAGCTTTGCGCATTCTTTCCCAAGAAGTTTTCATGTGCAGAAAAGAACTATACCGTTGGGGACTGTGAGCTACTGGCTATTAAACTAACTCTTCAACAATGGCAACATCTGCTAGAGGGTTCCCCCCCATTGCATCATCATCTATACTGATCATAAAAATCTGCAATATTTGCTAAACGCTTGAACCCACGTCAAGTTTTCTGGGCTCTCTTTTTCGCGCGGTTCAACTTCAACATTACCTTTTGTCCTGGTGCCAAAAATGTTCATGCCAATGCCTTGTCCAGGTCATTCAATGTCAACGATTCTAAGAATCACCTAGATCCTGGTCCCATCATCCCTTCGCACTGAATTCTAGCCACTACTTAGCGTCTGCCTGCGCAGTGTCCACCAGGTAGAACATTTGTGGTGCCCACAGTTCCTCCCAAACTCCTTGCGTGGGCACATGACTCCAAGTTCTCCTGGTATACATCGTACCTGTAACCTTATTCAGCGTCACTACTGGTGGCCCTCTCTTCGTAAGGACGTCAAAGAGTACGTTTAAGCTTGTATGGTTTGTGTACAATCCCAGTCTTCCAGGTCCACCCCAGCTGCGCTGCTTCTACCCTTACGAGTTCCCGATATACCTTGGCATTGTATTTCCATTAAATTTTATCTCTTATTTGCCCCCTCAGCTGGTTCTATGGTCATTTGGGTAGTGGTGGATCGGTTCTCCAAAATGTGTCACTTGATTCCTCTCCCAGAACTACCTACAGCTACCAGTTTTGCCATGACTTTCATCAAGGAAATCTTTTGTCTCCATGGGATGCCTTCACATATTGTCTCAGACAGGGGAGTTCAATTTACAGCCCGGTTTTGGAGAGCCTTGGCCAGCTCCTTTGGAATTAAATTGGATTTTTTATCTGCCTTTTTTCCCCAGACCAATGGCCAAACAGAACGTGTCACTCAAAAGGTAGAACGTTATCTCTATGGCTTCATCCCAGCTAGGGATGAGCTCCCGGTTCGAGTTGAACTCACATACGACTCGGACATCGGGTGTTCATTTCTTCGGGTTTTCCCGAACCTTATGGGGCATTCGCGGCAACTTTGCGCACCCCATAATGCATTCAAATGGCGGCACATGACCTGCATGCTTCACCAATCAGCGGGCGGCCTGCTGTGAGAGCTTTCATTGGCTAAAGTCAGGATACCTTTAGCCAATCACTGCACAGCAGCCTCAATCCGCGCCCCACACTATATAAAGCTGCTTGTACAGCGGCTCTATGTAGTGTGTTAGCGGCGGTGGTCAGCATTAGAGAGGGACCTTAAGTTCCTGAATACAGGCAGTTTAGCTAGACAGCTGTAAAATGTGTTAAAAAATGTGTTAAAAAAAGATAGGTAGCTAACTAGATAGGGAGAAATCTAAAATCTATCCTTCTATCTGTCAGTTAGTGCAGACAGGTTAGTGTATGGAATATATATATATATATATACACAGTCTAATATATATATATATATATATATATATATATATATATATATATATATATTTATATACTGTATATATATTACGGTATATAGTACATTTGACGTGGTGTATTAAAATATATACAGCCTGGTATATATATATATGTATATATATATATATTTATATTAATACACACACACAGCGTATTGAGTGTGCACTATATATCTGTACATACGGTATATAGTTGTTTTTGGGGTTTTGATAAGGTGACTGCTATTCCCACCTCAGGAATTAAGCAATCAGACTGAGTCTGGGACACCAAGGTTTCTTCGACTAGGGATTCCCTATCCCTCCAGGCTTTCAACAGATTAATGTGGTATATCTGTTCTGGCTTTCGCCGTTCTGGTTGCCTGACCCTGTAGTTCACCTCA
>BLSH010560303.1:712115-726517 GCA_018402905.1 Glandirana rugosa | reverse complement strand
CCACCACTTTTTAACCCGGAACCCACGACCGCCACGGTTTTGTGACTTTGGGGAACGTCAATGAGAACAACCTGCCTCCTTGACCCAGACTACAACATTTTATCAAATGTTTAACACTACTTTCGGGGGGTCAGTTTGTCCACCGTTTTTTAACCTGGAACCCACAACAACCACGGGATTTATGTTTTATAACAAGATGTCCCACCCGGTAAATATACCTATGTGGAATTATTTTACCCTTACCAACCACTATAATTGAAGGACAAACACCGTGTAATCATATACACTCCCCCCTTTGACCCCCTCACATATACTAATGTGCCACAAACAGGAAGTTAATATCACCAACCATTCCCATTTTATTAAGGTGTATCCATATAAATGGCCCACCCTGTAGAACAATATTTTGTATTTAGGGCACCAACAACACCCAAGGTCCAATTTTTTGCCACCTGTTTGACTGGGGGGCTTTCATCACAATTTGTAAACTATTTTACAACATCAGACCCAGTTCCTCCGTCCAACAAGAGTAACTGCAAGGGGTTTCAGTGTTTTGGCACCGCCAGCACCCAAGGCCCAATTTTTCACCACCTGTTTGACTGGGGGGCTTTCATCACAATTTGTAAACTAATTTACAACATCAGACCCAGTTCCTCCATCCAACAAGAGTAACTGCAAGGGGTTACAGTGTTAGCACCCAAAGCCCAATTTTTGGCCACCTGTTTGACTGGGGGATTTCATCACAATTTGCAAACTAATTTACATCAGGCCCTGTTCCTCCGTCCAACAAGAGTAACTGCAAGGGGTTACAGTGTTCTGGCACCGCCAGCACCCAAGGCCCAATTTTTCACCACCTGTTTGACTGGGAGATTTTATCACAATTTGTAAACTAATTTACAACATCAGGCCCTGTTCCTCCTTCCAACAAGAGTAACTGCAAGGGGTTACAGTGTTCTGGCACCGCCAGCACCCAAGGCCCAATTTTTCACCACCTGTTTGACTCGGGGATTTCATCACAATCTGTAAACTAATTTACAAATTCAGGCCCAGTTCCTCCATCCAACAAGAGTAACTGCAAGGGGTTACAGTGTTCTGGCACCGCCAGCACCCAAAGCCCAATTTTTGGCCACCTGTTTGACTGGGGGATTTCATCACAATTTGCAAACTAATTTACATCAGGCCCTGTTCCTCCGTCCAACAAGAGTAACTGCAAGGGGTTACAGTGTTCTGGCACCGCCAGCACCCAAGGCCCAATTTTTCACCACCTGTTTGACTGGGAGATTTTATCACAATTTGTAAACTAATTTACAACATCAGGCCCTGTTCCTCCTTCCAACAAGAGTAACTGCAAGGGGTTACAGTGTTCTGGCACCGCCAGCACCCAAGGCCCAATTTTTCACCACCTGTTTGACTCGGAGATTTCATCACAATCTGTAAAATAATTTACAAATTCAGGCCCAGTTCCTCCATCCAACAAGAGTAACTGCAAGGGGTTACTTTGTTCTGGCACCGCCAGCACCCAAGGCCCAATTTTTCACCACCAGTTTGACTGGGGGATTTTATCAAAATTTTTAAACTAATTTAAAACAGCAGGGCCCACGCCAAAATTAAAAAAAAAATGACGTGGGGTTTCCCCCCAAAATCCAAACCAGGCCCTTCAGGTCTGGTATGGAATTTAAGGGGAACCCCTTGCCAAAATAAAAAAAAAATGACATGGGGTCCCCCCTAAAATCCAAACCAGGCCCTTCAGGTTTGGTATGGAATTTAAGGGGAGCCCTGCCCCAAGAATTTTAAAAAAATTACGTGGGGCCCCCCCAAAATCCAAACCATGCTCTTCAGGTCTGGTATGAAATTTAAGGAGAACCCCACACCAATTTTTTAAGAAAAATCCAAACCAGACCCTTATCTGAGCACGCAGCCCTGGCATGGCAGGAGGGGGTAGGGATGAGCGAGCCCCCCCCTCCAACCATACCAGGCCACATGCCCTCAACATGGGGAGGATGCTTTGAAGCACCTTTTCCCCATGTTGATGGGGAGAAGGGCCTCATCCTTACAACCCTGGCTGGTGGTTGTGGGGGTCTGCGGGCAGGGGGCTTATCAGAATCTGTAAGCCCCCTTTAATAAGTGGGCCCGCAGATCCCACCCCCCTATGTGAATAGGTATGGTAGGTATACCCATTCACCAAAAAAGGAGTGTAGTGGTAAAAAAAACAAGAGGCAGTTTTTAACAAGTCCTTGTGTAAAATAGCTCTTTTCTTCTTTCTTCCTCCATCCTCTCCTGGCCCGGTCCTTCTTCTGGTCTTCTGCTTCTTCTTTTAGTCTTCTTGCTTCCTCTCTTCATCTTCAGTCTTCATCTTCTTCTTCCTTCTGCTGCTTCCTTCCCCGCTGCTGTAGCCCGGCCCCTGCGTGTCTCCCAGAATGGGCGGTCTTCACAATGACAGTTCTTTTATAATAAGGGGCGGGGCCACCCAGTGATGTACCAGAGTGAACCCGTCTCCTTCTGATGTCATGCAAGGCCAGAAGGGCGTGGATCACCCATTTACCTCACCAGGTGGCCCCACCCCTTCTTATAAAAGAACTGTCATTGTGAAGACTGCCCATTCTGGGAGACGCGCAGGGGCCGGGCTTCAGCAGTGGGATGAGCGGCGGAGGTGAAAGAAGAAGAAGATGAAGATGAAGAAAGGAAGCAAGAAGACTAAAAGAAGCAGAAGACCAGAAAAAGGACCGGGCCAGGAGAAGATGGAGGAAGAAAGAAGAAAAGAGCTATTTTACCACTACACTCCTTTTTTGGTGAATGAGTAGGGGTACAATGTACCTCATACCTATTCACATGGGGGGTGGGATCTGGGGGCCCCCTTATTAAAGGGGGCTTCCATATTCCGATAAGCCCCCCGCCTGAAGACCCCCACAAGCACTGGCCAGGCTTGTGGGGAAGAGGCTCTTGTCCCTACCAACATGGGGACAAGGTGCTTTGAGGTGGGGGGCAGAGCCCCCCTTCCCCCAAAGCACCCATACTCCTCATGTTGAGGGCATGCAGCCTGGTATGGTTTGGGGGGGCATCCCCCCATCTTAACCGGCCAGGGCTGCATGCTCGGATAAGGGTCTGGTTTGGATTTTAGGGGGAACCCCCGCGTCAATTTTTTTAAAATTTGGCGCGTGGTTCCCCTTAATATCCAAACCAGACCCGAAGAGCCTGGTTTGGACTGGGGGGGACCCCACGCTTTTTTTTTCAGCGATTTTTTGTATATTGCTGGGATTCAGCAATACATTACAGCTGCAATTTTAAATGACAATTATTCCTATGGAAATGTCATTTTGCTCTGGCTATGTTCTACACCTCACAGAGAGGTGCCCTTTTACACTATTAACCCCTTCCTTAATGGCGTATAGTAATAATACACCGGCAAGGTGCACTCCCCATCCTGGGTGGACGTCATATGACGTCCTCCAATTTTCGCCATTCTGCGGGCCTCCAGGGGCCTGCATCGCGGCGATCGGTGATCGGGCGTGTCCCTCGGGACTCAGCCCCTCCCCGATCGGGGTAAAGAGCCAATAAAATTGGCTCTTTACCACGTGCCCGGCTGTGTCCTATCACAGCTGGTCACTTCCGATGTTCATGTTAATTCCCCCATGCACGCCACTCGTGCGCATCCCAGGGGGCATGCAGCACGGAGATCGGGGTTGAGGCTTGTCCCTCGGACAAGGCCCAGCCCTGATCAGGGTTACCTGTCACCAGAGTATCTGTCACCAATCAGAGTACCTGTCACAAGAGTACCTGTCACCAATTAGAGTACCTGTCACCAGAGTGCCTGTCACCAATCAGAGTACCTGTCTCCAGAGTACCCTTCACCAAAGTACCTGTCACCAGAGTACCTGTCACCAGAGAACCTTTCACCCCATCTGGAGTACCTGTCACCAGAGTACCTGTCACCCCATCTGGAGTACCTGACACCATTTATATGGACAACTACAATACTAGTTTGCCCCTTTTACGCCACCTATACCTACAGTGAATAAAACTTTGGCTTGTGGTACAGCAAGGAAAACAGGAAGGGCTTCCCACAGCGTCTTGTCACCACAAGGCTACAAAGGGGGAATCGGAAAGCCTGAGGAAAGAGGAAGTGTTGGCCGTGAAGTGGAGGGATACGAAGGACGTATACATCATGTCAACCATCCATGATGACACCACGGTGGAAGTTCCCAGAAGACGTGGTCCAGTTCTAAAGCCTTACTTTACCCACGAGTACAATATGGTGGGGGGGTGGATTTAAATGATCAGATGTTGCAGCCCTACCTATCCACAAGAAAGTCCCTCTTCTGGTATAAAAAAGTTTCTATTAACTTTTTTCATTTGGCCATGCACAACGCATTCATCACTTATCAAAAATCAACCCAACACCAAGTATCCGACACCTTCCTAAAATTTATTGAAGATGTCATCACTGCCCTGATATATCCACAAGGATCACCCCAGAAAGCCTTTGCTCCGATTGTGTCAGCAGATTGCATGAGCGTCATTTTTCTGAAAATATACTACCATCAGCGAATGGAAGAAGACGCCAAAAAAAATGTTGGGTGTGCAGCAAAAGAGGAGTTAGGAGAGACACTAATTTCCATTGTCCTCAATGTCCCTCCCAACCTGGCCTTTGCAACGGAAAATGCTTCCGAAGCTATCATACCCTTGTAAATTATTAGCTCATATTTCAAGTAGACTGCCATTTCCCCATTTTCAATTCCTGTGCTGATTATTTCCCTGTTGCCTCAACCAACCATACCACTGCCTTCCATGTGAACTGACCCTGGCCTGTTTATCAACTATGCTTCTGCCTGCTGTCTGTATTGTTTATCCGCCATGTTTCTGCCTTTCACGTGAACTGACCCTGGACTGTATCAACTATGCCACTGCCTACCATCTATTTCTGCCTTTTACCTGCACTGACCTCGGAATGTTGACCATGTTTTTGCCTGCCCCTTGGACTGATCTTTCACCCTGCTACACTGGGGTCTCACATACAGTATCTCTCAAAAGTGAGTACACCCCTCACATTTTTGTAAATATTTTATTATATATTTTCATGTGACAACACTGAAGAAATGACACTTTGCTACAATGTAAAGTAGTGCGTGTACAGCTTGTATAACAGTGCACATTTGCTGTCCCCTCAACATAACTCAACACACAGCCATTAATGTCTAAACCACTGGCAACAAAAGTGAGTACACCCCTAAGTGAAAAAGTCCAAATTGGGCCCAAAGTGTCAGTATTTTGTGTGGCCACCATTATATTCCAGCAGTGCCTTAACCCTTTTTGGCATGGAGTTCACCAGAGCTTCACAGGTTGCCGCTGGGGTACTCCTCCATGAGGACATCACGGAGCTGGTGGATGTTAGAGACCTTGCGCTCTTCCACCTTCCATTTGAGGATGCCCCACAGATGCTCAATAGGGTTTAGGACTGGAGACATGCTTGGCCAGTCCATTACCTTTACCCTCAGCTTCTTTAGCAAAGCAGTGGTCGTCTTGGAGGTGTGTTTGGGGTCATTATCATCTTGGAATACTGCCCTGCGGCCCAGTCTCCTTGGGGAGGGGATCATGCTCTGCTTCAGTATGTCACAGTACATGTTGGCATTCATGGTTCCCCCTGAACTGTAGCTCCTCAGTGCCAGCAGCACTCATGCAGCCCCAGACCATGACACCCCCACCACCATGCTTGACTGTAGGCAAGACATATTTGTCTTTGTACTCCTCACCTGGTTGCCGCCACACACGCTTGACACCATCTGAACCAAATAAGTTTATCTTGGTCTCATCAGACCACAGGACATTGTTCCAGTAATCCGTGTCCTTAGTCTGCTTGCCTTCAGCAAACTGTTTACTGGCTTTCTTGTGCATCATCTTTAGAAGAGGCTTCCTTCTGGGGCAACATCCATGCAAACCAATTTGATGCAGTGTGCGGCATATGGTCGGAGCACTGACAGGCTGACCCCCCACCCCTTCAACCTCTGCAGCAATGCTGGCAGCACTCATACTTCTATTTCCCAAAGACAACCTCTATTTATGACACTGAGCACGTGCACTCAGCTTCTTTGGTCGACCATGGCAAGGTCTGTTCTGAGTGGAAAGTCTCCTGTTAAACCGCTGCATGGTCTTGGCCACCATGCTGCAGCTCAGTTTCAGTGTCTTGGCAAACTTCTTATAGCCTAGGCCATCTTTATGTAGAGCAACAATTCTTTTTTACAGATCCTCAGAGAGTTCTTTGCCATTAGGTGCCATGTTGAACTTCTAGTGACCAGTATGAGAGAGTGAGAGCGATAACACCAAATTTAACACACCTGCTCCCCACTCACCTTTTCTCCTTCCCCACAGAGTCGCTTATACTCTCCTGGCTGCTGCCCCTGTCTGTCAGTACTTACCACAAGATGGCTATGGATTGATTATAGAGACTCATAAGGACTGTGCATATTACACCTCTGGAGTGCAGTACTGAGGCGGCCCATTACTACTGGCGCCATTCTCCTCTCATTATCCCCATTCACACCTGAGACCTTGTAACACTAATGAGTCACATGACACCGGGAGGGAAAACTGACTAATTGAGCCTAATTTTGACATTTTCACTTAGGGGTGTACTGAGCTTTGTTGCCAGTGGTTTAGACATTAATGGCTGTGTGTTGAGTTATTTTGAGTGGACAGCAAATTTACACTGTTATACAAGCTGTGTGTTGTCACATGAAAAGATATAATAAAATATTTACAAAAATATGAGGGGTGTACTCACTTTTGTGAGATACTGTATGTGACGGGCTCCAGAATGATGTTCTGATTTGAGAAAAACAGTTATATTTTTTTTCTTTGTTTTGTAATTCCCAGAACAGGGTCTGGTGTCCGAAGGCTTCAAAGCATTTGGGTGAGTGAAGCCTCTATCCCTGTCCCCCTGTCCCCATTCTTTCCTGAGGCCCTAAGCTTGATGGTCCTGCCGGCTGCCTGGACAAATACTTTGGCTGTACTGACAATATCTCTGCCTGCACTGACCCAGGACTTTTTATGGACCATGTGCCTGCTGCCTGGATCAATACTTTGGCTCTACTGGCCATATCTCTGCCTGCTGCCTGTACTAGGGACACTATTCCTGCCTGCTGTATGGACGATCCTTTCACTGCTGCCGACCACATCCCTGCCTGCTACCTGGACCAATGCTTTGGCTGTGCTGCTAATATCTCTACCTGTACTCACTATGGACAGTATTGCTGTCTGCTGTCTGTTTTGCTGTCACTGTCCACGTTCCTGCCTGATGCCTGAATCAATGCTCTCCTCTGTGGGCCACTGCACTACTAAACCACAGGTAATCTTTTCTTTACCCTTTGCTCAGCAGAATGTATTTTGGTTTGTAATTGGTATTACAGTACATGCTATGTGTTAGAAATATGAAGGGCTTTCAACAATGTGAGAGGTTGGCAGGAATTTATGTGTGTAATTGATGTCCCTAGAACACCTGGAGGTGCTACTTCAGTGTTGGGCTAGTCTGTGTAAAAGTCTCACACATGTGGTATCACCATACTCAGGAGGAGTAGCAGAATGTGTTTTGGGGTGTCATTTGCTATACATACATGCTATGTGTTGGAAATATCTTATAAATGGACAACGTTGTGTAAAACAAAATGTGTTTTCATTTTTTTCCCACATTTTCCAAAAACTACTGGAAAAAAATGAACCATTCAAAAGACTCTTTATGCCTCATAGATTATTCATTGGGGTGTCTGCTTTCCAGAATGGGGTCATTTTGTGGGTAATTCCATTGTCCTGGTGCTCCAGGGCCTTCAAAAGTGTAATAGGTGGTTGAGAAATGAGATGTGTAATTTATGTTCGTAGAACGCCTAAAGGTGCAACTTCAATGTTGGGCCTGTGTATGTGGCCAGGCTGTGTAAAAGTCTCACACATGTGGTATCGCCATACTCAGGAGGAGTAGCAGAATGTGTTTTGGGGTGTCATTTTTGCTATGTACATGCTATGTGTTGGAAATATCTTATAAATGGACAGCTTTGTGTAAAAAAAATATGGTTTCATTTTTCCACATTTTCCAAAAACTTCTGGAAAAAAATGACATGTTCAAAAGACTCATTATGCCTCATAGATTATACGTTGGGGTGTTTGCTTTCCAAAATGGGCTAATTTTGTGGGCAATTACGTTGTCCAGGTGCTCCAGTGCCTTCAAAAGTGTAATAGGTGGTTGAGAAATAAGATGTGTAATTTATGCTCGTAGAACGCCTAAAGGTGCTACTTCAATGTTGGGCCTGTGTATGTGAACAGGCTGTGTAAAAGTCTCACACGTGTGGTATCACCATACTCAGGAGGAGTAGCAGAATGTATTTTGGGGTGTCATTGCAAGTATGCATATGCTGTGTGTGAGAAATAACTTGTTGTTTTAACAATTTTGTGTAAAAAAAAAAAATTCTTCATTTTGCAAAGAATTGTGGAAAAAAAATACAACTTCAAAAAACTCACCATGCCTCTTACTATATACCTTGGAATGTCTAATTTCCAAAAAGGGGTCATTTGGGGGGTATTTGTACTTTCCTGGCTTGTTAGGGTCTCAAAAAATGAGATAGGTGGTCAGTACATCAGGTGTGATCAATTTTCAATGATTTGCACCATAGCTTGTAGACTTTATAGCTTTCACAGAGAATAAATATTATACACGAATTTGGGTTATTTTTAGCAAAGATATGTAGCAGTATAAATTATGGGCCAAATTTATGAAGAAAAATTACTTTTTTGCTAAATTTTTCAATACAAACTAAAAAAAGTGGGTTTTTTTCGAAATTTTCGCTACTTTTTCGCTTATATTGAAAAAAAAATAAAAAACCCAGTAGTGATTATATATCACCAAAAGAAAGCTCTATTTGTGAGAAAAAAAATGATAAAAATTTGTGTTTGGATACAGTATAGAATGACTGAGTAATTGTCATTTAAAGTGTGAGAGCGCTGAAAGCTGAAAATTGGTCTGGGAAGGAAGGGGGTGTAAGTGTCCTGTATTGAAGTGGTTAAAACCACTGCTCCTGAAAAAATCAATTTTCATTGATACATGTCCCCTAGGGTAGGACCCAGGTCCCCGTACACTTTTTAGGGCAATGATATTGCATAAAAGCCTTTAAAATGAGCACTTTTGATTTATCATGTTCGGGTCCCATAGACTTTAATGGTGTTTGAATGTTCGCCCAAACTTTTTGTCTGTCCGCATATTCTGGTGCAAACCAAACTGGGGGGTGGGTGTTCGGCTCATCCCTAATCTCAGCCCACTAAGATGACTGAGTGGACCTTTTGCAATGGGCAGAGTTTGCCTTAAACCACCACTCCAATGCCAATACTGGAAAATCACCCTTCTTCACTGTTTAGGGGCAGCATCCATCCTTCCCCTTTCCTGTTCCAATCTCTTCTCTTCTCTTGTATCAGCAGCAGCTGAAACCCAAGGACCTGTAACTTAATCTGGGAAGAGGTACCTATGAATCTTCACCTGGCTGCTGCCGAGCATAAAACAACAGCAAATCGTCATCATTGTCCTAGTCCTAAGTTCCTACCTGGCAATAGACTTTGGCTCTCTATCAAGCACATCCGACTCCAGGTGCCCTCAATGAAATTTGCCCCTTGCTTCATTGATCCCTTTCAAATTCTTCTCAGAGGAGGCTCCAGGCTGTCAGTCATCTCTGAACATGGAAAATATCCCCCCCATGGTGATCCTCTGCTGGGACTATTCATGCTTGACAGAGAATGCACAATAAGGCTTGATTTTTGAAGAGTTGCTGTTGCTGCCATACCTCTCCAGTGCCCAGCTGCAAAGTCATCTACACTAATCGCTTGTTTGACCTGTTGACTGCAAAGCAGCAGGTCCACGCCTTAGGGTGAGTGGGGACACGAGAGGGGAGTGAGCACCTGGCACCTTTGTTGCACTTTTATGCACATGGCAGTTTTATGAGCACTATCGTCACTTTCTTCACGGAAGGCACTTTATTTATTCATCATATGGTTTGGACTTCATATGGACACTAATTTGAATTTTTGTGGGGAGGCGCTGAATGTTGTATTGTTTATATAATTCCTAACCTGACTCCTTGTGGACTGATCTCTTGTGTACCGACTCGGCTAGTCCTCCTGATTATGTTTGTCTGCTGCCCGCCCTGACCTTGGCTCGTTATCTGCCTCTCCTTTTGATCCATCCGTGCCTGCACTGTGTCTTTGGGGACTCTACTCCTCAGAAGAGTGAACCTGGGGGTCGTGATCTGGGGACACCACGCAGCTAAGTCTAAACTCCCGTGAGGGAGTCTTTGGCAGGATACCGACTGGCCCTTAGACTCCACACCCTGGGGGATCCCGTGTCACCTGTTTAACCGTGGGCTCACACCTGCATTAGCATGACAGAAGCCAGCACCGTCAGGAGACGAGGATTTACAGATGAACCCTCGAGAAAGTGAATCGGCAACATAGTCCTCCATGGCTTTATCCTCCGAGACAGACAAAGGTTAGATCTGGCCACGAGGGGGCATGGCACCAGGTTGAAGGTCAAATGCGCAATCATACGACCAGAGTGGAGGCAAATTACATCTCTAAATTCGCGCTATTCCTCTGGCAAGGAGGAGAGTGAAGAGGTGTAAAAGGCCTAAACCACTTTCTGAAAAACATGTTTTACTGCATCGTGGAGACCAAGAAAGGACCTCAACACAATGCCAATCAAAAGAGGGGTTTTGAGGGGTGTATCGCTCGAGCTCCAAGATGGATGCCTAGCCAGGTTGCTCCGCCAGACTGCCGGGGGACTCCATCAGCATCGGAACCCTAGCCTGACACAGTGATGGACTCCGGACACCCTGTTGGGTATCTCCACCAAGAGGCTGCTTCCCAAGTTCTGGAACATGAGACCCGCAAGCCTGGGTATAGTTACGCCATGAACCAGGCAACACTAGTTTTGGAGTACACCAGAATAAGAACTGTTTATTTGAACACAGAATACAGGCTTTTATACATTGAGAAGGAGGTTCCCCTTTCTGATCATATTGTATTTTGTAAAAATACAAACTGTAATCAGAAACATAAATTAAGGCAAGTGTGTGCGCACAGCCCCTGTTCTCCTAAAGGGATATATATAAAAACACTGGGATAAAAAGGAAGAGAAGGGGACCATAAAATTATATAAAAAGAAAGGTATTCAATATAATGTACACTTTCTACCACATATGACATAAGTCCATAAGCATGAGGATATAAGGGGTAACATTAGTCCATAAGCACTTAGGGGTAGGCAGCCATCCCAGAAGCTGAACCAGGCTCCAAGAACTGCAAAGAAAAGAGAAGGAGGCGCCTCTAAGTGTAATATGTAAACATTTTATTATGGGCAAGGAGATTAAAAACACTCACAGAGTGATGGACGAAATAGGCATGTAAATGTAGTCCAGGGTGGCGTCACACACACACTAGGATCCGGATGCAGCTGGTAGCTGGAGATGCTGTCCGTACGACCGCTCGGGACTGAGCTAATTAACTAGTCATTTAACCAGCACTGTGACTCAGATGTCTGACCTTTTGTGCCAGACTTGTCGTCTCCTAGCTCACAAACTACAATACACATTATCATAAGTATAAACACCTTCACACAATAGCAGGAGACCGCTAGTAGCAGACTACCCATCTCCTACATTGTAGACCATGAAATCCATATCTAAGCAATGCTTTTATTAATCAGGGATTGTAGACGGCATTACAAAAGTCTACAAAACTGTTACAACATTCCATCATTCTGATACAGTGGAATTAACGTACAGTATCTCACAAAAGTGAGTACGCCCCTCACATTTTTGTAAAGATTTTATTATATCTTTTCATGTGACAACACTGAAGAAATGACACTTTGCTACAATATAAAGTAGTGAGTGTACAGCTTGTATAACAGTATAAATTTGCTGTCCCCTTAAAATAACTCAACAAACCATTATTGTCTTAACCACTGGCAACAAAAGTGAGTACACCCCTAAGTGAAAATGTCCAAATTGGGTCCAATTGCCATTTTCTCTCCCCGGTGTCCTGTGACTCATTAGTGTTACAAAGTCTCAGGTGTAAATGGGAATCAAGAAGTTGCACATGCACATGCTAAGCGTCATATCCAGAGGTTGTCTTTGGGAAATTGAGGTATGAGTGCTGCCAGCATTGCTGCAGAGGTTGAAGGGGTCAGCCTGTCAGTGCTCGGACCATACGCGGCACACACATGTCTGCATGGCTGTCATCCCAGAAGGAAGCCTCTTCTAAAGATGATGCACAAGAAAGCCCACAAACAGTTTGCTGAAGACAAGCAGACTAAGGACATGGATTACTGGAACAATGTCCTGTGGTCTGATGAGACCTAGATAAATGTATTTGGTTCAGATGGTGTCAAGCATGTGTGGCGGCAACCAGGTGAGGATTACAAAGACAAGTGTGTCTTACCTACAGTCAAGCACAGTGGTGGGAGTGTCATGGTCTGGGGCTGCATGAGTGCTGCCCACACTGTAGAGCTACAGTTCATTGAGGGAACCATGAATGCCAACGTGTAATGTGACATACTGAAGCAGAGCATGATCCCCTCTCTTTGGAGACTGGGCTGCAGGGCAGTATTCCAACATGATAACAACCCCAAACACACCTCCAAGATGACCACTGCCTTGCTAAAGAAGATGAGGGTAAAGGTGATGGACTGGCCAAGCATGTCTCCTGACCTAAACCCTATTGAGTATCTGTGGGGCATCCTCAAACAGAAGGTGGAGAAGCGCAAGGTCTCTAACATCCACCAGCTCTGTGATGTCCTCATGGAAGAGTGGAAGAGGACTCCAGCGACAACCTGTGTCGCTCTGGTGAACTCCATGAATACGAGGGTTAAGTCAGTGCTGGAAAATAATGGTGCCCACACAAAATATTGACACTTTGGGCCCAATTTGACATTTTCACTTAGGGGTGTACTGACTTTTGTTACCAGTGGTTTAGACATTAATGGCTGTGGGTTGAGTTATTTTGAGGGGGCAGCAAATTTAGACTGCTAAACAAGCTGTACACTCACTACATTGTAGCAAAGTGTCATTTCTTCAGTGTTGTCACATGAAAAGATATAATAAAATATTTACAAAAATGTGAGGGGTGTACTCACTTTTGTGAGATACTGTATCATAGATTTCTTGAGGGATATTTTTTTTTTCCATAAGCATTTTACTTTACATTTTTCAAAACAATACAAAAGAGAAAAAAAAGTATATGTAACATACAAAGCAAAAGCCAAGAACAGGGACAACCGGTTGGATTACATCTAGGAATTAAATCAATTCATCCTTGAGGAGGGGTGGTTCCCACTAGGGATGGGGTTCGTGTTCGGATCGAACGTATGTTCGATCCAAACATCCCCTGTACGCTCTTTTGGGCTTTCCCCAATTTTATGGGGCGTTCGCGGCAAATTCGCGCACACCATAATGTTTTAAAATGTTGGCGGAATGCCGCCCGCTGATTGGCCAAAGCATGCACATTACCTGCATGCTTTGGCCAATCAGTGGGCGGCCTGCTGTGAGAGTTTTGATTGACTAAAGGCATCCTGCCTTTAGCCAATCCTGCACAGCAGTCTCAATCCACGCCCCACACTATATAAAGCCGCTTGTACAGCGGCTCTATGATAGTGTGTCAGCGGCGATGTTAGAGAGATAGTGTAGGTTCCTGAAAACAGGCAGTTTAGTTAGATAGATTTTTATATATGTTAAAAAAAAGAAAAGAAAATAGATAGCTAACTAGATAGATAGTTAGAAAACTGTCAATTAGTGCAGACAGGTTAGTGTAGGGGAAAAATAATATTAAAAAAACATATAGATACTGTATATACACTGTGTGCAGAATTATTAGGCAAATGAGTATTTTGACCACATCATCCTCTTTATGCATGTTGTCTTACTCCAAGCTGTATAGGCTCGAAAGCCTACTACCAATTAAGCATATTAGGTGATGTACATCTCAGTAATGAGAAGGGGTGTGGTTTAATGACATCAACACCCTATATCAGGTGTGCATAATTATTAGGCAACTTCCTTTCCTTTGGCAAAATGGGTCAAAAGAAGGACTTGACAGGCTCCGAAAAGTCAAAAATAGTGAGATATCTTGCAGAGGGATGCAGCACTCTTAAAATTGCCAAGCTTCTGAAGCGTGATCATCGAACAATCAAGCGTTTCATTCAAAATAGCCAACAGGGTCGCAAGAAGCGTGTGGAAAAACCAAGGCGCAAAATAACTGCCCGTGAACTGAGAAAAGTCAAGCATACAGCTGCCAAGATGCCACTTGCCACCAGTTTTGCCATATTTCAGAGCTGCAACATCACTGGAGTGCCCAAAAGCACAAGGTGTGCAATACTCAGAGAC
>BLSH010560303.1:684848-703837 GCA_018402905.1 Glandirana rugosa | reverse complement strand
AGACACTTCACACCCCTAAAGCCCACAGTTCACAGAGACCGCCCCACAGTTCACAGAGACCTCCCCACACTTCACAGAGACAGCCCACAGTTCACAGAGACCACCCACAGTTCACAGAGACCTCCCCACACTTCACAGAGACAGCCCACAGTTCACAGAGACTGCCCACAGTTCACAGAGACCTCCCCACACTTCACAGAGAAAGCCCACAGTTCAGAGTCCGCCCCACAGTTCACAGAGACCTCCCCACAGTTCACAGAGACAGCCCACAGTTCACAGAGACCGCCCACAGTTCACAGAGACCTCCCCACAGTTCACAGAGTCCGCCCCACAGTTCACAGAGACCTCCCCACAGTTCACAGATACCTCCCCACAGTTCACAGAAACCGCCCCACAGTTCACAGAGACCTCCCCACACTTCACGGAGACCGCCCACACTTCACAGAGACCGCCCCACAGTTCACAGAGACCACCCCACGGTTCACAGAGACCTCCCCACAGTTCACAGAGACCTCCCCACAGTTCAGAGAGACCGCCCCACAGTTCAGAGAGACCGCCCCACAGTTCACAGATACCTCCCCACTGTTCACAGAGTCCGCCCCACAGTTCAGAGAGACCGCCCCACAGTTCCCAGAGACCTCCCCACAGTTCAGAGAGACCGCCCCACAGCTGAGAGAGACCGCCCCACAGTTCACAGAGACCTCCCCACAGTTCAGAGAGACCGCCCCACAGTTCAGAGAGATCACCCCACAGTTCACGGAGACCGCCCCACAGTTCACAGAGACCTCCCCACAGTTCACTGAGACCTCCCCACAATTCAGAGGGACCGCCCCACAGTTCACAGAGACTGCCCCACATTTCCCAGAGACCTCCCCACAGTTCAGAGAGACCGCCCCACAGTTCAGAGAGACCGCCCCACAGTTCAGAGAGACCACCCCACAGTTCACAGAGACCGCCCCACAGTTCACAGAGACCTCCTCACAGTTCACAGAGACCTCCCCACAGTTCAGAGAGGCCGCCCCACAGTTCAGAGAGACCGCCCACAGTTCACAGAGACCTCCCCACAGTTCAGAAGGACCGCCCCACAGTTCAGGGAGACCGCCCCACAGTTTCCAGAGACCTCCCCACAGTTCAGAGAAACTGCCCCACAGTTCACAGAGACCTCCCCAAAGTTCATGGAGACCGCCCCACAGTTCAGAGGGACCGCCCCACAGTTCAGAGAGACCTCCCCACAGTTCAGAGAGACCGCCCCACAGTTCACAGAGACCTCCCCACACTTCACAGAGACAGCCCACAGTTCACAGAGACCGCCCACAGTTCACAGAGACCTCCCCACACTTCACAGAGACAACCCACAGTTCACAGAGACCGCCCACAGTTCACAGAGACCTCCCCACACTTCACAGAGACAGCCCACAGTTCACAGAGTCCGCCCCAAAGTTCACAAAGACCTCCCCAAAGTTCACAGAGACCTCCCCACAGTTCACATAGACCGCCCCACAGTACACAGAGACTGCCCCACAGTTCAGAGAGACCTCCCCACAGTTCACAGATACCGCCCCACAGTTCAGAGAGACTGCCCTACAGTACACAGAGACCTCCCCACAGTTCAGAGGGACCGCCCCACAGTTCAGAGAGACCGCCCCACAGTTCACAGAGTCCTACCCACAGTTCAGAGAGACCGCCCCACAGTTCAGAGAGACCACCCCACAGTTCACAGAGACCTCCCCACAGTTCAGAGAGACCGCCCCACAGTTCCCAAAGACCTCCCCACAGTTCAGAGAGACCGCCCCACAGTTCAGAGAGACCACCCCACAGTTCACAGAGACCTCCCCACAGTTCACAGAGACCGCCCCACAGTTCACAGAGACTGCCCCACAGTTCAGAGAGACCACCCCACAGTTCAGAGAGACCACCCCACAGTTCACAGAGACCGCCCACAGTTCACAGAGACCTCCCCACAGTTCACAGAGACCGCCCACAGTTCCCAGAGACCTCCCCACAGTTCAGAGAGACCGCCCTACAGTTCAGAGAGACCACTCCACAGTTCACAGAGACCTCCCCACAGTTCAGAGACCGCCCCACAGTTCAGAGAGACCACCCCACAGTTTACAGAGACCACCCCACAGTTCACAGAGACCGCCCTACAGTTCACAGAGACCTCCCCACAGTTCACAGAGACCTCCCCACAGTTCACAGAGACCTCCCCACAGTTCACAAAGACTGCCCCACAGTTCACAGAGACCGCCCCACAGTTCACAGAGACCTCTCCACAGTTCACAGAGACTGCCCCACAGTTCACAGAGACTCTCTTTTTCTCTCTCTTTTCTTCTATCTCTCCTTCCTTTTAGCTCTCTTTTTTCTCACTCTTTCTTTCTATATCTCTCTGTCTCTCTCTTTATATCACTCGTTCCTTCTCTCCTGCTGCCTCTGTGTACTAAATTCTAAATTTCTCATTCTCTTCCCTTCGGTTTCCCCCATCTCTCTCTTTTTCCTTCTCTCTCCCCCCCATCTCTCTCTTTTTGTCTTCCCATTTCCCTCACTCTCCTCTGATTTTTATATTTTCATCTTTCTCTTTTGTTTGTATGTAAGAATTAAAATAGTTTAGCTTACAGTACACTGAGGGATCTCTCATTACACACATTTAAATAATAGAGGGAGATTCCTTGTCTGCCTGCTGTTAGTGGCACAGAGAGATGAACACCTACAACTCCATCCAGTCCTTCAGTGTTCAACATGCATCCTGTTCATCACTGGAAGTGTGAGGATTGGAGAGGGCTGGGTGGAGGGAGATAACAGATTTATATGGAGGAGGCTTCCTGACATGATGACTGAAGGGAGGAATTTAACCCTTTCAGCACAGCAGAAAGATAACAGAAGGTTGTGAGACAGGGAAACTCACTTCTAAAGAACAGAAGATGATTTGTCTGAGGCTGCATGTTTCTGACTGTGAGTAACAAGCCCAGGAAGCTGCAGAACCCCTGAGAACTCAATGCACCTCAGCTTATAAAGGCTAATTTAACCTCATGTGACAGGGAGGCCCCCTGGAGCAGGTGCCGGGTCACAGATGTGACTCTTATAGCTATGGCAGCAGTACTCACCAAGTGTTCTGCAATTAAATCTGCCGCCTCCACATGGCCCCACAGCAATTACGTGCACTGACAGTGTGTGCGCCTCATGGGGGTGGAGTGTGGGGCGGGGCAGACACAGCAGGGATAGGATGGGAGGGAGAGCAATCATCATGCCCTCTTCATGTAGCATTGTGCTGTGCTGGTCCTGTGTCTCACTATCTCACGCACAGCACAATGCACCCCCCCCACCCTAGCTCCGAGCGGGCCTGCAGTGACAGGAGGATTAAGCAGCAGTTATCTCACTGCTGATAAAAGAAGGACAAACGATTACTACATGTGTGCTGTGTGACAGGGGAGCCTATTTTATGCTATGGGCCTGGAGCTGCAGCTCCAAACGCCCCTATGTTAATCCGGCCCTGCACCTCCCGGTAGTCATGTTGAGTGAAATGTCTCCATGCGCTTATTGTGGCTTGTATAGTCGGGTGGTCTGGGATGATAGGTTTATGGTGGAGGCTGGCAGTCATTACCATGTCAGTAGAGAGTTCCCTTTCAATGTTAGACCAGAGATTGTCTTCTTGGGCAGAAAACCAATAACGCATCTGGTCCAAAATGGCAGCATGGTAGAAAGCTTGTGGATTGGGAAGTCCAAGACCCCCCACCGTTCTAGGTTTATATAGCGAGGACATGGCTATTCTAGGTTTCTTCTTGTTCCAAATGAAGCTGCATACAAGGGTATTTAGATAACAGAAACATTTTTGTGGTATAGGTATGGGGAGGGTTCTAAAAAGGTATATCAGTTTGGGGAGGATTTGCATTTGGTAAGCTGCAATTCGGCCAATCCAAGAAAGGTGAACCTTGCTGATTCGAGACAGGTCTTCCTAAATTTCTTTGAGGAGAGGGGGGAAATTGTATGTGTATAATTTGGTAGTGGGAGTAGACAATTCAATCCCTAGGTACGTAATGGATG
This sequence comes from Glandirana rugosa, assembly GCA_018402905.1. NCBI lineage: Eukaryota > Metazoa > Chordata > Amphibia > Anura > Ranidae > Glandirana > Glandirana rugosa. The sequence goes on along the minus strand of BLSH010560303.1, from coordinate 699,799 downwards.
GTGGGTTCCAAATACTGGGAAAAATATTTTTAAGCTTGATCATCTGGGAGTTGGGAATGTTAGGTCCCAAAGAATCCCAAGGAGGTCCCGAGATTGCAAAGGATTTAGATGTGTTGACTTTATACATCGAAACCATGCCAAACCTGGACAGTAGGGATTGCGTTTTGAGGAGAGATTGCTCTGGATGAGTGAGAGTTAGTATTACATCATCCACAAATAAACCCAGTTTATGGGTAGTGGGACCTATTTTAATTCCATGTATCTCTTCACTAGCTCTTATGTGTTCTGCTAGAGGTTTGATAGCGAGTGAAAAAATGATGAAAGATAGTGGGCAACCCTGTCGTGTACCATTGGATAATAAGAAGGAATCGGAAAGTGGACCAGATGTGTAAACTTGGGCTGATGGGTTAGAGTATAAGGACATAATGGCCGAGTGGAGGAAGCCTGATAGACCAAATTTAGTCTTTTTGATAGCTAGCCCCAGTGTACCCTATCAAAAGCTTTTTCTGTGTCCAATGTCAGAAAAATGCTTGGAGTATGATTTATTTCCACGTGCCTGAGGAGGTTAATCATCCTCCTCGTGCCATCTGGTGCCTGTCTTCCTCTCACAAAGCCCACTTGGTCTAAGCCAATTAGCAAAGGGGTCAATTCAAGCAGTCTGTTGGCTAAAATTTTTGCAAAAATTTTTAGGTCGACATTTAGTAGGGATATGGGTCTGAAATTCTGGGGAGTGGAGGGGTCCTTTCCTGGTTTGGGTAAGGTGACTATAACTGCTTGTTGCATTTCTTTGGGGAAGGCTCCGGATGTGGCTGCAGTGTTATAAACATCTGTTAAATGATAGACTAACAGTGGGGAGAACCCTTTATAGTATTCAGCTGAAAAGCCATCGATACCTGGGGATTTGTGCATAGGTAGAGAGTTTATTACCTCGGTTACCTCTTTAATGGAAATCGGGGCATTTAATTTCTAGAGTGATTCATCAGTGATTGAAGGGAGTGTGATTTCTTGGAGAAATTGTGTGATATCATGTTCTGTTGGTTGTCGTGTGGTTTGGTCATCCTTCAAGTTATAAAGGGATTTATAATAATCTTTAAAGGCATTAGCTATCTCTTTGGGATTCCTATAGATGATACCTGACTGGTGATGCTTAATATGGGTAAGATTGGCTCGGGCTTGGCGGCTTTTGAGTTGTGAGGCTAGGAGTTTCCCAGTTTTGTTGTTTTGCGTATACCTGGAGACCTTAAGTCTCTTGAGGTAAAGGTCATATTCAGATCTGAGCTCTAGTCTCAACTCTTCTCTGGTATTATTTAGTTCTCTCAAGATGGATTGATCAGCTGGGTTTGCCTTTTTATTTTTCCTCTAAGTCCACTTTCTTTTCATATAGTTGGGAAATGCGGTGCAATTTGAGTTTTTTCTCTCTAGAAGCCATTTGTATCAGCTGTCCTCTAGCGAAGGCCTTATGGGCACACCAGACCGTCGTAGAGGAGCACTGATTGTTGGAGTTGAAGGTGAAGAATTCCTTCAGTTTTCCTCTATTTCCTTCCTGTATTGGGGGGTGGGATAGGAGGTAGGTATTGTTACGCCATAGGTTTGTCTGTCAGAAAGAAGTCAATTCTAGAGTAACTCCTATGAACCATAGAGAAATAGGAATAGTCTTTTTCAGTGGTGTGGAGACAGCGCCAAGGGTCGTAAAGATTCTCCTTATGACAGAGGGGGCCCAAGGATTGACCTGATCTCCGCTTCACTGAAGAGGAGTCTAGTTCATTATTTTGAACAATATTAAAATCCCCACAGAGAATCAATTTCCCTTTCTGAATTCTTCTAATTTTGTTTAGCATCCTTGCAAAGAAGTTCAAGGGCCTTTTATTAGGGGCATAAAGGTTCACTAGTGTGTATTGAACATTGTTGATTTCTGCTATTAATATGATATATCGACCATGTTCGTCTGCATGGGTGCTGAGCAAACTGAAGGCAACCGTATCTCTAATCGCAATCATAACACCATTATGTTTGTTAGTATTATTGGCCGTAAATATATACGGGTGCTTCGGATGAGAGCATCTCGGAGCACTCGATTTAGCAAAATGAGTCTCTTGGATACATATAACCTCACAATCATGCATCAGCGCGATGTTCCAAAGAGTTCTACGCTTGAAAGGGCTATTGAGCCCCCTCACATAAAATGACATCAACTTAAGGGTCATTTAGGTAGAATTCAGAGCTATGCTGCCATTTGGTGGAAAATGATAGTAGGAGTCCTTCATCGTTCGCTGCTTGGAGCTCTTGGAATGGAGGCATGGGACCATACTGTTCGTTGGTAAAGTTTGAGACCAATCCTAAGTGGACCAACATCAAATAGAACAAGCTTTCCCTAACAGAAGGGAATACGGTCACTGACCAGTGGTCTGTGTAGTTCGGGGAAACATAGAGAGAGCTAACCATTTCGCCTCTCCTTTTAGCCAACTTTTGTGGCATCGTATTAGTTGGTTTTTCTGGGATGGGACCCTGATGCAGTAGGGTTGGCGGTGTCTGGGAGCAGACCCCATTTGTGAAGAAATTCCAGGCCTTTGTCCTGTGTAGTTATCGTGTAGGTAACATTATTCATCTCCAAGGTGAGCTTGACGGGGAAACCCCATTTATACAAGATCTTATGGTTTCTTAAAATCTTAGTGTTAGGGACAAGGTTGCTTCTGGCCATCATTGTGACTTGAGAAAGATCTGCGAACAGCGAGATGCCTGCGTAGAGATCGGGGAGAGCCGCGTTTTGCCTGGCGTATCGCATCATTTGCTCTTTAACATGATAGAAATGAATGCGTGCAATCACATTGCGAGGGACCCTCTCAGGAAGGTGGTGCTGTTTTGGCAGCCTGTCCACCCTGTCGATAATTAGGTCAGCTGGGGTCGGCGTCGGCAAGGTTGTTGCCATAAGTTGTTGCAGGAACTTGTAGAGCTTGGCTGGTTTAACAGATTCAGGGATACCCCTAAAAATTTTTTTTTTTTTAAATTCTGTTTATTGAAATTTTCATTGAACATACAAAACAACAGTCACGCGCAGGTGACCCAACAAACATACTGAGGAACCAAGCCGGTTACCTCCGAACCAAAGGTTCGCATTACAAAAAATCAGAAACACCAAAACCCAGAACCCCCCCCCGAAACCTCCAGCCGGCTTCCCGTCCCTCCAAACCATTTTCATATCCTTTTCAGGTCAGTGTGAGCCTACGCTCTCTCCCTCCCCGGTGCCCAAAAGGATACTCTCTTCCTCTTATTTAAACCCCTAGTACATCAAGCTTTATCCTATCGTGGATGAATCCCCCAACCACGCCTGCCATACTCTAATACATTTTTTGACACAACCCCTGCTAGTGTACGTGGCTTTGTAGTACGGGACCATGGCATTTACCAACCCCTTCCAATATGATAGTGTGGGAGCCATTGACTTCTTCCAATGCAACAAGATAGCCTTTTTCGCATAGAACACAATGTTCAGGAGCGTTTTCAGTGCTCTGGACGGCACCACGTCTTTCACCAAGCCTAGTAGGCACACTTTAATGGTGACTGGGATGGGTATGGAAAGCAGGGAGGACATACAGGCCACTGTCTCCTTCCAGAATATCTGGATTTGAGGGCAATTTCAAAATATATGACCCGCCTCTGCTGGGGAGTGTGTACATCGCCAACATTCCGCTGATGCCGTTGGGTATATTTTAGCCAGCCTAGCTGGTGTATAGTAGAACCTGTGTATGAATTTAAATGAAATCAGCCTGTCTCTGGCAGAGATTAGGTGGCTGAAGGGTTGTTCCCACATCTCGTCCCAGTCGTCCCCTTGTAGGTCTACCACCTCTGCTGCCCAGTAATTTCTACATTTGGCAACCGCTGGCGGAGTTATTTTGAATAATTCCTTATACACTGAGGACAGGGTCTTCGGAAGACTTTTAGTCTCCAACAGGGCTTCTAAGTCCGATGACAAGGCCTCTACCCTCCGATCCGCAAATTGTGTCTGGAAGGCATGCCTGATCTGAAGGAAACGAAAAAAGTAGGAATTAGGCAGATCATGCCTCTCCTTTAGCTGGTTAAAAGTTAACAAATCCCCTTCCCTAGTTATGTCCCTTAGCGTCTTGACTCCCCTCATCGCCCACAGCACCGGATCTGGGTGCTGTAGGAAATGCAGTAGTTCAGGATTCATCCAGATTGGGGCCGAGGGGGACACCCCCGCATAACTTGGGCATGCCCACCTCCGTGCCAGCCCCCATGCCCTGATTACTGCCTTCATGGAGGCCGTCAAAGGCAGACCAACTCGTTGTCCCCATGCACCGCCAATCGCAGACTCTCGAAAGAGCCCAAGTGGGCCGCCTCTAATACTGTAGCCGAGTCCCCCTCCTCTTCTGTAAGCCACCTGTGTGCAAACACCATCTGGCCCGCAATATAATATTTGTGCCAGTCCGGCAGAGCCAGTCCCCCCCTACTCAGTGGCTCCCGGAGAGTCCTAAGGCCCAGTCGGGCCTGCCCAGAGGACCAGAGGAATGTACTAGTCAGGCTATCCAATTTTCTGAAGTACGACTTCGGTATCCATATCGGTGCATTTCTAAGGAAGTACAAAATGACTGGGAGCAATTTCATCTTAAGTAGTGCAATTCTTCCCATTAAAGTCAAAGGGAGCCTAGACAAACCCTGAACCTTACTCCTACAGGTCGTTAACAGAGGCACCAGATTAAGGGTCATGTATTCCCTGACATCTGCCGAGATCTTGATTCCCAGATATGTTAACGTATTTACCCATTTAAGTGGGATGTTAGGGTCCGCCGCTTCCCTGGCCCCTTGGTCTAATGCCAATATTGAGGATTTCCCCCAGTTCACTTTTAGACCGGAGAATATCGTGAATTTGTTTAGAATAGATAGGGCCCTCTGCAACGACTCTCCCAGGTCCCCCAGAAAAAGGATTAGATCGTCGGCGTAAAGTGCCAGACATTCACGAATAGAGCCTACCCTGATAGCCCCAGAAGGGTGAGCCACCCTGAGGGCTATCGCTATCGGCTCCATCATCAACGAAAACAGAAAGGGGGAAAGGGACACCCCTGTCTGATGCCCCGGCCTATGTTAACCACTTCCTTACTGGGCACTTAAACCCCCCTCCTGCCCGGACCAATTTTCAGTTTTCAGCGCTGTCGCTCTTTGAATGACAATTGCGCGGTCGTGCGGCTTTGTACCCAAACAAAATTTGCGTCCTTTTTTTCCCACAAATAGAGCTTTCTTTTGGTGGCATTTGATCCCCTCTGCGTCATTTCTGATCGCCGCTATAAACAAAGAAAGAGCGACAATTTTGAAAAAAAAAACAATATTTTTTACTTTTTGCTATAATAAATATCCAAAAATAAAAAATAAAAAAACAAATTTATTCATAAGTTTTGGCCGATATACATTCTTCTACATATTTTTGGTAAAAAAAAATCGCAATCGGCGTTTATTGATTGGGTTGCGCAAAAGTTATAGCGACTACAAACTATGGACATTGATTTATGGCGTTTTTATTTTATTTATTTTTTTTACTAGTAATGGCGGCGATCTGCGATTTTTATCGGTACTGCGATATCGGGGCGGACATGTCGTACGTTTTTGACACTTTTTGGGACCAATGACATTTATACAGCGATCAGAAATTTAAATGTCCACTGATTACTGTGTAAATGTCATTGGCAGTGAAGGGGTTAACCAGCAGGGGGCAGTGAATGGGTTAACAAATGTTCCCTGGGTGTGTTCTAACTGTGGGGGGGCGGGACTGGTCGGGACATAACAGATCTAACTGATCCCAGTGACAGGGATCAGTAGATCTGTCATGTCCCATTCACAGAACGGGGAACCGCCGTGTTTACTTCGGTGGTTCACCGTTCCTCCTCTCTGAAAGGAGATCGCGGGAGCGCGCCCAGCACGAGCCAAATGGGAGGACGTCTATTGACGTCCTCCCGGCATTTTAGAGCCGCGCTGTAGCCGTCATTCGGCTATGGCGCGGTTGGGAGGTGGTTAAAGTATTGAGTGATCGCCATACCAATTTTCAGCGCCGCCCTAGGGGAGCTATACAACAATGAGATCCAGCCCCTGAATCTGGGGCCAAAACCCATTTTTTCAAGGACCCTCTGCATGTAGTTCCAGTCTACCGAATCGAAGGCTTTCTCAATGTCAATTGAAACCATGACTCTGGGAAAGGAGCCCTCGTTCGGTATCTGGAGGTGCGTAAACACTCTTCTAAGATTAGTGTCCGTCGACTTCCCAGGCATAAACCCGGTCTGGTCAATGTCCACCAGGGATTGGATAATTTTAGACACCCGGGAGGCTAGTACTTTTGTTAGTATTTTGAAGTCCATATGCAGTAACGCAATGGGGCGATAAGAAGAACACTCCAGAGGGTCCTTGCCTGGCTTGAGCAACAGTATCACATGGGCTTCTAACATAGATTCCGGTAGTGTACCATGCTCCAGACAGTACTCAAACAATGATTCCAATTTGGAGGACAGGGACTCGGCATAGGTCTTATAGAAGTCCGCCGGGAAACCATCTGGTCCCGGCGCCTTCCACGGAGGGAAGGAGAAAATGACAGTCTCTATCTCTTTTTTGGTGATTTTAGCTTCTAACATGTTTCTGTCCTCATCCGAGAGAGCGGGCAGGGGCAAGGATGCTAGCAGGGCCTCAAGACTGTCACTGTTATAGGGAGGGATGGGTGCGTACAAATTAGTGTAGTATTCCGTGAAAGTCTATTTAACCTCCAATGATCGGGATATTTGGCGGGGGCGGTCTGTCCTCAACTAGTAAGGCCAACAATTTCCCATTCTTTTCACCTTGCGAGAAATTTGACTGTGCCCTATTTTGTATCTCAGTATGAGCCAAATCCATACAGTGTAGTGAGATCTCACGCTGAGCCTCCAGCAGAGGCCTAAGGAACTCATCCGATGGGGACTCAGCATGGGCTGCGGCCCTCTCCCTCTCCTCCTCCTGGAGACCCCGCATCAGCTCATTATGGTCCTTACGAACAGATTTGATAGTGGAAATACAATTACCCCTGGCTACCGCCTTGAAAGCGTCCCAAACAGTCGGCGGCCTGCAGGAGCCCTCATTGGCGGCCCAATAGTCCACCATGGAGGTCTGTATTTGCGAAACCACCTTGTCTTCCGACAACCACCCCGGTGCCAGGCGCAAGCCCCTTCCCCCAGAGGAAGAGCCCAGCCCTAAAGTAATCTCCAGGGGGTTGTGATGCGACAGACCACCCGCCAGATATTTTACTTCCTGTACTAATGATTGTGCAAGGGGGTTCCCAAATGCCATATCTATTCTAGCCGCCGAGCGGTGTGTTTTGGAAACATGCGAGAAACATTTTAACTGCGGGTGTTTCCAGCACCACAGCTCCTCCAGTCCAGCAGTAGTCGCCCATGAGCCTAGGTCCATGGAGCCGCCCCTTGCAGGGTTAGAAAAATCTAAGTCCCCATTTAGTATGGAGTTATAATCCCCCACCCACACCACAGGCAGGTGTGCGTAAGGGGCCAACTTAGCCAGCAGGTCAAATAAAAGTTGGTATTGTACAGGAGGAGGCAGGTATACATTCACCAAAAGGAATTTCAACGCCCCAACAGTTAACACCACCACCACATATCTCCCTCCCGGATCAGAGAGCACCCAGTGTACAGTAGAGGGAATCTGTTTGCTAAGGAGTATAGTAACCCCCCTAGCATAGGTAGAGTACGTTGCATGCAGCGCCCTCTGTACCCAGGGTCTCTTGAGGGCTAATATCCTACTCCCATCCAGGTGTGTCTCCTGAAGGAGGACGACATGTGGCTTAATGGGCTTAAGATAATTAAAAATAGCAGCTCTTTTGTATTTGTCATTCATCCCCCGCACATTCCATGAAATTATACGGAAAGACTTAGCCATGAGACATGATATGATAATGTGACATTAATATGCGGATACCCTCCTCCACACCCGCAGCAGGGACAACATCTCTCCGGTGGACGGAGACAGAGCATGGCAAATATTTTGCCACAGTCCAGAGGTAAAGAAGCCGGAGGAGAACAAAAATAAAAAATCCCAACAGTCCCCTGCCGTCACGCCTAACACAACAAAAAGTAAAAAAAACACAACAACCAGGCGTGCGGCTTGTACCCAAACTTGGACCACAAAAGCGATCCATAACTCAAAAACTCTTTGTGTAGAGAGACCTTATGCCACCCAAGTTCAGCAAGACCACTCTTCCTTGTCTGGCGTCTAAGACTCTCCGCTTGCAGGATATGTACCCAAGTTCACGGAAAGTTCCTCCCCGTCATAGCAGTAAAGGATAAATTCCTGTCCCTGTCCATGCAAAAGCTGAACTCCTTCAATAAGTCACGGAAAAGAAAAAAAAAATATCAAAAGTCCGACTAGGTGCATCTAAAAAATCCCACTGCGTCAGCTCAAAAATTAAAGTGTAAAGGATAAGTATAAGTCTTTTTCATTGCCACCGAGTTTCAAGACAAACTCACCCACCATCCAAGGTAGTATTTAAGGGTCTCTGTCTAGCCAGTCGCAGGCCTCTTGCGGTGTTTAAAAAAATTTTACTGTACCGTTATGCTGCACCCTAAGTTTTTGAAAGCTCCTGGTGTTTCCTGGCTTCCGCTAGAATCATGTCCCGATCTCTATAGTTGAGCAGCCGAACCAGGAAGGACCTGGATGCTCCCGGCGGGCGATATCCTGTTGGTACTCTATGTGCCCTCTCAACAATATAGGTGGGGGGTAAATTCTCCAGGGCCAGAAGGTCTTTGAAAAAAGATTCAGCAAATGCCGTTGTATTAGTGCCCTCCGCACACTCAGGTAGCCCCACCACTCTTACATTATTGCGTCTCTGGCGGTCCTCTGCATCATCAGCCCTGCGTTGTAACGACCGTACCATTTCCTGCAGTTCTGTTAACTGCGACCCTTGGGCGTGTGTCGCATCCTCCACCTCAGAGATCCTATCTTCCGCGGCCGTTACCCGGCCACGTACCTTATCCATGTCTTGCCGGATTAATGTGCATTCGCTCGCTAGGTGATCAATGCGCACCAGTAGTTCTTGCATGCCGCCAGCGCCTCTAGTATTGGGCCAGTGATCACTTCCACCTGGTTCCCCAAGGATTCCGAAGCCTCCGGCCGAGAGGGCCCGCTCGTCGCCACATCAACTCTCCCTCCCTCCATTTTCTTTGAGGTTGTTTTGGCGCGTGGGGATGGCGTCTGAGAATCCAAGATGGCGAAGGCGGGGCCCGCCGACCCGTCTCTCACCACAGACGTTGCCGGCGTCTGCTTCAGCGGAGCCTTCCCCTTCGCTTTCCCCGCATTAGATGGCATCACAGTGTGCTGGGGATCCTTCAGACAGTGGTCAAACAGCCCGCGGACAGCAATATCTAGGAGTAAACGGATGATTTTAGCCGGATTGTTGCGGAGAGTCTCTCAGACACGTCTTGCCTCGATCACATCCGGTCACGCCCCCCAGGGATACCCCTAAATTTGACGTTATTCCTGCGCGAGGGATCTTCTAAATCTGCGACCTTGAGTTTAAGTGACTTTAATTAGTCACTCATTTTATTTTCGACAAGTCAACCCTATCACCAAGGTTATCTATCTCCCTTCTGGTAGCCCTCATAAAGGTTGCCAATTCTTGCTGAATTGCCCCTCTTAGGAGCATCGCCTTCATTGTATTGTCTGTTATATTCTGACCTGTAGTGGGGAATGCATCAAGTTGCTGACTGTAAGCCGCTGCTTCCTCCATCTCCTCTCCCTCCCCCTCCCCTTCTCCATGGGGTGTCTCTTTATTCTCTAACCTCCTTTTCTGCTTGAGTGGGCTAGTTGTGGGGGAAGCTGGGAGCGGTGTATTCACCCCCAAGGACTCACCCTGCATGATGTTCTTCATGCCGTTTGTAGCTCTGAGCGGATCAGCCGCCTGTGAGGAAGGCACTGCATGTCTCGAGCCGGCGCCATCTTGCCTCCGGCGGTCCGCGGCTGTAGTGAAGAAATCTGTGATCTTCCTCGGCGCTTCTCTCCCTCTCTTGCCAGTTGTTTGGGACATGATCCCCCTTATGCTGGGTACTTCTTTGGGTGTACGGGGATGGTTCTATGTCGCTGTATGCTGCTGTACGTCTCCCGCTGTGTCGGAGCTCCGGGCTTAAGCGGCCATCCGCTCCGGCTGCTGGCTCCGCCCCCTTCAAAAAAATTTTAACGGTTACCAGGTTAAAGGTGCAGATGAGGTATTTTTGCTAGAATTACTGCTCACACTCTGGCGATTGCGGCAATGCCTCCCATGTGTGGTTTGAACACCGTTTTCATATGCGGGCATGACTTACGTATGCGTTTTCTTCGCTGCACTAACTCGCAGGGACGGGGGCACTTTAAATTTTAATTTTTTTATTTTATTATATTTTTCATCTTAACACTGTTCACTGATCACTTTTATTGCTATCACAAGGAATGTAAACATCCCTTGTGATAGTAATATATGGTGACAGGTACTCTTTATGAGCCCCCATACCTCCTTTACACTTCACAGTATTCAGTTCACCAAAAACGGCGCTTCTGAATACTGTCATCTTTTTAAAACCAGCGCCGTTAGCCGCCGAGTAAACCGGAAGTGACGTTGTAGCGTTGCTTCCGGGAATGTATGAAGGAGTCCCGATTGAAGCTGATTCCGGCTTCCACAGGGACTCCACACAGCGGCCAGAAGCTTCAGATCGGAGCTCTGGTCCCCCAGTGGACTGTGGCGGGAGCGGGGGATGTCCCCTCCCGCTGCCTGCGATAACGATCGAGCGGCTCCCGAGCCGGATCGGCTTTTATCAACGGATAGCCGGCCACCTGCTCTAAAAAACGGTACCAGTGTATAGCCTGTAGCTATACCTCGATACTTCCACTTAAAGCAGCCACCGTTTATAAACAGCGATTCGCGTTAAGTGGTTACACTAATTTACAACAGCAGGGCCCGTTCCTGCGCCCAACAAAAGTAACTGCAAGAGGTTACAGTGTTCTGGCTCCGACAACACCCAAGGCCCAAGTTTTCACCACCTGTTGGACTAGGGAATGTCATCATAATTTTTTACCACTTAACGCGAATCGTCGTTTACAAACGGTGGCAGCTTTAAGTGGATGTATTGGGGTAAAGCCTGCAGCTACAGGCTATACCCTGGTACTGTTTTTTAGAGCAGGTGGCCGGCTATCTGGTGATAATGGCCGGTCCAGCTCAGAAGCCACTCGGTCTTTATCCCAGGGAGCGGGAGGGGCCGCCCCGCCTCCCACCACCGTCCGCCGGTCTTCTCCGGTCTCCCGTCCTACCAGGAGACTGGAGCTCTGATCCGACACTTCTGGCCGCTGTGTGGAGTACCTGTGGAAGCCGGAATCGGCTTCAATCGGGACTCCTTCGTTCATTTCCAGGAGCAACGTCAGAACGTCTCTTCTGGTTTACTCGGCAGGAAACGGCGCCAGTGTGAAAAAAATGACAGTATTCAGAATCGCCGTTTTTGGCGATCTGAATACTGTGAAGTGCAAAGGAGGGATGGGGGGTCTTTTTAAAGTGTACCTGTCACCATATATTACTATCACAAGGGATGTTTACATTCTTTGTGATGGCAATAAAAGTGATCAGATTTTTTTTTTTTAAAGGAACAGTGTTAACAGGAAAAATATAAAAAAAAAAAAAATTAAAGTGCCACCGTAACTGGGAGCTCGCGCGGCAAAGAAAATGCATATGTAAGTCACGCCCGCATATAAAAACGGTGTTCAAACCACACATGTGAGCAGTGTGAGCAGTAATTCTAGCATGTGAGCAGTAATTCTAGCAAAAGACCTCCTCTGCACCTCTAACCTGGTAACCGTAAAAACATTTTAAAGCGTCGCCTATGGAGATTTTTAAGCACCGGAGTTTGTCACCATTACGAAAGTGTGCGCAATTTTCAACCCTAACATGTATGGTATCTATTTACTCGGCGTAACATCCTCTTTCACAATATACAAAAACATTGAGCTAACTTTACTGTTTTATTTTTTAACTCAAAAGAGCAATTTTTTTTCCAAAAAAATTGTGCTTGAAAGACCGCTGCGCAAATACCGTGTGACAAATAGTATTGCAACAATCGCCATTTTATTCTCTAGGGTGTTTGAAAAAAATATATAATATTTGGGGGTTCTAAGTAATTTTGTAGCAAAAAAAACGATTTTAACTTGTAAACAACAAGTGTAAAAAAGGGCTCCGGGGCTTAAGTGGTTAAAGTAATTGACAAAATCAGGCCCAGTTCCTCCGTCCAACAAGAGTAATTGCAAGGGGTTACAGTGTTCTGGCAACGCCAACACACAAGGCCTAATTTTTCGCCACCTGTTTGACTGGGGGATTTTATCACAATTTTTTAACTAATTTACAACAGCAGAGCCCGCTCCAAAATAAACAAAAAAATAATGTGCGGTTCCCCCCAAAATCAAAACCAGGCCCTTCAGGTCTGGTATGGATTTTAAGGGGAACCCCGCGCCAATTTAAAAAAAAAATGGCATGGGGTCCCCCCCAAAATCCAAACCAGACCCTTATCCGAGCACGCAGCCCTGGCATGGCAGGAGGGGGTGGAGACGAGTGAGCAGCCCCCCTCCAAACCATAGCAGGCCACATGCCCTCAACATGGGGAGGATGCTTTGAGGTCCCCCCCAAAGCACCTTGTCCTCATGTTGATGGGGAGAAGGGCCTCATCCCCACAACCCTGACTGGTGGTTGTGGGGGTCTGCGGGCAGGGGGCTTATCAGAATCTGGACGCCCCCTTTAATAAGTGGGTCCCCAGATGCCGACCCCCCCCATGTGAATAGGTTTGGGGTACTTGGTACACCTACCCATTCACCAAAAAAGGTGTAGTGTAAAAAAAACCAATAGGCAGTTTTTGACAAGTCTTTTATTTTGTATTATAGCTCTTTTTTCTTTCTTCCTCCATCTTCTTTTGGTCCACTCCTTCTGGTCTTCTTCTTCTTTTAGTCTTCTTGCTTCCTCTCTTCGTCTTCAATCTTCATCTTCATCTTCATCTTCTTTCTTCTTTCCCTGCCGCTGCTCTCTCCGCTGGTGCAGTTCGGCCCCTGCACGTCTTGCCTGTATGATGTCAGTACTTTTATAAAAAGGGGCGGGGCCACCCAGTGATGTAACTGAGTGAACCCACCCCCTTCTGACGTCATGTGATGTCAGAGGGGGTGGGTCACCCATTTACGTCACACGTGGCCCCGCCCCTTCTTATAAAAGAACTGTCATCGTGAAGACCGCCCATTCGGCAAGACGCGCAGAGGCCGGATTGCAGCAGCGGAGAGCGCGGCGGCGGGGACAGAAGAAAGAAGATGAAGATGAAGATTGAAGATTGAAGACGAAGAGAGGAAGCAAGAATAATAAAAGAAGACCAGAAGAAGGACCGAGCCAGGAGAAGATGGAGGAAGAAAGAAGAAAGAGCTATAATACAAAATAAAGGAATTGTCAAAAAATGCCTAATGTTTTTTTTTACACTACACTCCTTTTTTGGTGAACAGGTAGGGGTACAATGTACCCCAAACCTGTTCAGATGGGGGGGGGTCGGGATCTGGGGGCCTCCTTATTAAAGGGGACTTCCAGATTCCGATAAGTCCCCCCTGCCCGCAGACCCCCACAAGCACCGGGCAGGCTTGTGGGGAAGAGGCTCTTGTCCCCATCAACATGGGGATAAGGTGCTTTGAGGTAGGGGGGCTGAGCCCCCTCCCCCAAAGCACCCATACTCCTCATGTTGAGGGCATGTAGCCTGGTATGGTTCAGGAGGGGGGGGGCGCTCACTCGCCCCCCATCCTAACTGGCCAGGGCTGCATGCTCAGATAAGGGTCTGGTTTGGATTACAGGGGGACCCCTACAGCAATTTTTTTAAAAATTTTGCGCGGGGTTCCCCTTAATATCCAAACCAGACCCAAAGAGCCTGGTTTGGACTGGGGGGGCACTGTGATTTTGCTTTGGCTATGTTCTACACCTCACCGAGATGCACCCTTTTACACACAGACGAAGGACACCCCCAGGCACAATATTTAACCACTTGCCGACCGCCGATCGGCATTTGACGGCGGCAAAGTGGCTCTTTAAGGCAAATCGCCGTCATCTGACGGCGGCTGCCAGATCACGCACAGTGAGAGCACGCGCGCTCACTGTGTCCGAGGAGGGCCAGGGAGCGGGTGCGGTGGAGTCGATCTCCGACGGCCACCCGCGATGCCCCCCCCGGAGTGAAAGAACGGAGGTCCGTGTATCGCAAAAAGGGCTCCGGTCCTAAAGTGTGAAATCCTTCCGGGGCTGAAGTGGTTAAAGGAATTTTTAATTATTTTTTTTCACTTTAAGCATTATTGAAATCACTGCTCCTGAAAAAACGAATGACCCAAAAACTTTTTTTTTCATTGATACATGTCCCCTAGGGCAGGACCCAGGTCCCCATACACTTTATAGGGCAATAACATTGCATATAAGCCTTTAAAATTAGCACTTTTGATTTTTCATGTTTGCATCCCATAGACTTTAACCGCTTAACAACCGCCCCATAGACAATTGACGTCTACAGGGCGGTTGCTTAATTCTGGGAGGACGTCTATTGACGTCCTCCCAGAATCGCGGTTCCCGCGCGCCCCCTGGGGCGCGCACACGGGAACATCCGTGACCGTCGGGTCCGGGGGACCCGACTGATCACGGATCGGGGTGAATGGCCGCTGTGCGCGGCCTTTCACCACGTGATCGCGCCGTCAAATGACGGCGCGATCACATGTAAACAAGCCGGCGAAAGCGCCGGCTTGTCTCTCCTCTCCGCACCGATCGGTGCAGTGTGAGAGGAGAGAGGGGGGAGAGAGGACGTGCAGCAGCGCTGTGGGCGATGTGCAATGCCCACAGCGCTGCCTAGTAACAAAATACTCCCCCCCACCATCTGTTTACCACCCACCCACCCACCACCCTC
>BLSH010560303.1:653783-675488 GCA_018402905.1 Glandirana rugosa | reverse complement strand
GGATTTCATATCCAAGTCCTCTTGTAACACAAGTCCTAAAGTACCCCCTAGCACATGACCCCCCCAAATCACACCAAGTGAACTGCATGGCTGCCCCCCCCCGCCCCCCCATCCCTCACCTTCTTCTTCAGCCCCCCCTCCTCTGCACAGCTGAATAAATTACACAGATCACAGACCTCAGATCAGCGTGCTTTTGGTGCAGCAGTGAGATTCCTCCCTCCCCTCCTCCTCCTCTGTGCACAGGAAAACATCAGAGCAGGAGGAGGAGGGGCGGGTTCAGTTCGCTCCACAGTGCACTGTGTGTGTCAGGCAGCCGGGAAGAGATGCCGGATGCTACACACAGTGGAGCTTGCGGCATGCGGGAATGAAGACACCCCGCACAAGCCATGGGCATTGACTATGAGTCAGTGCAGGAGGTTGAGGCACGGGCAAATTAGGCGGCCGCGAGGCCCCTGGCAGTGCGAGGCCTTAGGCGGCTGCCTTTTTTGCCTAATTAGCGAGCCGCCTCTGGAGACGAGAACCCAATATTTGACTAAACTCGTACTCCTGATTATGCTCAGAGACTGGAACCACAGTAGGGAAAGGCTGAGAGAAGCTATTGAGGACCAAGGGCTTCAGAAGGGAAACATGGAAGGAGTTCGAAATCCTTAGATTTTTGGGGAGCTGAAGTTTAAAGCAGACTGGGTTAACCTCATCAATAATCGAGTACGGGCCAATGAATCTTGGTGTGAATTTCAAAGACGGAACCCGGAGTTTGATGTTCCTGGTGGAAAGCCAGACCTTGTCTCCAGTCTGTAGAGAAGGCGGTTTACGCCTGTGACGGACGGCAAAACCTTTAACCTTATCAGCCGCTGCTCGAAGGGAATCATGAACCTCACCCCAAATGGTATTGAAAGATTACTGAACAGTAGCCAAAGCTGGAATATCAGGAGAACAAGTCATGGGAAGAGGAAGCTGAGGGTGTTTTCCATGGACTGTGAAAAAGGGGGTCGTTTGCGAACTGGTGTTAACATGATTATTGTAAGAGAACTCTGCCCATGGGAGTAGAGTCATCGTGATGAGCGGACACTAAGGTGTGGAGGAAGACCTCTAACTCCTGATTAACCCTCTCAGTCTGTCCATTGGATTGAGGGTGGTAAGAAGAAGAAAAATCCAGTACAATATTGAGGGACTTGCAGAAAGCTCTCCAGAAGCTGGATGTAAATGGAACCCCCCTGTCAGAAACAATATGAGAAGGAACCCCATGGAGGTGGAGGATTTCTCAAACAAAGATGGGGACCAACGCAGGAGCAGAAGGGAGACCAGGAAGGGGAACAAAATGAGCCATTTTGGAGAACCGATCGATCACCACCCAAATGACTGCATTTCCTTCAGACAGTGGAAGATTGGTAAAGAAATCCATCGCAATGTGAGTCCAGAGCTCCTCTGGAATGGGCAAGGGCATGAGCAGACCAGCAGGAGTTTGTGTGGAGGACTTGGACTGGGCATAAACATGGCACGCTTTCACATAGCCTTTGACATACACAGAGAGGGTAGGCCGCCAGTAGTGGCGACTGGTGAGCTGAAAGGATTGGAGGGCCCCAGCATGACCCGATACCTTGGAATCATGTCCCCAACGAAGGATCTTAGGTCTTAGTTTAATGGGGACGAAGGTCTTGGCAGGGGGAATTTTAGACTCCAGAGTGGTGGAATGGGCAAGAATACACTTGGCCAGAATGATCGGCTCAGGTTCAGAGGTAGGCTCCTCATCCCTCGTGTCAAATGACCTAGAGGGTGCATCGACCCGACCCTTGCAGGTACCAGGTTTGTACGTGATCGTAAAATTGAACCGGGAAAAGAACAGACTCTACCTGGCCTATCTGGGATTCAGTTGTTTAGCACTCTGTAGATACTGTAAATTTTTATGATCCGTGAAGATCATTATGGAGTGTGGGGAACCCTCCAAGAGATGACGCCATTCTTCTAGAGCCAATTTAATAGCGAGAAGCTCCCGATTGCCAATAGCGTCATTTTTCTCTGCCTGAGAATTTTTTTTGGAGAAGAACGCATATGGCTGTCGTTTCTTCTCAGATAACTGGAGGAGCACCGCTCCTACTCCAGTAGAGGAAGCGTCCACTTCAATAGAAAATGGGTCCCCAGGCTTAGGTCTCCTCAAGAGAGGACCAGAAACAAAGGCTTTATTTCAGATCATGAAACGCAGTGACAGCTTCAGGAGGCCATTCCTTGACAATAGCACCTTTCTTAGTCAAGGCAATAATAAGCGCAGCAATAGCCGAGTAGTTCTTAATAAATTGCCTGTAATAATTGGAGAATACAAGAAATCGCTGTGTGGCCTTGTGGTTGGCAGGAAGAGGCCATTTGGTAATGGCCGAGACCTTTTCGGGATACATATGAAGACCCAAACTGGAGACAAAGCATCCTAGAAACAGAACATTTCTCCAGCTTGGCGCACAGGTTATTTTCCCTAAGGCGCTGAAGTACCACCCGGACATGGTTCCTGTGGGCAAGCAAATTGTCTGAAAAGATTAGAATGTCATCCAAATAGATGACCACAAATTGATACAGCAAATCCCTGAAGACCTCATTGACGAAGTTTTGAAAAACCGCTGGCGGGTTACACAGACCAAAGGGCATAACAAGGTATTCGTAATGCCCCATCTCTTGTGTTAAATGTGGTTTTCCACTCATCACTCTCCCTTATCTGGATCAGATTGTAGGCACCCCTGAGATCCAACTTGGTAAAGATGGAGGCCTCTTTCAATCTGTTGAATAAATCAGAGATTAAGGGTAAGGGGTAACGGTTCTTAATAGTCACCGCGTTTAAACCTTGATAGTCGATACAAGGTCTTAACATACCATCTTTTTTGGTAACGAAAAAAGAATCCTGCTCCAGCTGGAGATGAGGACTTCTGAATGAAGGACAGTCAAAGGACCTGTGAGGGGGAAGCACTTCAGACGATTTCTTACAGAAGACATCTAGTGCGCGCCTGTGTGCGGGTGCGCGTGTGTGCTGGCACAGTCCCCAGACAGCCATTTAAGCTGACAGCACCTTACAATCTGTGCTGTCCATTCTACAGCGTTACCGTGTTTATGAGTAACCCGTTCTGAGCTTCCTGTTACCTGTGACCTAGCCTGAACCCGTATCTGCTTGAACTCTGCCTGCACCAACCCCCGGCTTGCCTATGACCACTCTTCTATCTGATCCCTGTGAACCTCAACCTGCCTGCCTGCCTGTTAATGACCCTGCCTGCACCCGACCACTCCTCCTGTACTGCTTTGCCGCATGTTATTGACCCGGCCTGCATCACTACTTTTCAGTCTAGCACAGACTTCTGGACGACATCTTACCATCACCTGTGTCAATCCAGCCCTCATGCTCCCCTGTGCTCCAGCGCTCCCTGTCTGCTCTACCAGAGGTTGCCTACTGCATGAGTCAGACTCTACCATCAGGTACGTGACAGCAACGGACAGTCAGTCTGAGTCTGCGTAGAGGCCCTCTCATATGGAGGATCTGAGCATGCACTTAGCTGGGCTCATCCAAGCAGTGAAGGACTTACAAGGAGAATACACCCGGTTGGAAAACCGAGTCCTGAAGCTCACTTTGCCAGCCTCTCCCAGCACCAGCCAGCTGGATGCCCACACCACACTTACCTTGCCTAGTGAACCCAAGGTACCTTTGCCCGAGCGGTTTACGGGGGACCGCCGGAAGTTTTGGGCCTTTCGCAATGCATGCGAGTTGTATTTCCTCCTGCAACCCCACACCTTCTCGTTAGAGGCCACCAAAGTGGGACTGGCCATCTCGCTACTACGGGATGAGCCACAAGCTCACCGGCTGCTGGAACAAAAGGCTCCTGAAACCACCAACCTCGTCCTTTTCTTTCAGTCCATTGCTTGGCTGTACGAGGATCCCCATCAGGTTGCCACATCCAAGGCTGCTCTCCACGCACACCAGCAAGACCGCTGTATGGAGGAAGACTATGTAGCAGAGTTCCGGCGCTGGAGCGCAGATATTTCCTGGAATGAAGCAGCTCATCAGTTCAGACTGGGGTTCTTGGAGCTGCTCAAGGACTAGCTGGCCCGTGTGGGTGTCCCCCAGACACTGGAAGCCCTGATCAACCTGGCCATCCAGGTCGACCAACGTCTGCGGGAGCGTAGAGCCGAAGAAGCCGCAGGATTTGTTTGTCCTGTCCGGACGGAACCCGGACCTCTACATCCTTCCCTCTCTCCTGAAGAGAGACACAGACGCCTGACCCATAACCTCTGTCTCTATTGTGGTGGTTCCGGACATCTTGTCAAGTCCTGTCCGGTCAAGCATGGAAACAGACTCCACTCTACCCCAGGAGGACTCTTATCTTTGCCTGACTTTTCTAGCCATCTTGTCCTGCCTCTGCATCTCCAGTTCCCTGACGGGAATATCCAGGTCCCAGCTATTCTGGACTCCGGAGCCTGTAGCTGCTTCATTGACCTGGCCTTTGCAGCTCAATACCAGATTCCACTCAAGCCTAAGACCCATGGGATGGCCATCCGCTTGGCTGATGGGTCCACCATTAAATCTGGAGCAGTCACTCATGAGACAGTTCCTCTTCTAGCCCAGACAACGGGTGGCCACTTGGAACACCTGTTCTTGGACGCCATAGCTTCCCCTCTTTTTCCGGTCATTCTGGTTCTGCCATGGCTTCGGGCACACTGCCCCACCATTGATTGGTCTACTGGAGAAGTTCAGTTTCTCTCTTACTGCCAACACAACTGTCTGCCACCGGCTCTGGAATCTTCAGCTTCAGTGCTTTGTCTGAACTCTGACTCTGATCCAGAAACCCGTCTCACTGTTCCATCTGTCTACCATGAGTTTTTGGATGTGTTCAGCAAGAAAGGGGCAGATGCACTCCCACCTCAAAGGTCGTATGGCTGCCCTATAGAACTGCTAAAAGGGGCAGAAGTACCTTTTGGCCGAATCTACCCACTCTCTGAGTTGGAACTGAAAGCCCTCAAGGCTTATCTTGATGACAACCTTAAAAAAGGTTTAATTTGGCCCTCTACTTCACCTGCAGGGGCTGGAATATTCTTCAAAGAGAAGAAAGACCACACTCTCTGCATAGACTATTGGGACCTTAATACAATTACAGTTAAAAACCAGTACCCTTTGCCACTGGTCCCTGAACTATTTCAAATACTTGGAACAGCTGCTGTGTTCACTAGAGTTGAGCGAACCCGGACTGTAAAGTTCGAGTCCGTTCCGAACTTTGGGGTGTCCGTGACCCGGACCCGAACCCGGACATTTCAAAAAAAGTTTGGGTTCGAGTTCGGGGTTCTGGTATTTGATTCCACGCGTTGAATAGCTGCCAAGGGCAGCCAATCAACAAGTGTTTCACTGGTTTGCCCTTAGAAGCCATCACAGCCATGCCTACTAATGGCATGGCTGTGATTGGCCAGTGAATCATGTGACACAGCCTCTATATAGGGCTGGAGTCCCGTGCTGCATGTCATATGCTCTCAGGATAGTTTAGGGAGAGGATGCTGCTGGCTCTGTGAGGGACAGATTGCAGATATTATAGAACATCTCATCCTGCATTACTGAACGATCTGATTGTGAACTAGGTAGAGATACTAGTACTGCTGCTTTGAGGGACAGATTGCAGACCTCATCCTGCTGCACAGAACGATCTGACTGGACTAGGTAGAGTCTGTTGCTTTAAGGGAAAGATTATTGTTCTAAAATCATCTCCAAGTTCTATAGGGAAAGGTTCCAGCTGTTGCTTTAAGGGAAAGATTATTGTTGTAAAATCATCTCCAAGTTCTATAGGGAAAGCTTCCAGCTGTTGCTTTAAGGGAAAGATTATTGTTGTAAAATCATCTCCAAGTTCTATAGGGAAAGGTTCCAGCTGTTGCTTAGAGGGACAGATTATTGTTGTAAAATCATCTCCAAGTTCTATAGGGAAAGGTTCCAGCTGTTGCTTAGAGGGACAGATTATTGTTCTAAAATCATCTCCAAGTTCTATAGGGAAAGTTTCTTCCAGCTGTTGCTTACAGGGCCATATTATTGTTCTAAAATCATCTCCAAGTTCTATAGGGAAAGTTTCTTCCAGCCGTTGCTTAGAGAGCCATATTATTGTTCTAAAATCATCTCCAAGTTCTATAGGGAAAGTTTCTTCCAGCTGTTGCTTAGAGGGACAGATTATTGTTCTAAAATCATTTCCTAGTTCTATAGGGAGAGGTTCCTGCTGTTGCTTAAAGGGACAGACTATTGTTTCTTGCACAAAAATAAAAAAAATGTCTACATTGCTGGTTTAAAAAAAAATAAAAATTCCAAAAACTACATTTGCGGCCAGCGGTGCATTTCTTGCACAAAAATAAAAAAAACAGTGTTGGCTACCTCCTCCTCCTCCGCCGCCACTTTCACCGCCTCCTCAACCTCCAACTCCACATCCACCTCCATTTTTAATTTTTTTATGTGATTTTAGCTTAAAAATTATTTTAAGTTATTTCCCTATCCCCATTTCTTTGTAGGGCACTTACTTACTTTTCCGACTCTTACCCCCATTTTCCTTCCTTTTGCAGACCTCTAGGACTTGCCAGGACTTTGTTACAGCCATTTTTGTGCCTAAAATTTCGGGTCCCCATTGATTTCAATGGGGTTCGGGGTCCGGGACAAAGTTCGGGTCAAGTTCGGTCCGAACCCGGACTTTTTCCCGAAGTTCGGCCGAACCTGCAGAACCCAAACTTCCAGACATTTGTACAACTCTAGTGTTCACCAAACTGGATCTTCGCGGAGCTTATAATCTCATTCACATCTGGGAGGGTGACGAATGGAAGACGGCTTTCCGGACACGTTTCGGTCACTATGAATACTTGGTGATGCCCTTCGGGCCCTGCAATGCTCCAGTTACATTCCAGCACCTGGTAAATGATGTGTTTCATGACTACCTGGACCTGTTCTTCATCATTTACCTTGATGACATCCTCATCTTTTCAGCCTCTCTGGAAGAACACTGCAGGCACGTCGGGTGCGTCTTACAACGCCTACGTCAGCATGGACTCTATGATACGGCTGAAAAGTGTGCCTTCGAGTGCTCCAGTATCTTGTTCCTGGGCTTTGACATTTCGGTCACCGGAGTCACCATGGATCCTCAGAAAGCCTCTGCAATTGTGGATTGGCCAGCTACCATTGACAGGAAAGGGGTCCAATGGTTCATAGGCTTCGCCAACTTCTACAGGAAGTTTATTAAGGGATTTTCTGTGGTGATCTCACCCATCACCCAACTCACTAAACAGGGCTCCCGCTTCCACTGGTCTCCCGAGGCCCAAATGGCCTTTCTGAAGCTCAAGAAACTGTTTACTACGGCACCTGTTCTTAAGCATCCAGATGCGGCTCTGCTTTACATCCTGGAGGTGGATGCTTTGGAGACAGCAGTGGGAGCAGTCCTATCCCAGAGACGAGGTCCAAAGGCCTCGCTACACCCCATCGCCTTTTCCTCTAGCAAACTCACTGTGCCAGGGAAAATTTACGATGTGGGAGACCGGGAACTTCTAGCAATCAAGTCCTCCCTGGAGGAATGGCGGTATCTGCTGGAGGGAGCTCTACACCCTGTCATGGTCTTCACTGACCATAAGAACTTGGAGTACCTGCGCACAGCTAAAAGGCTGAAGCCACGCCAGGCACCACGGGCTCTGTTTTTCTCCCGGTTTAACCTGCATATTACTTACAGGCCTGGGTTGAAGAATGTAAAGCCGGACGCTCTGTCCAGGATGTTTAGCGAGACTAGCGACTCCACGCCACCGGATACCATCCGGATTGTGGGGTTCAGTTCACCTCCCGGGTCTGGAAAGCCTTGTGTTCTGCACTAAACATCGAACTGGCATTCTCTTCTGCCTATCACCCCCAGACAAATTGCCAGACAGAGAGGACTAACCAGACCCTAGGACAATATATCCAATGCTACTCTTCCTTTGTCCAAGATGACTGGGTCTCACTGCTATGTACGGCTGAATTTGCCTACAATAACACCAAACATTCAGCCACCAAGCAGTCCCCGTTCTGGGCAAACCTGGGGTACCACCCTACATTCATACCTAATCTGGTTACGGAAAGTGTTGTACCTGCTGTACAGAAGACCATAGAATTTCTGACAGGGAATAGCAAATTGTTACAAGAGACCCCAGCTCAGATGCAGGAGTGCAACAAAAGGGCATACGACAAGGGGAGATGCAGGGAATTGGACCTGCAACCGGGTAACCGAGTGTGGTTGGCTAGAACTTGAGGTTATCATGCCCTTCCAGGAAGTTGGGCCCAAGGTTCATCGGTCCTTCCCCTGTGAGAAGGAAGATCAACAGGGTGGCATACGACCTGGACTGTCATGTACCTGGTGGAAGAGTCTGGCTTATGCAGTAGGCAACCTCCCTTACGACCCTGACTCGGGAACCCCTGGTAGAGCAGACAGGTGGCTCGGGAGTGCAGGATGGCACGAGGGTCGGACTGGGTCACTGGTGTTGGTAGGAAGTCTGTTGGTGCACTCGTGCACAGGAAGCGTAGTCATACAGACCGGGTCGTGAAACGCGCTGGCGGTGCGGTACAGGAGGAGCAGGCAGGTGGATGGTCAGGTCCAAGCAGGGTCGTCAACAGGCGGGCAGCAAAGGTATCCGAGGATCAGGCAGAAGAGTGGTAGTAGATGAGCCGGGGGTCGGTGCAGGCAGAAAACAACAGGGTCAGGCAAGCCGGGTCACAGGAACAGATTATCAGATACAGGTCGCTTAGGAACACACACTAAACGCTGTAGATCAGACAGCACTTGCTGCAGGGTGTGTTCATTTGAAATAGAGCCGTTTGACGCCGTTTCCAGCGTGTGCACGGGAGCGTGCGCGTGCACATGCGCACTCGTGTACGCGCTCGCGAATGATCGTTCGCACCTGTGAACGAGCGTTCGCACACGTGAACGTACATAGACGCGCGTGAACGCGCCCAAGCACGCGCATAGGCGCTAAAGTCCAAAAAGATGCAGGATTTCTCCTAACATTGCCCCCCCCCCAAGGGGCAGCCTCCGGATGCCCAGTCGGGCCTTTAGTTCGGGGTGATTCCTCCAGAAAGTTCTGACACGTTCCTTGGCATGGATGTGTTCCTCAGGTTCCCAAGAGTTCTCTTCAGGTCCGTACCCCTTCCACTTGATCAAGAACTGTGTCACACCCCTTCTCACTCTGCAGTCGAGCATTGCCTCAATTTCCTATTCTTCCTCGCCATCCGTTGTAACTGGCTCAGGTGTGGCCGATCTCCTCCCCGGAAAGTTGTCCTTGGTTACTGGTTTCAACAGGGATACGTGAAACACCAGGTGTACCCGAAGAGAAGGAGGGAGGCTCAACTCATACGCCACCCTGTTGATCTTTTTCTTGACAGTGAAGGGGCCAATGAACTTATGTCCCAGCTTCTTTGAGGGGCAGGACAGTTTTAAGTTCTTAGTGGCTAACCAAGCTTGGTCACCTGGCTGCAGGTCCAGCTCCCCTCGCCTCCCCTTGTCAAAGACTCGCTTGCTAGATTCCTGCGACAGGGATAGTGTCTCCCGCAGAAGCTTGTTGTTTTCCACCAGGAAGGCAGCCATGTCCTGAACAGCAGGCACTGTGCTTTCTGGCACCAGGTCAGGCAAGAAGGAGGGATGGTAACCGAGGTTCACCCAGAACGGTGACTGATTTGTGGCTGAATGAACTGCGTTGTTGTAGGCAAACTCAGCTACTGGCAGCAGGAAGGCCCAGTCGTCCTGAGAGAATGAAGAATAACACTTGAGGTATTGTTCTAAGGTTTGGTTCATTCTCTCCGTCTGGCCATTGGTCTGGGGATGATAAGCGGAGGAGAACGCCAACTCAATTCCCAACAGAGAGCAGAGGGACCTCCAGATCCGTGAGGTGAACTGCTCTCCACGATCAGCTATGATGTTGGCTGGGATTCCGTGGAGGCGGACAATCTCCCTGATGAAGGTTTCAGCAGTTTGGATAGCCGTAGGAGTGCCCTTCATGGGGATGAAATGTGCCATCTTGGTGAGATGGTCCACTACCACAAAGAGGGTGGAGAAACCTGCAGACGAGGGCAGTTCAGCTATGAAATCCATAGACACATGCGACCATGGCCGTTCCGTGACAGGTAGTGGATTTAGCAACCCCCAGGTTTTAGTCCTATCGACCTTGTTGCGAGCACAGGTGGGGCAGGCCTTGACATATTCTTTGCAGTCCTTGTCAACTCGAAGCCACCAGAAGGTGCGTGCAAGTAGTTCTGCAGTCCTACGGCCACTGAAATGTCCTGCTAATTTATTATCATGGCATAGCTCCAGGACTGCCAGACGTTGTTCTTCAGGGACAAAAACGTTTGCACCAAGCCACCACAAACCGTCATGCTGGGTCAGCCTGGGGTCCTGAGGGATGGAGGACCTGGCAAGGGACCGTCTAATTTGAGAAAGGATGTCCTCCTGCGTTAAGAAGAAGCTCTGGGACGGGAGGATCGTGTCTGGTGGAGGAGTCTCCCCTGTCTTGTGAAACATCCTGGAGAGAGCATCTGGTTTCACATTTTTCGACCCGGGCCTGTACATAATGTGGAGCTGGAATCTTGAGAAGAATAGGGTCCAGCGGGCCTGACGGGGCTTTAGTCTCTTGGAGGTTCGCAGGTATTCCAAGTTCTTGTGATCGGTGTACACAAGAACCGGGTGCGTGGCTCCCTCCAACAGATACCACCATTCCTGCAGGGCAGCTTTGATAGCCAGCAATTCCCTGTCTCCCACATCGTAGTTTCTCTCTGGAGGGGCCAACTTCTGGGAGAAGAAGGCAATGGGGTGCAGAGCGGCTTTAGGCCCTTGCCTCTGAGAAAGTATCGCTCCCATCGCCGTTTCAGATGCGTCCACTTCCAGAATGTAGGGTAGGGTAGGATCCGGATGTCTTAGGACTGGTGCAGAGGTGAAGAGTCGCTTGAGTAGTTGGAATGCCGCCTAGGCTTCAGAAGACCATAGAAAGCATGTGTTCTGCTTTGTGAGCTGGGTGATGGGGGTGATGACCGCTGAGAACCCCTTAATAAATTTTCTATAGAAACTGGCGAAGCCAACAAAGCGCTGAACCGCTTTCCTGTCAGTAGGCGCTGGCCACTCCACAATAGCAGAGACCTTCTGGGGGTCCATGGAGATACCAGACATGGAGAGAATGAAGCCCAAGAAGGAGATACTAGAGCACTCAAATGCACACTTCTCAGCCTTAGCGTAAAGTCCATGCTGGCAAAGGCGGCTCAGTACGCTTTTCACGTGTCTACGGTGCTCTTCCAGGGACGAGGAGAATATGAGGATATCGTCCAGATACACCACTACGAATAGGTCAAGGAAGTCCCGGAAAACATCGTTGACCAGATGTTGAAAGGTGGCCGGGCGTTGCACAGCCCAAACGGCATGACCAAGTATTCGTAGTGGCCAAATCGTGTTTGAAAGGCCGTCTTCCACTCATCCCCCTCTCTGATACAGATGAGATTATAGGCCCCTCTGAGGTCTAATTTTGAGAAGACCGTGGCCGAACCGAGTCTTTAACCACTTAAGGACCGGAAGGATTTCCAGCTTTAGGACCGGAGCCCTTTTTGCGATTCAGCACTGCGTCGCTTTAACTGACAATTGCGCGGTCGTGCGACGTTGTACCCAAACGAAATTTGCGTCCTTTTTTTCCCACAAATAGAGCTTTCTTTTGGTGGTATTTGATCACCGCTGCGTCATTTCTGATCGCCGCTATAAACAAAAGAAGAGCAACAATTTTTATCGGTACTGCGATATTTCAGCGGACATGTCGGACTATTTTGACACTTTTTTGGGACCATTGGCATTTATACAGCGATCAGTGCTATAAAAATGCACTGATTACTGTGTAAATGCCATTGGCAGTGAAGGGGTTAACCTGCAGGGGGCGCTCTAAGGGTTAAGTATGTTCCCTGGGCGTGTTCTAACTGTATGGGGGCTTGCCTAGCTGGGGAAGGGAAGTGGTCACAGCCTTCACGTACAGGAAGGCTGTGATCACAGCCCTTCCCCCTCACACAGAGCGGAGGTCCGGGTTTACTTACACGGACCTCCGCTCCTTCACTCCGGGGGGGGGGGCATCGCGGGTGGCCGGCGGCAATCGAAGCCGCCGCACCCGCTCCCTGGCCCTCCCCGGACACAGTGAGCTCGCGGGCGCGCCTCCGGCGGCGCGCGCGCGCTCACTGTGCGCGATCTGGTGGCCGCCGTCATATGACGGCGATTTGCCTTACAGCGCCACTTTGCCGCCGTCAATTGCCGATTGACGGTCGGCAAGTGGTTAAAACAGCTCCGGGGCCAGAGGCAAGGGATAGCGGTTTTTAACCGTGATCTTATTGAGGTCCCGGCAATCAATACAGGGTCTGAGAGTCTTGTCCTTTTTTTCAACAAAGAATATCCCGGCACCAGCGGGGGATGTGGAGGGTTGGATAAACCCTTTCTTCAAATTATCATCCAGGTAAGCCTTGAGGGCTGCAAGCTCTAATTCAGAAAGAGGGTATATCCTGCCAAAAGGCACCTCTGCCCATGGTAGCAATTCAACTGGGCGGTCGTAAGGTCGGTGCGGTGGCAAGGTGTCCACCCCCTTCTTACTAAATACGTCCAGGAATTTGTGGTATTCCATGGGGACTGCCAGGCAGGTTTCCATATCAGGATCAGAATCCGAGCAGGGCACAGTAAGGGCCTGATCCAGAGGTTGTAGGAAGCAGTGGTAACGGCAGTAGGAGGATGTGAAATGCACATCGCCAGTGACCCAGTTGATTTGTGGGCAGTGCGCAAGAAGCCAAGGGAGCCCGAGGATAACAGGGAAAAGAGGGGATGCAATGGCGTCCAACAGTAGTAGCTCCGAGTGACCGTCTGGTGTATGGGCTGGAATAGGGACAGTCTCATGAGTCACAGTGCCTGATTTGATGGTGGACCCATCGGCCAGGTGGATGGTCATTTGGTGGGCTTTGGAATTAAGAGGAATCTGGTGCTGAGCTGCGAAATTCAGATCCACAAAACAACTGCAGGTCCCAGAGTCTATGATTGCCGGGCTGAGATGTCTCCATCGGGCAGCTTCAGAGAGATGAAGAGCCCCAAGTGAGTCTTAGGACTGGGCATGGACAGGATCTCTCCCTTAATGGGGTAGGAACTCCTATCCCGCTTGGCTGAGCAGGATCGCACCATGTGTCCAGGAGCTCCGCAGTAGAGACACAGGTCGTGGGTCACGCGCCCCAGTCTCTCCTCTCGAGTGAGGACCGGGTGCCTGGGGGTGACCAGACATTCAGAGCTGCGCTCCCTTAGGTGGCCAGATCCATCAGAGCGTCCAAAGTCGGGGAAACACCCACACGAACTAACTCATCCTTGAGTGGCTCGGACAGGCCCAACCAGAACTGGAAGCAGAGGGCTGCGGGGTTCCAGGTCGTGTTGGAGCTCCAGCACCGGAATTTGGCAACATAGTCCTCCGCCCTGCTGGAGCGCATGGAGCGCAGCTTCTGCCATGGCGGCTTGATGCGGGTCCTCATACAGACGCGTCATGGCCCGGAAGAAGCGTGCTAGAGTGGTGGAGTCAGGAGTCTTCTGCTCAAGTAGCCGATGAGCTCAGGCCTGGGGCTCATCCCGGAGGAGTGAGATGACCAGTCCCACTTTGGTGGCTTCTTGAGAGAAGGTGCGTGGTTGAAGAGCGAAATATAATTTGCATGCGTTGCGGAATGCCTGAAATTTCCTATGGTCCCCTGAGAACCGTTCGGGTAGAGGTACCTCGGGTACCCTAGGCAGAGTGATGAGGGTGCGATCAGGCAGCGGGTCGGACCCAGATGCGGGTGGTGCGGTGAGCTCCAGGATTCGGCCTTACAGCCACACGTAATCATCTTGCAGGGCCCTCACCGCCCGAGTAAGGCCGGCCAGCTGTATGCAGAGTTCATTAGTTGGAGAGGGCCCCTGCGCAGACTCTGACATGGCTGTCTGATACTGTCACGTATCTGGTGAAAGAGTCTGGCTTATGCAGTAGGCAACCTCCCTTACGACCCTGACTCGGAACCCCTGGTAGAGCAGACAGGTGGCTCGGGAGTGCAGGATGGCACGAGGGTCGGACTGGGTCACTGCTGTTGGTAGGAAGTCCGTTGGTGCACTCGTGCACAGGAAGCATGATCGTACAGGTTGTGAAAGGGGCTGGCTGTGCGGTACAAGAGGAGCAGGCAGGTGGATGGTCGGGTCCAAGCAGGGTCATCAACAGGCGGGCAGCAAAGGTATCCGAAGATCAGGCAGGAGAGTGGTCGTAGACAAGCCGGGGGTCAGTGCAGGCAGAAAACAGCAGGGTCAGGCAACCCGGGTCACAGGAACAGATAGTCAGATGCAGGTCGCTCAGGAACACACACTAAACGCTGTAGATCAGACAGTACTTGCTGCAGGGTGTGTTCAGTTGAAATAGAGCCGTTTGGCGCCGTTTCCAGCACATGCGCAGAGGATTTCTTCTTCCTCCTTCCCTGCGAGTGCACCCGGTATTTCATGTCACCTTATTGAAACCCGTAACTCAGGACCCCTTCCCAGGGTGGAAGTCGGCCCCACCTGAGCCAATTCTTGTGGATGGTGAAGAAGAATTTGAAGTGGAAGCCACACTCCACTGCAGGAGAAGGGGTGGATCCACCCAGTTCCTGATTAAGTGGAAGGGGTACGGGCCCGAAGAAAGTTCATGGGAACCCGAAAACCACATTCACGCTGAAGAACTTGTCAAGTCCTTTTGGAGAAGACACCCAGAGCTAAGAGCCAGTTTTGGCATACGGAGGCTGCCCCTTGGGGGGGGCAATGTCAGGAGACCCCTTCCTCCTCTGAAGTTCAGGCCAGGAGACCTACGCGCAGGCGTACCTAGCACCTAGGCGCGGGTGCACGCTCGTATGCACGGGTGCGCGTGCATGTGTCGGCACGGTCCCCAGATGGCCAGTTAAGCTGACAGCACCTTGCAATCGGTGCTGTCCGTTCTACAGCGTTACCATATTTCTGAGTGACCTGAGCTTCCTGTTACCTGTGACCTAGCCTGAACCCGTATCTGCTTGAACTCTGCCTGCACCGACCCCCGGCTTGCCTTCGACCACTGTTCTGTCTGATCCCTGTGTACGTCAACCTGCCTGCCTGTTAACGACCCTGCCTGCACCCGACCACCCGATTGCCTGCTCCTCCTGTACTGCTTTCCCCGCATGTTATTGACCCAGCCTGCATCACTACTCTTCAGTCTAGCACGGACTTCTGGATGACATCTTACCATCACCTGTGTCAAATCCAGCCCTCATGCTTCCCTGTGCTTCAGCACTCCCTGTCTGCTCTACCAGGGGTTCTGGAACCAGGGCCGTAAGAGAGGTTGCCTATTGCATAAGTCAGACTCTACCATCTGGTACGTGACACCGCAGCTCCAGAATCAAGAAATGCCGGGACTGAATGAGAGGAAGTACTGGTGTGAAGGAACGCCGACAGCTCGAGACGCGAAGGTGAGGTTTCTGGGTCCAATACTCCACCTTCCAGATGTATTAGACCCGAGCATTTCCCAGAAGCAGCGAGCACAGTAAAGGCACAGGCCCAAGGCTCTGTGCCTAGCACACTCCTTGGGAGATAGCCTGGTCTCGTTGTTCCAATTCAACTCGGTAGACAGAATCCGAAAATGGAGGGCATACTGGCCCACAGAAAGAGACTCCTGACGGAGGCGTAAAAGGCCACTGGCTGTTGAGGAGACACAACCTGGTTCCTCAAAGATGTTTCTAAAGAGTTTTAGGAAAATAGACAGGCTAGAAACCACGGGGTCACTCTTCTCCCACAGAGGGGCAGCCCAGGCTAAAGCATCGCCGGACAGGAGAGAAATAATGTAGGCCACCTTCGCCCGATCGGATGGGAAATTTTGAGGCTGAAGCTCAAAATGAATGGTGCAATGGCTGAGGAACCCCCTGCAGGTTTTAAAGTCTCCAGAGCACCGGTACGGAGCCGGTAACTGCAGCGCATTGGCTGCTGAGAGCGTAACTGGAACCGATACGGCCGCAGGCCGTGGTGGGGTTTGCTGGACAGAAGGTCCCAGGGAGGACTGGATCTGGTCAAAGCGGGACGCCAAATCTTGCAGGAATCGCATCACCTGCGTCTGATTAGACTCTTGTGTCTCCAGTCTGCAGACTATGCCCTGCATTGGATCATCTACAGGTAACGGCACTTCAGCCGGGTCCATGGCTGATCAAACTGGTCACAACTCCAATGGGGTTTGGTGACAGGTGCATACCACTGTAGTGCGAATCACACCAAAGTAGTGTAGCGCACCACAAGGTCGTGGACCTATGGCTGACTGCTGCTAAGTACCACCCGCTGATACGGGGAGAGGGCCCCCTAGAGCACGGACACTGAAACTCAAGGAGCTAGTGCATCGGTTTCCCCAGGATGTGGAATCTAAGAGCCAGTGGGTGTTCACTAGAGCCTCTAGTGGTGAGGATGGATTTGGCTGCAACTGGATCTAGGTCACGGCCCCCAGGGTCCCCTAGTTCACGCTCGGCTGGCCCCAGGTGGTAGAGGGGAAGCATCAGCATAGTCAGAGGAATAGCGAAGGGTCAGGGGAACCAGAAGACAGAAGAAACTGAAGACAAGCCGAAGATCGAGGTAACAGGCAGGAAGGGATAGTCAAACAAGCCAAGGATCAGAACATGGATAAGACTCAGAGAAACCGAAGGAGACAATCAGAGACACAAGCCAAACACGGACAAACGTTGATCAGCAATGTAGCCTTGTACTGTCAGGATTATATCCTGTTACCAATTAAGGCCTGGGGCGGAGGCCAGCTGAGGAGGGCCTACAAAAGCACACAGGTGAGGGAGGCCCGGCCTCTAACTGGACACATGCAGCAAAGGTAGGCAACAGATAAAACATGTGTTAGCTGGTTACATGACAATACTGGATTTGTCCCACCTCTAGAGATCCTGGCATATTTTCTGCAGCTCAGTCCAGAAGTTTCTGTTGTTGAGCTCTGATAAGTAAACGGGAAGCTGGATACCCAGGTATGTAATAGCATCAGCTTTCCACTTAAAGGGGAAATTCTGTTGGCATTGATTAGCTAATGCTAAGGGTAGGGATACGTTTAAAGCAAAGGATTTTGAATAGTTAATTTTTAAGTTGGACAGGGTTTTGAAATGGTCAAGGACTAGTAGGAGATTTGGAAGAGATATTAATGCTGAGGACAAGAAAAGGAGAACGTCGTCTGCAAAAGCCGCGGTCTTGTATTCTCAATCTTGCACCCGTATACCTGTCACGTACCTGGCGGATGAGTCTGACTTCTGCAGGGGTAACCTCTCTTGCAGCCCTGGTTCGAGAACCCCTAATAGAGCAAACAGGGAGTTCAGGAGCGCAGGGGGGGCACGAGGGTTGCACAGGAACACTTGGTGGTGCGTGTAGGTCCACTGGGACTCGTGCAAGACAGAAGAGTGGTCATACAGTCTGGGTCGGCAACAGGCAGGCTAGGAAGGACAAAAGGAGCAGGCAGGCGGATGGTCAGGTACAGGCAGAGTTCGTTAACGGGCTGACAGCAGAAGTGCAGAGGGATCAGACAATCGGATGGTCGTAGGCAAGCCAAGGGTCGGTTCAGGCGGAGTTCAGACAAGGTCGGGCAAGCCGGGTCACAGGAAAAGGAGACCGAAACGGATAACAGGCACAAGTTGCTCAGGAAGGGCGGGTACACGCTATAGGACGAACAGCACTTGCCACAGGAAGCAGGAAGTTTAAATAGAGCTGCTTCTCCATGAGTTAGAGGAGATAACAACCAAGTGCTATTAACCCTCGGTGCAGTCTTCTAACATTGCCCCCCCCCCCCAAGGGGCAGCCTCCGGATGCCCAAACGAGTTCTCCTAGTCGGGTGCCTCCTCCAGAAAGCACTGATCAGTTCATTTGCATGAAGGTTTTCCTCCGGCTCCCAAGAGTTCTCTTCGGGCCCGTAGCCCTTCCATTTGACCAGGAATTGAGTGCTTCCTCCTCTTCTCCTACAATCGAGGATAGTCTCCACCTCAAATTCTTCCTCACCGTCCACCATGACCGGTTCTGGGGGCGATGTGCTACGCCCTGGGAAGATGTCTGGAACTGTTGGTTTCAGCAGATTAACGTGGAAGACTGGATGAATATGCATGGATGCCGGGAGATGTAGCTCGTAAGCTACTTGATTTATCCTCCTCTTGATAGGAAATGGTCCTATATATCTAGGGCCCAGTTTTTTAGAGGGGCAAGAGAGTCTTAGGTTCTTGGTGGACAACCAGACCCGTTGACCAATCTACAACTCCAGTTCCCCCCTTCTCCCTCTGTCGAAATTCCTCTTACTGGTAGCCTGGGTCTGGGCGAGGGTCTCCTGCAGGAGCTTGCTGTTCCTTCCCAAAAACTGAGCCATGTCTTGCACAGCAGGTACGGGGCTCTCAGAGGCCAAGTCGGGCAGAAAGGCAGGGTGGTAGCCAAGATTCGCCCAGAAAGGGGACTGCTTGGTAGCAGAATGGACAGAATTGTTGAAGGCGAACTCGGCTACAGGCAGGAGGGAGACCCAGTCATCCTGAGCATAGGAGGAGAAGCACCGCAGGTATTGTTCCAGGGTCTGGTTGGTCCTCTCTGTCTGCCCGTTGGACTGGGGGTGGTAGGCCAAGGAGAAGGCCAACTCAATACCCAAGGTAGCGCACAAGGACCTCCAGAAGTGGGAGGTGAACTGTACTCCCCGGTCCGACACAATGTTGGTCGGGATTCCATGTAAGCGAACCACCTCCTTAATGAACGCTTCTGCGGTTTCTGAGGCTGAAGGGGTGCCCTTCATTGGGACAAAATGGGCCATTTTTGTGAGCCGGTCCACAACCACCATAATTGCATTGCATCCTGACTATAGGGGCAGTTCCACTATGAAGTCTAGGGTTGTCCCGATACCGATACTAGTATCGGTATCGGTGCCGATACTGAGCATTTGCCCGAGTACTTGTACTCGGGCAAAATGCTCCGATGTCTCATCCAATACTTGGGCAAACAGGGGATGATCAGTGCAGCGCTGGAGGGGGATTTACAATCACTGATCTCCCGACTCCCTGTATACATTTCATTAAAGCAACTGACAGCCACTCCTCCTCCCGCGGCTTTCAGCTGCTACAATGAAATATATACAGGGAGTCGGGAGATCAGTGATTGTTAACTCCCGCTGCACCAATCACCCCCCTTGACTGGCCCTGTATCCTTCTCCAGTCCCCCTTGTCCTCGATCTGTCAGGATGGAGAGCGGAGGAAAGAGCCAGTAAATCTGTAATTTATCGGCTCTTTCCTTTTCTGAATGGACAGTCAGTGATCACTGACTGTCCATTCATAAATGTCACTGAGCATCGTAAACTGTGCTTACGATGCTTCAGTTTATGAATTGGTAGGAGCCGCTGTCTCCTCTCCATTCATCTTCAATGCAGCTGAGGCTTCTGAGAAAGGGACTGGGGAATCTCTATCCTCAGCCCCCTTCTCCCTGTCTCAAAAGAGAGATGTCAGGGGTCTTTTAAGACCCCCTTATATCTCACCAAAGCCCCCCCCCCCCCCCCTAACAGGGCTGATAAAAAAAATAAATAAAAGAATTGTAATAAAAAAGTTAAATTGTAAAAATAATAAAAAATAAAATAAAAAAACACACCGACATCGTCCACCCCCCCCCCCCCCCCCAAAAAAAAAGAAAGCATTGTAAAATAAATAAATAGGTAAATAAATTGTAAAAAATAATAGAAAAATTGTAAAAAAATAAAATAAAATATTCATGCCACTGTCACATGACATTAAAAAAAGTATCGGTAATCGGTATCGGCGAGTACTTGAAAAAAAGTATCGGCACTTGTACTCGGTCTTAAAAAAGTGGTATCGGGACAACCCTAATGAAGTCCATAGCAATCTGAGACCATGGTCGTTCCGGGATAGGTAACGGGTTAAGTAGTCCCCAGGCCTTGGATTTCTCTGTCTTGTTCCTGTTGCAAACCGGTCAGGCAGCCACGTAACTCAGGCAATTCTCTCTCAAGCGAGGCCACCAGAATGACCGGGAGAGTAACTCAGATGTCTTATGACCACCGAAGTGCCCGGCCATCTTGGTGTCATGGCAGAGTCCGAGGGCTGCCGGCCGGAGTTCCTGGGGCACGTACAGCCTGTTTTTCCACCACCACAATCCCTCTCTTAAAGTGCATCGAGGGTCCGGTGGTTCACTAAGGTCAGAGCAGGATTTCCGGATTCGGGTCAAAAGGCCCTCCTGGGTGAGCAGAAAACTATGGGCAGGAAGGATGGTATCTGGTGGAGAAAAGTCCTCTGGGACATGGAACATCCTTGACAGAGCATCCGGCTTGACGTTCTTTGCCCCGGGCCTGTATGTAATGTGAAGCTGAAACCGACTAAAGAACAGTGCCCACCTTGCCCGTCGAGGTTTCAACCTCTTAGCTGTCCGCAGATATTCAAGATTTTTATAGTCGGTAAAAACCAATACCGGATGAGCTGCTCCTTCCAAGAGGTACCGCCATTCCTCCAAGGCCGACTTGATGGCCAGCAATTCCCTATCACCGACATCATAGTTCCTTTCCAGCGGAGATAACTTTCTGGAAAAGAAGGCAGTGGGTGAAGTAAGGCCTTGGGGCCCTGTCTCTGTGAGAGAATGGCTCCCACTGCGGTTTCAGAGGCGTCTACCTCCAGGATATATGGTAAAGCAGGATCAGGGTGTTTGAGGATAGGAGTGGATGTAAACAGCTTCTTGAGCTGGGAGAAGGTGTCTTGGGCCTCAGGAGTCCAGCGGAACCGATGACTGCGGAAAACCCCTTGATGAATTTCCGATAGAAATTTGCGAACCCCACAAATCGCTGGACCCCCTTTCTATCAACTGGGATGGGCCACTCCAGGATGGCCGAGACCTTCTGGGGGTCCATGGTAATTCCTGCCGTAGAAAGATGGAACCCCAGGAATGAGATACTGGCACATTCGAAGGCACATTTTTCTGCCTTGGCATAAAGGCCATGTAGCCGGAGACGGGCAAGCACACTCTTCACATGCCTACGATGTTCTTCCAGAGAGGGTGAGAAGATTAGGATGTCGTCCAGATAAATGACTAGGAACTGGTCCAGGAAGTCCCGGAAGATGTCGTTCACGAGGTTCTGGAAGGTCGCTGGGGCGTTGCACAACCCGAAGGGCATGACCAGGTATTCATAATGTCCAAACCGCGTCCGGAAGGCGGTCTTCCACTCGTCCCCTTCGCGGATGCGGATGAGATTGTAAGCCCCGCGTAAATCCAGCTTGGTGAAGACGGTTGCAGTACCTAACCTCTGGAACAGCTCTGGAACCAGGGGTAACGGATACCGGTTTTTGATAGTGACCCGGTTGAGCTCACAATAGTCAACACAGGGCCGGAGGGAATGGTCCTTCTTCTCTACGAAGAAGATTCCAGCTCCGGCTGGTGACGTAGATGGCCGAATGAAGCCCTTCTTCAAATTTTCATCCAGATAGGTCTTTAGGGTGGCTAATTCCACTTCGGACAAGGGAAAGATTCGACCGAACGGAACCTCCGCTCCCGGTAGGAGGTAGATT
The DNA here is from genome assembly GCA_018402905.1 of Glandirana rugosa. Lineage (NCBI taxonomy): Eukaryota > Metazoa > Chordata > Amphibia > Anura > Ranidae > Glandirana > Glandirana rugosa. The sequence goes on along the minus strand of BLSH010560303.1, from coordinate 653,932 downwards.
GGGCAATCATAGGACCGATGTGGTGGGAGGACTCACCTTCTGGCGGAAGGCCTGCGCCAAACCTGTAATACTTATGGACCAGTACGGGAAGCCCAACACGTTGCGGGGTCGCTGGAAGGTCTTGGAGCACTTGCTGTAGAAGGCCCTGA
>BLSH010560303.1:610732-637849 GCA_018402905.1 Glandirana rugosa | reverse complement strand
GAAAGGGACCCCCGTGTGTACGCCCGCGCGAGGGTACAGGACGACGACGTAGGTAACTGTCTGTCGTCCTGAGTTGGGCGGAGGGCCGAGACCGCAGTGACCTGAACTAACTGTCGTCGTCCTCGGTTACCGAGGGGACGATAGTTATATAGATTACTCCTGGCCTCGGGCGCCGACCTCGACGATCCGAAAAGAGGCCGCACCCTTGTTAGCCCGAGTCCATTCAATTTCCCTCGGAACCCCCCCCCGTTGTCTTTTCCAAAAAGTGGAATTGGGGAACGGCTGGCGGCTAGCCGTTAACTGCCGCCGTCTTACACGGACCTCCGCTCCTTCGCTCCGGGGGGGCCATCGCGGGTAGCCGGCGGCAATTGAAGCCGCCGCACCCGCTCCCTGGCCCTCCCCGAACACAGTGAGCGCGCGCCGCCGTCATATGACGGCGATTTGCGCTCACGAGCCACCTTGCCGCCGTCAATTGCCGATCGGCGGTCGGCAAGGGGTTAAGGTGAAAAACCTTTTCTGTTGCCCCCCCCCAAGGCTCCCTTTAACTTACCTGAGCCCGATTGTTCCCACGCCGGAGAAAAGCCTAGCAGCTCCAGCCGCGGGCTCCGGTCCTCATTAGATATATTGATAGCAGGGGAGCCATTGGCTCCTGCTGCTGTCAATCAAGTCCAGTGACGCCAGAGCCGGGAGGCGGGTTGAGTCCTGCTGTCTGTCAATGGATGCAGCAGCAGGACATGGGAGCGCGCCCGCATGTGTGCCCCCAGGGAAAGCGCTCTCCTGATGGGTCACTCGAGAAGAGGAGGAGCCAGGAGCGCTGCTGGGGGACCCCAGAAGAGGAGGATCGGGGATACTCTGTGGAAAACTGCTGCACAGAGGAGGGAAGTATGTTTTTTTTTTTTTTAAAAAAGGGACCTTTAGTATCGCTTTAAATGCACTACCACAGCTCCAGTTTGTAAGCTAATATTTATACAGCACAAACCTATTTAACCAGTAGTAAACAAAAAAAATATTGAAAGGAATATATCACATCCCAAATATGCAGCTATGATATGTAATGATGAAGTGCTCTAAACACCCACAGGGGCAATTGGCTCCCACCTACATAACTTTCCAGAAAAAATTACAGTGCACCTGGCTCCCACCCATACTACTCCAGTGCAAATCAAAGTGCACCTAACTCCCATCCATACCATTACATTGAAAATGAGAGTGCACCTGGCTCAAAGACAACCTCTGGATAGGACGCTGAGCATGTGCACTCAACTTCTTTGGTCAACCATGGAGAGGCCTGTTCTGAGTGGAACCTGTCCTGTTAAACTGCTGTATGGTCTTGGCCACTGTGCCAAGACCCTGAAACTGAGCTGCAGCAATCTTCTTATAGCCAAGGTTATCTTTATGTAGAGCAACAATTCTTTTTTTCAGATCCTCAGAGAGTTCCTTGCCATGAGGTGACATGTTGAACTTCCAGTGACCAGTATGAGAGAGTGAGAGTGATAACACCAAATTTAACACACCTGCTCCCCATTGACACCTGAGACCTTGTAACACCAACGAGTCACATGATACCGGAGAGGGAAAATGGCTAATTGGGCCCAATTTGGACATTTTCACATAGGGGGTATACTCACTTTTGTTGCCAGCGATTTAGATATTAATGGCTGTGTGTTGAGTTATTTTGAGGGGACAGCAAATGTAAACTGTTATACAAGCTGTACACTCACTACTTTACATTGTAGCAAAGTGTCATTTCTTCAGTGTTGTCACATGAAAAGATGTAATAAAGTTTTTTAAAAATGTGAGGGGTGTACTCACTTTTGTGAGATACTGTATATTGTGGCAGTATTTTAAAGTAAAAAGATTTATAAACTGTGGGCACTGTGGAGGGGCAGATTAACTATTTTCATATTACTGGGTTTAGTAACACTTTAATCTGGCTCTGTAAGTGAAATTGTTGAGATAATGTATAAGCTATATTTCAAATACATTTTTATGACAACTCATAGGTTTGCGTGGAAAACATGCACAGCACGATTCTGTAATCATTGGTTATCTGTATACATTTTCAATGCTGTACCTTGAGTTTTGGTCAAATTTGTAACCTTTCTTGCTACATATGAAAAAACATTCAGCTAATATCTTCAATGACAATGTTTTTACATCCTTAAAGGAATTAGAGCATCTGAAAAACTGGCAGAAACAGATCTGCAAAGGGTACACTCTTATAAGGCGAAGATTGTGTCTGTGTCCAGGAACACTGGTGTGGACCCAGCTATAATTGCAGCAATCATATCTCGTGAATCACGTGGTGGCGAGGCTTTGGAAAATGGATGGGGTGATTATGGCAATGCTTTTGGCCTGATGCAGGTAATCAAAGGTTTCCATTAATAGTAAAATGAATAAGCAGCACACTGGAAATGCTGATGAAATATAATTTATTGTAATAAAAAAAGCTTTTCAAAAAGGATCATACAGACAAGTATGCACAATATATAAATTGTAGTACATTTTTACAAATTACAGTAAAACCTTGGATTGCGAGTATAATTTGTTCTGGAAACATGCTTGTAATCCAAAGCACTTGTATATCAAAGCAAATTTTTCCATAAGAAATAAGGGAAACTCAGATGTTTCGTTTCACAACCATTTATTCATAAGTCTTTCAGTTTATAGTCCATATAAAAAGATAGCAATGTGATAGGTTGTGTAATCATAAAATATCCATCCACAAATGGCCGCCTCCATAAGGGTATTAGAAGCAAAATCCAGCAGGAGCTACAGAGTATAAATGAGAAGAGAGGCACCTCTAAGTGTAGCAATATGGTTACATTTAATGAAGGTACGTTTAGCAACTCGCATGGTTGATGATTAAAAGAGGTGCATCTAAGTATGCAGGCATCCGGGGTAAAGCTGTCCATTCTCCACACTACCGGCTCTCACCGCTGTCAGTCTTCAATCGTGACTGGGAAGACTACTCTGCAGTACAGCGATGTGAAAGTGAGGCCTGAAGCTCTCATGGAGTGCAGCATGGAAGGGATGACGTTGATGGCAGTGCAGAGGACGATCTATGTGGACAGCTTTGCACGCATACTTAGATGTGCCTGTTTTAATAATCAACCAGGTTAGTTGCTAAATGTTGTATCTTCATTAAATGTAACCATATTGCTACACTTAGAGGTGCCTCTCTTCTACTTGTATAGCAAGACATCGCTTGTATAGAAAGTCAAAATGTATTTAAAAATTTTGCTTGTCTTGAAAAACGCTCTCAAACCAAGTTACTCTCAAACCAAGGTTTTACTGTACACTTGCATATAACTGTAATACACACACCAGTTAAAGCTGCAGGAGATGAATATAGAAAAGTGAAGACCTTAAGGTTCTATTAATGTTTTGGTTATAACTCTTTTTTTAGATTTCTACCTTAGCCTAACGTATGACCTAAATGGTTATTTGTGTCAAAAATTGTCAGCACGTTGGAGCTGTTTGGTAAAAAACTGCGACTTGGCAACAGAAGATGCATGTGCATCCTTACATTAAATGCATACATATGTGTATTATGCCCATTGTTGCACACGTTAATGGAAATGGCAAAATGTAAGCGGGTGCTGTTCCAATTGCCAGCTGGAAACCGTTGCCATAAGCCAAAGTATATATTACCAGCACAACATGGATCTTAACCACTTGCTTACTGGGCACCTAAACCCCCCTCCTGCCCAGACCAATTTTAGGCTTTCAGTGCTGTCTCATTTTGAATGACAATTGCGCAGTCGTGCAACAATATACCCAAACAAAATTTTTATAATTTTTTTCCCACAAATAGAGCTTTCTTTTGGTGGAATTTGATCACCTCAGCGGGTTTTATTTTTTGCGCTATAAACAAAGAGCGACGATTTTGAAAAAAGAACAATTTTTTACTTTTTTGCTATAATAAATATTTAAAAAAAATATAAAAAAGAAAATTGATCAGTTTTGGCCGATATATATTCTTCTCCAGATTTTTGTTAAAAAAAACAAAAACGCAATCTGCGTATATTGATTGTTTGCGCTAAAGTTATCGCATCTACAAACTATGGGAATTGATTCATTGCGTCTTTTTTTTTTTTTTACTGGTAATGGCAGCGATCTGAGATTTTTATCGGGACTGCGATATTGCAGAGGACATGTCGGACATTTTTGACACTTTGTAGGGACCAATGACATTTATACAGCAATCAGAAATTGAAATGTCCACTGATTCAACCTCAACTGAGGTTTTTACTACAGTCATGCAGGACTTTATGGCCCAGGTCTGTCATGGCCTCTGTTCACCAGAGAATTTCTGGCTTTTGTGGACATGTGGGCATGGCATCTTCCCAGCACATCATGTATTTTACATTTTTCTGTGGGGTCCCTACACTACCAGTGTTTGGCTCTTCAAGCTATCATCTGTATCTTAGGCTTGTATCAAGAAATTAGATATTTCCACTGGAACTGACTCATTTGAAGTACTGTAGTCTGAGTCCTAGACACAGTTCAAGCCAGAGTACTTGTTATACATGAGAAACCTCAGACTCTCTGATCTTAGCTTCAAATCATTTGACTTTACTGATCCCTGGACAGACTCATTTGTTTTTAACCGAATACCAGGTTGTCCCTGGTTTGATCGTGCAGGAATCTTGCTATAGAATCAGATGTTCTACTTTCTGTATTTTGGAAGATTCTCTTAGTGGATGCAAGCCTGTCAGGCTGAGGAGTCCTGGGTAGAGTTGAGCGGACACCTGGATGTTCGGGTTCATCTGAACTTCGCGAAAAAGTTTGAGTTCGGCACCGAACTTGACCCCGGACCCCATTGAAGTCAATGGTGACCCGAACTTTTGGGCACAAAAATGGCTTTTAAAAAAGTCCTGGAAAGGGCTAGAGGGCTGCAAAAGGAAGCAAAATGGAGGTAAGAGTAGGACAAGCGCCCTGCAAACAAATGTGTATAGGGAAATAACTTAAAATCACATAAAAAAAAACAAAAAAAAAAACAGAGGAGGTGGATGTGGAGTAGGAGGTTGAGCAGGCCGTTACCGTGGTGGTGTAGGTGGAAGTGGCGGTGGAGGAGGAGAAGGAGGCTGTTTGAGGCCAGTCTAAATGGCTATTCTGCACAAGGTACAGACAAGTCTTGTGGGATCCATGCCTGGTTCATTTTAATAAACGTTAGCTTATCAACGTTGGCTGTGGACAGGTGGCTGCGCTTGTCTGTGATAACGCCCCCTGCCGTGCTAAACACACGTTCAGACAATACACTGGCTGCAGAGCAGGCCAGCACCTCCAAGGCATAAAGGGCAAGCTCAGGTCATGTGCCCAATTTGGAGACCCAGAAGTTGAATGGGGCAGACCCACCAGTCAGTACGTGTAGGCGTGTGCACACATACTGTTCCACCATGTTGCTGAAATGCTGCCTCCCGCTAAGACATTGCCTATCAGCTGATGGTGCTGTTTGTTGTGGCGTGCTGCTGACAAAGCTTTTCCACATTTCGGCCATGCTAACCCTGCCTTCTGAGGTGCTGGCGGTGCCACAGCTGCGTGAAAATTTTTTACCTGGCCTATGCTGGTGCAGGAACCTACCCTCAGAGCCACTTGTGAATGACTGGCCTGATGACTGTGGAAATGACCCCTCTTCCTCCTCCTCCTGTGCCACATCCTCTTCCATCATCGCCCGAAGTGTTTTTTCAAGGAGACATAGAAGTGGGATAGTAACGCTGAGAACAGCGTCATCGGCACTGGCCATGTTGGTGGAGTACTCGAAACACCGCAATATGGTACACAGGTCTCGCATGGAGGCCCACTCCTTGGTGGTGAAGTGGTACTGTTCCACAGAGTGACTGACCCATGTGTGCTGCAGCTGAAACTCCACTATTGCCTGCTGCTGCTCACACAGTCTCTCCAGCATGTGCAAAGTGGAGTTCCACCTTGTGAGCATGTCGCATAGGAGGTGGGAAGGCCGAAGTTCCGCTGCAGCGCAGACAGGCAAGCAGCAGCAGGGTGAGAACGCCGAAAGCGCGCACAGACGGCCCGCAATTTTCTGCAGCAGCTCTGACATATCCGGGTAGTTTTTTAGAAATTTCTGCACCACCAAATTCAGCACATGAGCCAGGCAAGGAATGTGCGTCAAACCGGCTAAGCCCAGAGCTGCTACCAGATTTCGCCCATTATTGCACACCACCAGGCCGGGCTTGAGGCTCAGTGGCAACAACCACTCATCGGTCTGTTGTTCAATGCCTGTCCACAGCTGCTGCGCAGTGTGGGGTTTATCCCCCAAACATATCCGTTTTAAAACAGCCTGCTGTCGTTTCTCCCTGGATGTGCTGAAGTTGGTGGTGAAGATGTTACGCTGACCGGATGAGGAGATGGCAGAGGAGGAGGAAGCGGAGTAGGAGGCAACGGGAGGCAAAGAGAAATGCCCTGAAATCCTCGGTGGCGGAAGGACATGCGCCAAAGTGCTAGCCGCCTCAAGCCCACCCGCCACTACATTTGCCCAGTGTGCAGTTAGCGAGATATAGTGTCCCTGCCCGTGCTTACTGGTCCATGTATCAGTGGTTATGTGGACCTTGCCACAGATGGCGGTGCGCAGTGCACACTTGATCTTGTCCCCGACTTGTTTGTGCAGGGAAGGGATGGCTCGCCTGGAAAAGTAGTGGCGGCTGGGAACCACGTACTGTGGGACAGCCACCGCCATCAGGTTTTTAAAACTTTCCGTGTCCACCAGATGGAATGACAGCATTTCAAAGGCCAGGAATTTTGAAATGCTGGCATTCAGGGCCAGGGATAGCGGGTGGGTACTTCCTCTTTCTCTCCAGTGTTTGGGAGATGGACAGCTGTAAGCTTCCATGGGACCGTGTGGAAATGCTTGGGGACGGTGGCGGACATGGTGGCGTTGCTGTCACATCGTCTGTTTGCTGGGTGGCAGGTGACACTGGCACTGTAGAGGTGGAGGAAGAGGCCAAGGCAGCAGCAGAAGAGGAAGCAGGAGGAGGCCAAGACCTTTCTTGGATTTTGAGGTACTTATTCCACTGCAGCTCATGCTTTGAATTTAGATGCCTGGTCATGCAGGTTGTGTTCAGGTTTAGAACATTTATGCCTCGCTTCAGGCTCTCATTGCACAGCGTGCAAACCACTCGTGTCTTGTTGTCAGCACATTGTCTGAAGAACTGCCACGCAGGGGAACACCTTTGAGCTACCTTTGGTGTGCTAGGTCCCTGGGTGCGGTGAGTAGTAGCAGGCGTACTGTCTAGGGGACGGTCGCTACCCATTCGCAACCTGCTTCCTCTTTTGCTGTGCTGGTGCCTCTGTGCGACCACCACCTCTTCCTCCAAACTGCACACGTCACTCGTATGACCTTCATTCCATGTGGGGGTCTAGGACCTAATCATGCTCCACATCATCTCCCACCCACCCTTCTGCAGTATGAGATTTTAGAATGATAATCTGTCCCTCGCAGCACCGACAGGAACCTCTCCCTATTCCACTATGAGAGGATTTTAGAACGATAATCTGTCCCTCATAGCACCGACAGAAACCTGTCCCTACTGCAGTAGGAGATGATTTTAGAACGATAATCTGTCCCTCACAGCTCCGATAGGAACCTCTCCCTATTCCACTATGAGATGATTTTAGAACGATAATATATCCCTCACAGCACCGACAGGAACCTCTCCCTACTCCACCAAGAGATGATTTTAGAACAATAATCTGTCCCTCACAGCACAAGGAACCTGTCTTTAATGCAGGATGAGATGATATTAGAACGCTAATCTTTCCCTCACAGCACCAGGAACCTGTACCTACTCCAGTATCAGATGGTTTTAGAAGGCTAACCTTTTCCTCACAGCACCGCCAGGAACCTGTCTCTAATGCAGTATGAGATGATATCAGAACGATAATCTATCCCTCACAGCGGCAGCAACATCCTCTCCCTACACTAGCTTGAGAGCATGCGACATGCAGCGCTACGTGACTCCAGCTCATATAGAGGCTGGGTCACATGATGCACTAGCCAATCACAACCATGCCATTAGTAGGCATGGCTGTGATGGCTTCTAAGGGCAAACGAGTGAAACGCTTGTTGATTGGCTGCCCTGCAGCTATTGAAAAGGCGCAAAAAATACCCGAACCCAAACTTTTTCCTCAAATGTCCGGGTTTGGGTTCGGGACATGGACAACCCAAAGTCCGGTACGAACCCAAACTTTACAGTCCGGGTTCGCTCTAGTCCTGGGCACCCTGTTGACGCAGGAGACTTCATCAACACCCTGGAACTTTGATAGATTTGGTTGTCTCTGCAACATTGGACCATCTTACAGAAAGCTCATCTGATTCAGTTGGTTATTGCCACAGTAGTAGCCCATATCAATCAGGGAAGAACCAGAAATCTTGGTGCCTCAAGAGAGGTAGATCAGATCTGTTCTGTCCAGGGAAGAACTTCATGTTGCCACCTACTGTCTACATCTCAGGCATAGACTATTGGCAGGCAGATTTCCTCAGCACCTATAGCCAGGTGAGCTATCCCTACACCTGAAGGTGTTGCAGGACCTGTGTCACATGTGGAACTCCTAGCCTACAGATTCAACAGCAAACTAGACAGGTTTGTCTCCAGGTACAGGGATCCTCTAGCGGAAGCAATGAATGCTCTAAAGGCTCTACAGGATCTGTGCAACCTGATCTATGCCTTTCACCCCTGAAACTCATGTGCTTCACAGGATTGAGATGGGGCACCCTGATAAACCCTTATTGCTCTGGACTGGCCCAGGCAGATGTGATATGCTGACCTGGTAAGACTGTTGGTAGATACTGGATCAACAGGCTCTTTTGTCCAAAATACATATTTACCATCCTGCTTCACAGTCACTTGGTTTAACCAAATAGCTGTTGATGCCCAGGTTTTGAGAGACAGGAGCATCTCTGAATTTGTAATTCCTATAAAGCTTGTAGTGATGCTAAAGTCTCAATTTTTTTGCCAAAAAATAACAAACATGTCATACTTACCTGCTTTGTGCAGTGATTTTGCACAGAGCAGCCCAGATCTTCCTCTTTGGCTCCTGGCCCCTTCCCCCTGACGAGTGCCCCCACAGCAAACAGCTTGCTATGCTGCAGCTCTGTGTTCAGACTCAGGCAGACTTTCATACATAAAGTCCCAAGGATCAGGTTCCACCCTTACTTGTTGAGGTGCACTCTAATAGATCTATTAGAGCACATTATTTTTAGTTATTTGCAGTTGCCTTCAGATGATTGGCTAAAGGTATATTCCCTATATGATCCCTCCCACTCCAATTAGCCTCAGTTTTTGGGGTTTTTTTTTTCTAGTTTGCTGCTGAGCTGCCTAAGGAAATATATCTGGTCTCTCTTTGAACATATGGGCATACTCCCCTTCAGTAAAAGGTGGCTGATGTTTCTGTAGGTAGACCTTCTACTCTTCCTTTTTGTCCCTCTCAGGCTTCCAGCCCAAAGTCAGAAACACACTTTCAATGGAAGACGTGGACCTGCAAGCCAGCCACATCTGCCTCTAAGTCCTTTTCCCAGGGATGGGACACCCAACTTGTCAGCATGGGGGGGGGGGGTCTGTCAGTCTTTCCGGCCTTCTGGCGAGACTCGCGCATGCTGGCACAGCCAGGTGACCACAGTTGAGACGTCAGTGCTGAGGAGAGAAGAGAAGAAGGGATGTCTCAAGATTGTTGGATCTTGGGACAGGTGAGCGTGTGTTTATTAAGTCAGCAGCTACAGTTTTTGTAGCTGCCAACTCTTAATAAACACAAAAAATGACTGGAGCTCCGCTTTAAGGTTGTCCTAGAACCAAAAGCCTTTTTCTCCTTGTGGTGGCTTCCTCCTTCCACTTCAACCAGACACCAACCTTCCCTCCTTGTCCTGCTCTGTAACATCCTAAGGAAATTTTGTTCCACTATCTGGACGTTGCATGTGCTTCGAGAGTCTGTCTCTCAGCTACAGCCTCTTTTAGGCAATCAAATTCCCTCTCATGCTACTTCTAGAGGGCACCTGCAGGGGGCTCCCTGCTTCTCGCTCAATCATTGCTAAGTGAATTAGCAAATCATCATTGGAGCTTATGGTCTACTAGGGTTCTTCCCTTCACTACTAAGGTACACTTTAACAGATTCATTAGTATTTTGTGGACTTTTCAGGATCAGGCATCTGTTTTAGATTTTTCAAGCCTGCCACCAAGAATTCGGTTCACATATTTCCAAGTTTTACATGTTGGATTTTGTTAGAGTTACAAGTTTGTCAGGTTGAAAAAAGACTCAAGTCCATCTAATGAATGTTTAGGCCTTCTCTGAGGCCAGTTTTGTGCATAAGGTGCTACAAGTTTCTCTTTGAGTCTGTCGAGCCCTTCTTGACCCACCTTGTTAGATGGGCCTGTTGGTGTTTGTTTACTGTGTTTCCTCACCCCTCAGGTTGCTTTTGGGCAGTCCCAGAGCTGGCCGAGTGCTACTGCCCAGCAGCGCCGGCGAAAGGGGGTGCGCAGGGCTTGATTAACGGCCCAGGAGAGGTAATGGAACGTGGTTATCTTTCCTTCCTGTGCTGCAGCTTCGAGTCGGCGATGTGTCCTGTGACAAGGATGTTGGCTGCACCTATCACAGGGCTGAGAGTCTGTGTTCCATTCTTACAGAGTACAACTGGGAGAGGCTGGGTCTGCTCTGCCTCCTCCCACCCCTCTCTCTCTCTGTGCCCACAGAAAAGCTTAAAGCGGAGTTCCACCCAAAAGTGGAGCTTCCGCTTTAAGTGTAGGTGAACCCCTGACATGCCACAATTGGCATGTCATTTTTTTTTGGGGGGGGGGCCTGTTTTCACAGAGTCCCAGCTCCCACTTCATCTCCTCCTGCTGCGGAGCTAGAAGGAAGTTCACCTCTCCCCCCACCCTCCCAGCAATCTTCTGGGACACGTCACAAGTTCCAGAAGATTGCCCGGCCATTCACAGCGCGTACAACCTGCCGGGCGCCCACAATTGCTATACTGGCACGGCGGGGGGAGAGGAGCGATGCATCGGGCAGCCGCATCGCTAGACCATGGGACAGGTGAGTAACCATTTATTAAAAGTCAGCAGCTACACTTTATGTAGCTGCTGACTTTTAAATGGGTGGAACTCTGCTTTAAACTGAGCAGCCGGCCACATCCAGAACATGAAGCCGATGACTGAGCCAGTGAGCCTCCTGGGACTGTCCAAGTGAGTGAGCTGTGACCACTCTACCCCATCCCTCTCTTCCCTTCCTTCCTGCTCTCTCTCCCCCAAATACTTTCCCAAACTGCAGCTAAAGAGTTTTTTCAGTACCTGGTCCTATGTGCTATGAAATAGGCTCACACTGCTGTGCTGTGGTTTGGCTACAAAGCTGGTGAACTTGCACTTTTTCTTAGCTGAAATCCCATAGACTTCTGTTAGGTTGCATATTTTTACTGTATTTTCTGAAAGTGCACAAAAAAGTCCTGCATACTGAATCTTTGGTGCACCTTCAGAAAACGCAGCAAGAACGCACAACCTAAAAGAAGTCTATGGGACTGCGGCTAAGAAAAAAAAACTGTGTACACGAGCACTGCAGTCAAACTGCAGCACACCAGTGTGAACCCAAAGGCTTGTACGCACTTGCAGCAGGCACTGCCACTGCTGAAAAGTGACCAGTGCTCAGGTCACTTTTCAGAGGCATTTGATAGTGTGTCAGGTATTAGATGTGCTCTCACCTTTTATTTATTTTTTTTGCACACCTAATACCTAAAGAGAGTTATGGAAATAAGGTGTAGATGGAAGTGAATTTCTACACCTAAGTGGAGCACCTCTTTCAGAAGAGTTAAAGATATTGTTAAACACATAGACTAGTAGATTGGTAATAGTCACGGACAACATCACAGAGCTCTGAAGGGATGGCATGGGTATGCAGTCCCAGGGGCGCAACTACAGTGGTTGCAATTGCAACCAGGCCCCATGCTCCAGGAGGCCAGTGTGCCTCCCTTGTACACCTGAATAGGAGGGATGGCGGGGGAAGCATTTAGAGGAACCAATCTCCTCCATTTTCCTCCTAATGGAGGAGTTTGGTTTCTCTATATGCTACCCCTGCCCCTCCTATCCAGGTTACTTGTCTTCAGCTGTTCCCAGAGAGCTGTTGTCTTCCCCCCTCCTCTCTCCTGCCAGCTGCTGTAGAAGATGTGTTATGATGGAGAGATGGGAACGGCTCAGTAAATTTGTCATTTACTGGCTCCTACCTTTTCTGAATGGACAGAGTCAGAGATTGGTACCAACTGGTTCATAACTAAAGCACAGTAAACGTTTTTTACTATACTTCCGTTTCTAAATGAATGGGAGGCTTGGTACACAGCTATTCCTGTCCATTCATTCTGTGCAGCTGAGGCTACACAGATGGAGATTGAGGGCTGAGGTTTGTTTAGACCCCTGATATCTCAAAGCCCCCCAACAGGGCTCCTAAAAAAAAAAAAAATGTATAAATAAAATTGTAAAAGAAATAAAATAAAATGGTAAAAAAAAAAAAAAAGAATAAAATTAAAATAAAAAAATATTTTTGGTGGTATTTAATCACCACTGGGTTTTTATTTTTTGCACTATAAATGAAAAAAAGACTGAAAATTCTGTAAAAAAAAAAATGGATTTTTCGTCATTGCTGTTATAAAATTTTGCAAATTACTAATTTTTCTTTATAAATTTTGGCCAAAATTTATACTGCTACATATCTTTGGTAAAAATAACCCAAATCAGTGTATATTATTTGGTCTTTGTGAAAGTTATAGAGTCTACAAGCTATGGTGCCAATAAGTGCCAGTTCACACAGGGGCGACTTGTCAGGCGACCTAGTTGCTTGACAAGTCGCGATCTGTGCAGTGCAATGGGACTGTTCTAATAGGAGAGACTCAAGTCGCTCCAACTTAGAAAAAGGTTCCTGTACTACTTCTGGGCGACCTCAAAGCGACTTGCATTGACTTCTATACAGAAGTCGTTTGCAAGCCGCGCTGAAGTCGGGCTGCACAGGGTAGCTTCAAAGTTGGACGAGAACCGGACGGCTTTGAAGCTGCCCCTGTGTGAACCGGCTCTCACTGAAAATTGATCACACCTGATGTACTGACAGCCTATCTCATTTCTTGAGACTCGAACAAGCCAGGAAAGTATAAATACCCCCCAAATGACCCCGTTTTGGAAAGGAGACATTCCAAAGTATTTAGTAAGAGGCATGGTGAGTTTTTTGAAGTTGTATTTTTTTTCCCACAATTCTTTGCAAAATGAATATTTTCTTCTTTTTTTCACACAATTTACATATTAATGGGTTATTTCTCACACACAAACACACATACACACATATATATGCATACCACAAATTACACCCCAAAACACATTCTACTACTCCTCCACATGTGGCGATACCACATGTGTGAGACTTTTACACAGCGTGGCCACATACAGAGGCCCAACATGCAGAGAGCCCAGTTAGGCATTCTAGGGACATAAATTACACATCTTATTTCCTTACTACCTCTTGCACTTTTGAAGGTCGTGGAGCACCAGGACAATGGAAATGCCCAAAAAATTACCCCATTTTGGAAAGTTTGAATATGCCATTTTTTTCCACAAGTTTTTGGAAAACGTGGAAAGAAAATGAAAAACGCATACAGAGGTCCAACATGCAGGGAGCACCATCAGGTGTACTAGGGGCATACATTTCAAATCTAATTTTACTACCTATTACATTATTATTATATTATTGTGAGGCACTGTTGTGGCACTGATGGGCGCTGTAGTGACATGGATGTGGCACAGAGGAGAACTGATGTGGCATGGATGAGCATGAATGAGCCATCAACGAGCCGTGGATGGGGATGTATGAGCCGTGGATGGGGATGACTGAGCATGGGTGGGGATGGATGAGCATGGGTGGGGATGGATGAGCATGGATGGGGATGGAGGAGCATAGATGGGGATGGATGAGTATGAATGGGATGGCTGTGCATGGATGGAGTGAGTGCAGTAATGGGCACCTAGCAGCTCTGTGGGCACAACAGATCCAGCCCACAGCGCTGCTGCACCCGATCTCTCCTCTCGCATTGTACCGATCGGTACGAAGAGGTGAAGAGCTAAGCCGGCAATGCGCCAGCTTGTTTACAACTGATCCTCCCGGACCCAGCATTCACGGATATTCCCAGGTGCGTGCCCTGGGGGGCACAAGGAAGCGTGATTCTGGAAGGACATTATAGTACACCCTCCCAGAATCATCCGACCTCGCTTTAGCCGTTTTTCGGTTAGGGCTTGGTCAGCAAGTGGTTAAAGCTAACCTTTATTATATTGCAGCTTATCAATTCTTAGATGTGATGGCTGTATTCTTTTCTTTTTTAGGCTCTCTTTCTTCTATTTTCATCTGGTGATCAGGCCAGTAAGCTTGTTTTTCAAAAAACAAGCTTTTGCAGAAGTATCAGTTGCAGGGATGAGACAAACAATTCAACGCTGGGATGAAACAAACACATTTTATTTATGTAAATACTTTATCCCAAAAGGGAAAAATATGTTTTTCTGTAACCACTTAGGTGTTAGCTGGAGTTCAGCTTCAATTTGTAAGTGTATTTAAATCTGCTAGTACATCTAACACTTCCCTCCCCCCATACTGTCAATGTCTGCTGTGCTCATTTATCCAGAGTGGGAGCACTCTAATTCAGGTGGTACGTTACTGACCAGATTACCAGGTGAAAACGGGGGAAAAAAAAATAAAATAAAATGAAAACAACTGTAGTCAGGGCTGCTTTTAGAAATGGGGCCCCCATACAACCTACCTGGCAGGGCCCCCAGAATATATCAAAACAGTATTTTCACTAAATACAGTAAAATTATTATTGGCGGACACAAACATAGAGAACCTGTGAATTAGCCTTTTAATTGTTTTTACATTTTTTTTAATGATTTTATTTTATAATTTTAAAAAAATCAGAAGCAAGCAGAACAGAGAGGGGGTTCAGTGCGGTGGAGCAATTACAGGAATGATGCCCTGTGTCTGTGTCTCTCCCTGTAGGAGGTGACAGCCGGCCAGAGGGCGAGAAACCGGCTTTCAGCGGTTGCAGAGAGCCACATAGGACATCCTTCTGTAATTGCCCCTCCTCCCAACCCCAGCAATTCCCCTTGCTGTTCGGGCCCCCCTGTGTGCCTGGGCCCTTTACAGAAGGACATTGTCTCCCCCCCCCTATCAGCTGCCGACTGCAGTACATCTTGATTTTTGGGTTTAATATCGCTTTATGTAGACTTTAAAGTGGTTGTCAAGTCATGACAACCACTTTAACCTACTGGTAAGCCTATAATCAGGCTTACCTGTAGGTTCCCTGTATATCACCTAAACCAGCACGGTTTAGGAGATATACAATGTACTGCCATGTGCCGACGTCATCGGCTTATGCGAGGTGAAGAAACGGGCCGCTTGGTGCCGTTTCTATGGGGCTGTGCCATAACTGACGGCTCCCGTGCGCAAGCGCAGGAGTGATGTTGTCGTGGCTCCGGTCAATCACAGCGGCGGAGCTGCGAACCCGGAAGTAACTTCGGGTGGAAGATGTCGGCCCTGTACTCGGAGTGCCGACTCCAATAAAGGGCTTCATTCTAAGGTAAGTATTTCATAATGAGCTAGTATGCAGTGCATACTAGCTCAGTATGCCTTGGAGGGTTTTATTTTTTTTTTAATATGACTTTACAACCTCTTTAATGGAACAATACAGCATACAGTGTTCCTTACCCAATGCGCTGCAACTTAATGTGGGAATATTAAAAAGTATGTACTTTTTAAAGCTCAACTAACGAATCATACGATTTTCTTAACACCAGATCGACAAAAGATGGCATTCTCCACGAGGAGCATGGAACAGTGAAGAGCATATTTTACAGGCCACAGAAATTCTGGTTTCCATGATTGGAGCAATTCAGCAAAAATTTCCAAGCTGGTCAACAAACCATGTTATGAAAGGTAATCTTCCACATGAACAAATGTGTAATCCATGGAGATACAAATGCTCAAATATCCAGCATACTGGATGTATAAAATGATTAGATATCTTAAAAGGAAAATTAAAGTCACCTTAAATATGGGAGTTGCCAGTGCTTTATGATAGCACGTTTCTTCCTTCATCTTTCCTAATTGTCATGTCACTAATCTCTAGCAGAAGCATATCTTGTATTGTAAAATGGAAAAATAAAAGTATGCTTTAAAGTGAACCTGTTAGCAACAGCTTAATTTTAATACACCCTCCCTTGCCTCATCATCATCAGAATTTAAAAAAAAGACCCCTTCTAGCCCTCAGTCCTGTGAAAGCTCTGAGCAATTCAGGGCTTATACAGAGTTTCCTTTCTATCGGCAGTGGAAAAGAAGAAAAGGCGAGATTATAGGGTTGAGTTTCTAAAGGCAAATGGACTTCAATTTGAAAGGAAATCATATACAAGCAAAAGCATTTTTTTGGTTTTTTTATTTTCCTTGCACATTGAGTATTCTTTGCAAAGTGAATTTTTACCACATTCACTAAACAGCCCATTTGCTTTTTCTAGGCACATGATATTGTCCTTTTTAAACCGTATTGGCCAATTTTTATACAATACAACTTCTTTTTTTGTCACAGGTGCTCTTGCAGCATACAACATGGGTCCAGACAGCGTCAGCAGCTTTGATACAGTTGACAGTCGTACAACTGGGAGGGACTACTCGAATGATGTAGTTGCACGGGCAAGGTTTTACAAAAGACATGGATTCTAAAGTCCATGCTATTGGCATCTACCATGAATAATCCACAATACATAAATTTAAATAAACTAGCAAAAAATACATGTGTGTGCTGTACTTTTCTTTATTAAAAATATAGTAATAACATTCTCAATATGAGAACACACAGAGTAAAGAAAAAGGGATTTTATCATAACTTACCGTAAAATCCTTTTCTCTGAGTTCACTGACAGACGCAGCCTTTTTATGACACGCGGGGTTATGCTCATCCTACTAGGAGTAGACTAGGCAAAAACAAACAAAAGCATAGGCTGGCCCCTCCCAGGGGGCCGCCCTCACCTTAGCATATAATCCCCCTGCTCTGCATAGCACACCAGTTCGTAACAAGCCGTACAAACTCAACGCAGAGGGGTGGGTGCTGCGTATGTCAGTGAACTCAGAGAAAAGGATTTTAGGGTAAGTTATAATAAAATCCTTTTCTCTTCCATTCACTGACAGACGCAGCCTTCTTATGACACATGGGGACGTCCCAAAGCTGTGCCAATCAAGAGGGGTGGGCAAACTATAACAACTGTACCCAACAGAAAAAAAAAAACGCCCTCTCAGGCGGTGCTAATTGCGCCTATACTGCCGCTTGTAATACTTTGCGGCCAAAAGCAGCATCCGAAGATGCTGAAACATCAATTTTGTAAAACTTAGTAAACGTGTGCACTGAGGCTCAAGTAGCCGCTTTGCACACCTGAGACACCGAGGCCTGGTGTTTAAATGCCCAGGAAGTACAACTGCCCTGGTGGAATGAGCCGTGACTGGAAACGGGGGAACCGTGCCCCGAATCTCATATGCATGAGTCACGGTCTTCCTTATCCAACGAGAAATGGTAGCGGACGAGGCCGCCATGCCTTTGCCTGACCCTTCCGTCAGCACAAATAAAGAATCAGACTTCCGGGAAGCTGTAGAAAACAAATACACCCGCAAAGCCCTCACCACATCCAAAGAATGCAGTTCAACTTCTTTGGGATGCGACGGGTGCGGGCACAATGAGGGAACAATATCCTCATTTAAATGAAAAGAAGAAACCACCTTCGGAAGAAACTAAGGGGAAGGTCGCAAAACCGCCTTGTCCTTATGAAGGACCAAGTAAAGGCGACTTGCAAGATAATGCTGCCAACTCAGACACCCGCCTAGCGGATGTGACAGGCACCAGAAAAGCCACTTTCTGCGACAACAGTCGCAAGGGAATATCCCTGATCTTTTCATATGGTGGTTTCTGCAGCACAGAAAGCACCAGATTCAAATCCCACCGTGCCAGAGGCAACCGTATCCGAGGAGCCACATGACGTACCCCCTGTACAAATGTACGGATCAATGAATGAGACGCCAAGGGCCGTTGAAAAAGAACAGCCAGGGCTGAAATCTGACCCTTAAGCGTACTTAACGCCAGGTTCTTGTCCAGACCTTGCTGCAAAAAAGTCAGTACTCTGGACACCATATAAGAGTGGGGGTTCCAACCCCCTGCCTCACACCAGGCAATATAAGCCTTCCAGGTCCTATGATAAATCTTAGTTCCGAGACACCCCTATCCCTCAACACCTGGGACTCAATAGCCAAGCCGTCAAAGCCAGCGAGGGTAAAGCAGGGTGCAAGATGGGTCCCTGAGACAGTAGGTCTTTGCGAAGTGGAAGACGCCATGGAACATCTGTCACCATCCGTACTACGTTGGCGTACCAAGGGCGCCAAGGCCAATCCGGCGCTACCAGGATTGTCGAGATTCCCTCTGCTTCTATCCTGCGCAGAACCCGCGGTAGAAGCTTTAGAGGAAGAAAGATGTACAGAAGCCGATACCGACCCCAGGGCGCTACCAGAGCGTCCGAGGCGACCGCCAGCGGATCTTTTGTTCTGCACACAAAGGTCTGTACCTTTTGATTGAACCTGGAGGCCATGAGGTCCACCTCTGGCGTGCGCCACTTGAGGCAAATCTGGCGGAACACTTCTGGATATAGGGACCATTCCACTTGATCCAGAGTCCGGCGGCTGCGAAAGTCCGCCTGCCAATTTTCCACGCCTGGGATGTAGATTGCAGAGAGAGCTGGCACGTGAAGTTCTGCCCACCGAAGGATCAGAGCCACCTCCGCGGCTGCTGCTGAGCTTCTTGTTCCGCCCTGATGTTTCATATGCCACGGCCGTGGCATTGTCCGACTGAACCCGGACAGGGAGGCCTCGCAGCCTTTCTGACCAACGGGACAGACAAAGCCTGATCGCTCTCAGTTCCAGTACATTTATTGGAAGACAAGCTTCCTGCACTGACCAATGACCCTGGGCAGAGAACTGACCCAGGACCCCTCCCCAGTCCAATAGGCTTGCATCTGTCGTTACTATCGACCAATTGAGGGGGAGAAAACATTTCCCCAACTTTAGGGCCGGAGCCCGAATCCACCAAATCAAGGATCCTCGGGACTGGTGATCCAACCTGATCAGTCTGTCTAGGGATAGAGGAGATTTGTCCCAAATCGCCTTCTGCAAGAGCCGAGTGTGACTCTGGGCGTAAGGTATCGCTTCGAAAGTCGACTACATGAGCCCCAACACTCGCATACAGAACCGTAAGGAGGACCACTGGCGTGATAACAGGGTTCGCACTGCTGCCTGAAGTGTCAGGAGCTTGCTTGGTGGTAAAAACATCCTTGCCTGAACCATGTCCAGAATCAGACCCAGGTATTCCAGCCGGCAGGATGGAGTCAATGATGACTTCTGCAGGTTAATTAGCCAACCGAACTCCTCTAACGTGGGCACCGTAATTGTCACGTTCTCCTCCAGAGCTGCAGCAGACTCTGCTCTCAGGAGTAAATCGTCGAGGTATGCTACCACCGCAATACCTCTGTCTCAGCAGCGCCAGCATAGGGGCCACCACCTTGGTGAACACTCGGGGCGATGAAGCCAACCTGAAGGGAAGTGCCACAAACTGGTAATGCAGGTCCCCCACTGCGAAGCGTAGAAAATGCTGGTGAATGTGACAAACTGGCACATGGAGATACGCGTCCCTGATATCCAGGGACGCCATGAATTCCCCTTGGTGCAGGGCGGCCACGACCAAGCGGATGGACTCCATCCTGAATCTTAGTCTTTACAAAGTGGTTTAATGCCTTCAGGTCCAGAACTGGCCTGACACCGCCCTTTTTGGGCACCACAAAGAAGTTTGAGTAAAACCCGCAAAATCTTTCCCCCATGGGTACCGGTACACTCCCTGTTCGGCAAGCGCCCGAACGGCACCTAGAAGTGCCTCCCGACGCCCCTGAGGGAGTCTCAAGTTTGAAGGGAAGAACCTTTCTGGGGGCAGAGAGATTAATTCTATCCTGTACCCGGAGGACACCACCTCCAGTACCCACCGATCGGTGATGCGGGCAGTCCATCTGTCTACGAATCCCAGCAACCAGCCCCCCACCCGTGAGTCGGGTGGGGGCAACCCATCATGCGGAGGTTGATTTATCCTTCACTTTTTTCGGACTTATGCTGCCAAGGCTTTTTACTGTGCCCAGCGGCAGCCTTACTGGACTTGAAGCCCTTACCCTCTGAGCCGGGTGTCCGAAAAAACTTCTGACCTGAAGAAACAGGGCCCTGCCTACAGTGAAAATCCCTCCGCTTCAGCTCTGGAAGGAAAGTACTCTTCCCTCCCGTGAAATCCTTAATGATTTCATCCAACTGTGGGCCAAACAGACGCCCTCCCTGAAAGGGAAGATCTGCAAGAGCTTTCTTTGAAGCCTGGTCACCCGACCAAGAGCGGAGCCACAACACCCGCCTGATAACAATTGCAAAAACAGACATTTTTGCCAATATGGGAAGAAGGTCCAAGGCAGCATGGCAAATGTAGCGGAGACCCTCCTCCAAATGTTGCACAGCCTGTGCACACTCACAAGTTAAACCAGTGTGCAGTGTGGCAGCGTGCTCGTGAAGAGATTGTGCCGCCATCGCAGTCGCTAGCTCCGGCCGCATGGCTGACCCAGCCAACAACAACAGTACCTTAGACACTGCCTCCGTGCGGCGATCGGCCGCATCCCTAAAAGATGGCGACCCCTCCAAGGGAATGGTTGTTGCCTTATTCAGACGGGCCACTGGGGGGTCCACCGTTGGGGACGCCCATCTCTTAGTAATGGGTGTGATCACACGGCTTCATTCAGTATTCAGCAGTCAGTGAAGGAGAAAGGACAGAGAGAAAGACACAGGCAGCTTCCGCCCCACAGCCAGAGAAGACAAATCAAGGGAGACGAGCGCTGGTAAAAGAAACCAAT
The DNA here is from genome assembly GCA_018402905.1 of Glandirana rugosa. Classification (NCBI taxonomy): domain Eukaryota; kingdom Metazoa; phylum Chordata; class Amphibia; order Anura; family Ranidae; genus Glandirana; species Glandirana rugosa. The sequence continues at coordinate 616,868 of BLSH010560303.1, read as the reverse complement.
ACATATTACAATACAAACTGCACAATGTAAGCATGTTTTTAAGGGAAAGGGGGATTATGTGTCAATAAAGTATAAACTATTTTACACTATGAGTGTCCACCCTTTAATCCTTACATGCCACACTGCATAAAACGGAGAGAGGACGAACAACAAAAAAGAAGTCCAGAGGGGTTACCAGCTCACCCATAAGAAGCAGGAAAGCGCCGAAAGAACAGATATCTGGTAAGCGGGGACCTAAAAGAGGGGAGCAGGAAAAAGGAATAAGGACAGCGGGGAGGAAAATACCTTTCACTTTGGGAACTGATTTTGATTCCCACCCCAGATTAGGATTGGAAACATCCCTTAAAGGAGGACAGCAGGAACTTATTAAGGGGATACCTGGATCTATGGACTATATTTCATAAGAGTTTATATGCCAGTTTACAACCATCTATATGCCATTTGAAGCAAATTTTATGCGATTATTTTATGCGATTATTTTATGCGACTTTATGAACTTTTAAGTGACAAGTTTTTTGAGAAATGATATGATATGATATGTGTAAACATTTATGAATTTTAAACATAATCAATTCTAAAAAACATTAAAAGACATACCAAATCTCGACAGACAGCACATTCAGGAGCTAAGCTAGTAAAAGCTCAAACAGTAAATAACCAAATAGGAGCAGCCAATGATAGGCGTAAATATTTATGAATTTTAAATACAAACATTATAAAAATATCATAAGATATACCAAACTTGAGCACACAGCACACTCAGAGGCTAAGCCAGCAAAAGGTTTAAATAGGAATTAACCAAATAGGTGCCGCCAATAAACCATAAGTGGGTAAAGAGCACATAAGTACACAAAAATCATATGTAAGTACAGAACTCATTTTATATTATGTATGGACAAATGCAATATTTATGAGAATATTGTTAAATAACAAAACATATCCAGGCGCAGCTGACATTTAACCAACTGGTGAGCACAAACAAGCACGCCAAGAGTTAAATGATAAAACAGAGCATAGGAAACTAACACAGCAGCAGCCGGAAAAAAGGTAGAAACCAGTAACACACCTAAAAACAATTAATAGAGCGCTGGGTTTAGGGTTAATCTCCAAATTACCCTTAATTCGAATCAGCATCTCTTAGTAAAGCTATCCTCAAAGGGGTAGCGAACAGCAAAGCTCTAGCCGTAGCCATTCCTTGAACACCGCCTGTTCAAACACCTGATCATACGGGTAAGCCCTAGGGGACCTAGGGGGTTTAAGTGGTCCACAAACATATGTGGACTAATGCGACTCCCCTGCTTGGTCAAGCCGCATGGAGTCGCGGATATCAGTGATCAGAGCAGCCACTATCACTTTATCACGCGAAAAAGGAGCCTCCTGAACACCTTCACCGTCTGAGGGCAGTTCACCCTCTGATAGGACCACAGGTGTGACCACCGAGGTGCTTTCTGGATCCGAATCCTCCCCCCGAGGACTGAGGGGGGGTGGGCGTTTCTTGGGGCCCCCCAGAACCGGGTCCCCCGCCTGGGGAAAGAATTCCCCAAATACCGCCCTCAGCTGTTCCAAGGACACCAAGGTTCCTGGAGTGGATTGTTGATCCGCAGGTACCCCTGCCATAGCATTGCCGGCCTCTGACATCCCAGCCTTCCGGCACCCCCCACTGTGTGACCACCACCTCTACCCCACCAATCAGCCAGGGAGACCCGGGAGGATTGCACCCACCGCTACCAGCACCCAGGGAGAGCCAGCTATACTTGCTGTTTTAGATGCCTCAGCACTGTGACCGGAATGAGCAATGCCAAACAACCCACTGCACTTCAAGAGCCTGCATCACCGAGCGTCAGCCACGTTGTCCAAGTGAAACTGGAAGTATCACTTCCGTTTTTAAAACACTTCCTATGACACGTGTGTAGTACCAAAAACGACCACTGGGGGCCGCCAAAGGACAGGCTGAAAAACACATGGTTACCAAACAAATGGATGCTGCCATTTAACACAAGCGGAGCTTTATAGGAAAATGGCGCGGTCGGCGGCGAACGAGCGGTGATCCACCGAATGGCGGCGAACCGCTTAATGCAGTGCTCCGAACGGTCAGTGCAAGGCACGGTGATCCATACCGAATGGCGGCGAACCGCTTAACGCAATGTTCCGAACGGTCAGTGCAATGTGTGGTACTGCGGGGGGGGGGATCATCCTTAAAGGGGTACCACCCAGTGTGTCCCCCTAACAGACCCCCACCAGCCGGCTACCACAGAAGCTGCCCAGGTGCCCACTCTCCGCGCCCCTAGGGCGGAAGAGGGGTCCACTCACCAATCCGACGGGCGCAGCGGGTAGCCACCCGGAGCAGACTTACCTCCCCATAGAGAGGCATGCTGCTGGCCAGGCGAACCAGTCACTGGGCTCTAGTGGGTTTTAGCCACTGGCCGCCCACACGGAACAGGCGCTATGCGGCGGGCCCCCGCTAAGGGTAGCTCGCATAGTGTCGGCCGGACTGGGAAAGTTTTGGGTTCGAGATATCCTCTATACCACCAGCCGGCTTCTTGATAGCAGTCTTCATCAGAAACACTCTTCAGGAGACCGCAGATCCCATAGGGAACCAGGTCTACTCCTTGCACTAGGCAATTAAAAACTGGTGTGCTATGCAGAGCAGGGGGATTATATGCTAAGGTGAGGACGGTCCCCTGGGAGGGGCCAGCCTATGCTTTTGTTTGTTTTTGCCTAGTCTACTCTTAGTGATATGAGCATAACCCCACGTGTCATAAGAAGGCTGCGTCTGTCAGTGAACGGAAGAGTAATATGTATATCATTTATGAGATTATAGAAAAGCTCTGTATGCATACTTTTCACTTCCACATATGTATTGAGTGACAGTTGTAGAATATGGTAATCTGTGTTCCAAAGTGACCAAATACAATACATATGCTAATCATACACAGGCTAGTTTTCAGAGAAATGTAACTAGCTGTCAATTACAGAAATAAGTGAACAGGTCAAGGCAACATACTACCAACAGTTTCTTTCAAAGTCCTAAAACAATCAAAGCTATGGATGGCAAGTTACCTTGATATATGGCATTAACAGCTGGTGGCTACATATAGCTGTGTGTACGGGCAGGCAGCCATCAGAAATTTTGGGGCCCCTTACACAGCTTTAGACCTGGGCCCCCCAGGCCGCAGTAGAAATTATACACCCTGTCACACTTACCAGGTGTAGCCTGCCAAGCATGACCCATTTGAGTGAAGTTAAGTGTGCAATGCATGCTAGTGTGGGATCCAAGGGATTAAAAAAAACAGTGCACAGGCAGCACAGCCTCACCCAATGCTTGCAATAAGACCTTCCACTGAACCATAGGTGCTGGAGGTCCCAAACTTGGACCAGTTGACCATGTGACCCAAGTTTGGTAGTTTTATGGTTCAGGAGAATGGTGTGCCCAAACCGGGTGCCCCCTCCCATAGACTCCAATGTTAAGTCCGAAATTCACCCAACAATTGCCGGTCAATGACTGGTCAGTTTGGAGACCCGGTATGGCCGAACCATAGGTGCTGGAGGTCCCAAACAGACCAGTTTTTGCCCAGGGGGTCCTCTCTATGTGACCCAAGTTTGGTATTTTTAATCGGCTATGATTCGGGAGAACGGTGTCCCCAAACCGGGTGTCCCCCACCTATAGACTCCAATGTTAAAGACTGCTAAAGTCTTTGTTGTAAGGGCCCCTTGAGACACTGGGGCCCTTTACAACAGTGCTGCCTGTACCCCCCTGATGGCAGCCCTGTGCATGGGCAGCATAATATTGGATACTCAATGACTTTGTTCTACCATGCATTTCACAGAATGCCTACAATGTATTTTTGTCACTTTTTAAACAGCTAGTAAGCATTTAGAAAGCAACCTGAAAGCATCTCAAATGTGAACTACAAAATGAGAAAATGCACATACTCAAGAAGCAAGAGTGAACTGCTTTTAAAGGTTTGAAAACTGCTTGTTAACCACTCACGCTGTGATAAACAGGAGTTGATGGCAATGGCAGGCTGTGAGAAGCATACTGGGAACATCATCATTTAACCACTTCAGCCCCGGAAGGATTTCCCCCTTAATGACCGCTTTAACTGACAATTGTGCGGTCATGCGACGTTGTACCCAAACAAAATTGACGTCTTTTTTTCCTACAAATAGAGCTTTCTTTTGGTGATATTTGATCACCTCTGCGGTTGTTATTTTTTGCTCTATAAACAAAAAAAGACCGACAATTTTGAAAAAAAAAAATATTTTACTTTTTTCCATTATAAATACCTAAAAAAAAAATTCTTCATCAGTTTAGGCCAATATATATTCTTCTACATATTTTTGGTAAAAAAATCCCAATGAGCGTATAAAAGTTATAGCGTCTACAAACTAGGGAATACATTTATGGCATTTTTATTTAATTTTTTTTTTTTTCACTAGTAATGGCAGTGATCTGATTTTTAGCGGGATTGCGGCGGACAGATTGGACACTTTTGACACTTTTTTTATACAGCGATCAGCGCTATAAAAATGCACTGATTACTGTATAAATGACACTGGCAGGGAAGGAGTTAATATCACGGGCTATCAAAGGATTAAATGTGTTCCCCGGGAGGTGTTTCTAACTGTATGGGGGCTAGGCTGATTGGGGAAACACACAGATCAGTCTTCATGCTTAGCAGAAAGACAGGATCTATGGGATCTGCCTTGTTTACACAGGCAGATCCCTGTTCATTCACGGCGGGAAATGATTGCAGGTGGCCGGCGGACATAGAGTCTGCCCCACTCGCTGATTGGCTCCCCCCGCAGGCCAATGGGAGCGCGCATGCGCCCACAATGGCTCATTCCCACGCCGATGTATGACGATGCCAATTTGCGGAAACGAGCCACATTAAAATGATGGCGGGCCGTTGTGCAGTTAAACCTGAGCAGTGGGTAGTTGGCAAGCTCCCCAGCTACATGCTGAACATTTAAGAACACCATCTACTAGCAGCAGTCTTTAGGCTAATCTCCACACACAATTTCCGATCATGCAACTGCACTGACCAATCTGAATAAAGAAAAAACGAATTTAGGATTTATTTTATGCTATACAGATATTTTCTGCCTTACTGTTCACAATAGTGCACAATTGATTATGCTTCTCCTGGTGCCATCCACCAGAAGGGTGACACTAGGGGCAGCCGTGGACTGAACGTTGATGACAGCGGAGCGAAGTGTAAGCAGAAGGTGGTGAAGAGAGCAGCCTCCGATCCCAGAAGTAGCTTATTGGCAGAGCAGGTTGGAGTCCTGAAAGTGATGCAGGCTCACTACACAAAGCTAGTAAAAAGGAGCTGACGGGCTGTGGGAAGGTGAGAGTCTAATGTGTTTTTTTTGGGAGGGGGGGGTGGGAGAGTTTTGTGGTGTAGTATGGGGGGGATAGGGGAGCCCCCCTCTCTCTTAACCCCCTCCCCTCTCTCACCCCCCACTTGAGAAGGAAGGGGTGGGACAAATTTAGATGGGGGGAGGGCACCCAGTTTTAGGCTTGTCTAGGGCAGCACAAAAACCAAAATACACCACTGATCCAATGGTCAGGTTTATGCTGGCTCACCCCTGCACAGGTAAGAACTGGGAAGATTACTGTACATCTGTTTCTTTACCTCCTGCTGACATGCTTCCCTGCAGTCTTCACCCTCACTTCTCTAAGCCCCTTATGTAGATGAGAACAGAGGCCATGTGATCACTTATACATACACACATTATAAAATACTTTTTTTTATTAACTAGTTTCTAAAAGAAATAAAAACATTGAATCAACACACAAGCAAGCAATTTCCATATAGACAGGGTCACCATTGGCATGCTACCCATTTATATTGCAGGTTTCCTTTAGTGAGTGCCTGTAGGAATTCTATGAAATATGTGATTGCCACATTTCAACCAATACAACCAATCATACAATATCATAGTTAGGGATGATTTTGCTACACCAAACAAATCATGTCTTCTAGTCAAGGCTTCCTGACAAACAGAATATCCATTAAAGCATGGGTGTTACTCAATTATATCACCAAGTTATACATTTTTATGATGTATCCTGTTGCACATAGAGGTGTATCTAGTCAAAATGGCGCCTATGGCAAGCACTGAAACTGCA
>BLSH010560303.1:586342-606216 GCA_018402905.1 Glandirana rugosa | reverse complement strand
AGGGACAGATTGCAGATCTCATCCTGCATTACAGAACCATCTGACTGGACTAGGTAGAGTCTACTGCTTAGAGGGACAGATTATTGTTCTAAAATCATCGCCTACTCCTATAGGGTCAGGTTCCTGCTGTTGCTGTAAGGGACAGATTGTTCTAAAATCATCTCCTAGTTCTAAAGGGAGAGGTTCCTGCTGATGCTGTAAGGGACAGATTATTGTTCTAAAATCATCGCCTACTCCTATAGTGTCAGGTTCCTGCTGTTGCTGTAACGGACAGATTATTGTTCTAAAATCTCCATTTTTTTGTAGGGCATTTGTCTTACTCTTACCCCCATTTTACTTCCTTTTGCAGCCCTCTAGCACTTGCCAGGACTTTACAGCCATTTTTGTCTCGAAAAGTTCGGGTCCCCATTGACTTCAATGGGGTTTGGGGTCAAGTTCGGTACCGAACCCAAACTTTTTTGCAAAGTTCGGCCGGACCCGCCGAACCCAAACATCCAGGTGTTCGCTCAACTTTACAACACTTTAATTGGCAAATTATAGATGGAACTTTAGACAGCCCCATTTAATGCTACTTAAAAATCTTCAGTGCATTACCCTGGGCAATAATGAAGATAATGTTTATTATTTTTTTAAAACTCAGCATGCTGTCACCCTCCTTGGTGTCTAGGGATTTCTGATGTCTGGTATGATGGTTATTCTCAGATATTGAGTGCAAATGGTAAGAAAGTTTCTGCAGTTTAGAATAATAGTGCCTGATATAGATACAAAATTAAATAGTCGGTTATCTCAAGTTATCATTTAACAGAATTTGCAATCTCAAACACATCACTTATTATTTATTATTATTATCATACAGGATTTATATAGCGCCAACAGTTTGTGCAGCGCTTTACAATGTAAAGGGAGATAATACACTAACGGTACAATTCAAAACAAGGGTTAGAGGAGGCCTGCTCCTGCGAGCTTACAATCACTTGTGTAGCGGGGGGCCCGCTTTGCTGCCCGTTACTTCTGAACTTTGCCAGGAAACCGCTGTAAATACACAGGCTCTTTTAGTAGGGAGAGATGTGCCTATCAGCCCCTTGTTTTGCTGACTGAACTCAATGTAAGCTGGAGGATTGAATTACACTGGTTTCCCTGGTATGCTTCTATGTGGATAAGGAGGCTTTTACAAGTAGCAGGACCAGAGGGATTCCTGGGAGCCGCAAAGGACTCTGGAATATGAAGTCCCCTGAGAGAGCTGCCCCATTGCCTTTTAAAGGCACAGAACTACAAATCCCAGAGGGCTCTGCAAAAGCAGAGGGCTGGCTAAGGGCTCCATTTTGGAAGGCTGGGGAGTTCTCCATGAGGGAGAGAAGGAGACAGATGTGACCTGAGAGGCTGCTGTTAACCACAGAGGGGAATCATCCAGCCACAGTTCGAGGTCGGTGTGCTGATCCTGCCACAGCTCCAGGGGTCAGACGGTGATGGACATCCTATCTGAGAAGGATCCCAGAGGACATCCCCAGGCGTTCCTGATGACGTGGGTCGATCCGGTTACAAGGGGATCAGTCGGGCCGGCTAGGGAACCTATCGCTTGATCCTTTGGTCATAGGATGGGTGAGTGGGTGCTTTGCCCATCTATAAAGACACAGTAGTAAGGCTAGATTGCCTCTCCAGTGCCCACATTGGTAGGAACACTCGCACACTGCTGAACGGTCATACATTACACTTTGCCTACCAAGATACTGCTAGCATCCTATATTCCACTTTGCCTTACCTGGATACTTACAAGTACCCATTTGTTAATCCTGCTCAACAGGACACCAAGTGCACCAACGCCAGGCTAGTCGAAGATCTTGGATATCTCCATTGTAAGGACTCTCATTGTTACTTCCCTGATATCAGTGATTTAGTGATTTGTGGCCTATTACCTCACATGTTCACTGCCTGTGATCACGGTCTGTGATTTCAGGATTTGAGGGAAACGCACTGCCTGTTGTCAAGTCAGATCAGTTCCCATTTATGCCTGAGTGCATAGGCCACTTTAAAGTAATTTAAGCCATATTATTTTGAAGTCTGCCATTCGGATATCAGTAAAGTTTGATTGTGGGAAGTCTCAGTAAACAAACTTCTTGTTCACTACATTTGTGTCTGTTTTACTGTGCATTGCAATTACACTGTTGCTGGGTGTGCGAGGGTTTGGGACAGTTATTTAGGATTGAGAAGCAGAGGCCCGGTAACAAATATAAATTACAATAGCAGCTCCTCCAGGGGTACCGCTACATGTGGGGGCTCATCCATCTGGGATATTTCCGCTACTCTGCAATCAACTCCCTTAGTCACCATCCCTACAGGCATCAAGATGGATCCTGCTGCTGCGTTCCGTTGGTGTGGCGAAGAAAGCGTCTGCTTAGAGAAGAGTGTGGTAATCAATCTCCCTGGGGAGGCCTGGACTGAAGAGCAAATCAGTCAGGCAGTAAAGACAGTGGCCCCAGATAAGAAAGCATGGGTGATTGATGTCAGGAAAGACCACGGGGCCTCTCGCACTTACACACTGTTAGAATGGAAGAAAGAAGTCCGAGCACTTCCAAGGCACCAATGTACAATTGGCCAACAAAACAGAACTGTGCACTAATCCACCCTAAGACAAAAGAGTGTCCTACCAGTTCCAGACAAGCTGTGGAAACAGAGGAAGAGGTATTCTCCCCTATACCCTTGGCCACCATCGGTCCAGAATTTCACTGCCATTGGAGAATTCGTATCAAAATGCCAAAAGGGCAACCCAGTATGTGTTGGGGCAGGATATCGGAAGCTGAGGATTTTCTCTGGAACACAGCCCGTGCCCACTGGGGAGCAAGAATATGAAGTTTGGATGGAACAGGCCATGCAAGCACTAGAAGAGTGGGACCTGCCAGAGGCCCAAAAGAAGCAACAAATCAGTGAGAGTTTGTGAGGGGCCGTTGCTGAGGCTATCCGGAACTTGAGGTTCAGCAACAGGACCTGTACAGCTTATGACTACCTGGCCATGTTACAGGAGGAGTTTGGGCAGACAGAGAAGGCAGCTGACCTGATCTATCAGTTTGAACATGCCCTTCAACGCCAAGGTGAACACCTGTCTGAATACATCAGACGGCTGAACAAGATGCTGTACCAGGTTGTACTAAAGAAGGGAATGATGCCTTCTGCCATAGACCAGGCCCGGATACAACAAATTCTAAAGGGGGCCCTACGCTCTGACCTAGTCTGGCTTCAGCTGAAGACCTCTGCAGGTGTTATGTCCCTAAAATATCCAGAACTCATCAAAGTAGTGAGAGAAGAAGACACCATGTTCCAGGACAAACGAGTAGCAGTTCATCCAACCTCTGCACCTCTGGCTGAAGTCGGGTCCGTGGGGGCAGTCGAAAAAAACTCTGAAATAGCCTCCCTGAAGTTTCAGATGGCACAGGTAATGGAGATGATGACCTCACTGGCAGCAAAAATCACCAAGACAGCAGATACGAGTATCACAGAAACAAGTGTGCCCCCGACTCCATCGACTGCCTCTGGTGGGAGGCCAAAGACTAATGAAGTGTGATTTAACTGTGGAGGAGTGGGACACTATAGACAAGTGTGCCCAAACCCAGTGAAGCCTGAAGTACAGTGCCAGAAGCTGGCGGGAAACTTCAGAGGACCCCGGTGAAGGAGCCAACTAGGTGTCCATCTTCAATAGCTAGCTCCAAAGTTAAAGACGCAAAGAGACAGCAGTGGGGGTCCAAACCCTTTAAGAGGGCCCCCGTTGTTGCCTCTGAGCGACCCAGTGTCCCATCACCCTTGATGCGTGCTGACTGGCTTCGGAGAATCAATGCATACCAAACTCCCAGAACTCAGCCAAGGCAAAAAACGGGTAAAAAACCTGCAAGAAAGGAGTGCAGATACAAGCCAATGAACAGGCCAAGGCCACTGTATCCTCAAAGTTCCCAGGCAAGCTAGTGGGACCTTCGCCTATTGTACCCATCCAAGTTGAGGGAATCTACACCAAGACCCTTTTAGATACTGGAGCTCAAGTGACCCTCCTTTACCGAGACTTTTATGACCGGCATCTCAACCACCTGCCATTGCCGGAGTTAGAAGAGCTGGAGATATGAGGCATTGGGACTCAGAACTTCCCCTACGATGGCTACCTGCCAATTAGATTGACCTTTGATCCCTCTGTAGCTAAAAAAAAGGCCGAGACCTTTGATACTTTGGCCGTGGTCTGTCCCCGCCCACCAGGGACCAGTAAGAGTTTTAATCATGGGGACTAATACTGACCTCGTCAGGAGGCTGTTGACACCTCTTGTCCTAGAGACTAACACAACTACTAATGTGCATCCCATACTGAGACAAGCCTACCGGCGCCTAGTACAGGAGAAGAAGGCCCCAGCCGAGGGGGTAGGAAATTTGTGGCGCCTGGATCAGAGTGAGAAGGTACTACAGCCCAAGGAAGTGGTTTGCCTACCAGCACTTGTAAGGCTCAATTGGGAGCAACCAGGCGGGCAGCCAAAGAACCGATACTGGAGTGGAAATAATTCCAGAAGTGGTTTCAACCAGGGCATTACAAAGAAACTGTGGAAGAGTCTCGGTCAGTGTCAGAAATGTCACGGCCTCTCCAGTGAAGATGCCAGCTTGAATGCTGCTGGGGCAAGTGAATCCAGCCACCCCAGTTTCCCAATCTGATCTGGTAGGAGAGGCAAGGGATGAAGTCTCTGTTGAGGAGTTTTATCCAAAGAATACCCCTCTTCCCCCTGAGTGGAAGGATAGGGTCAAGACCCAGCTCCTTAGATGGCAGGTCGCCTTCTCTAAGAATGAGTTTGATGTGGGGTGTGCAAAAAGTGCCCAACACCGGATTAGTCTCCAAGAAGATAAGCCGTTTAGAGAAAGGGTCAGACGGATACCTTTAGGGGACTTGGAAGACCTACATGAACAACTGGCAGAGTTGAAGAGGACAGGCATCAGAGAGTCTCGAAGTCCATACGCTTCTCCGATAGCGGTGGTATAGTAGAAGAATGGGTCACTGAGGTTGTGCATCGACTACAGGACACTGAACTGCAGGACCATTCCAGACCAGTACACCACCCCATGGATAGAGGATGCCTTGCAGTGTCTGTCAGGGGCAAAGTGGTTCAGCGTGCTGGACCTGAAGAGCGGGTACTACCAAATCCCAATGCATCCTAAAGATAGGGAGAAGACCGGTAGGGTTCTTCGAATTTGACCGCATGCCTCAGGGCCTTTCCGGTGCCCCAGTGACCTTCCAAAGGCGAATGGAGAAGACTGTGGGCGACACAGGTGTTGGTGTATCTAGATGACATCATTGTCTTTGGCAAGACCTTGGAGGTGCACGAAGAACGCTTGGAGAAGGTTCTGAAGAGACTCCATGATGAAGGGTTGAAGCTGTCACTGGAAAAAAGCCAGTTTTACCAACCCTCGGTCAACTACCTTGGCCACATTGTGTGTGCTGAAGTAGTGGCTACCGACCCTCAGAAGCTAGAAGCTGTTACCTCTTGGCCGAGGCCTACTAATGTGACAGAGCTTAGGTCATTTCTGGGTTTCTGCTCCTACTACAGGAGGTTCGTGGAGGGATTCGCTAAAATAGCTCGCCCACTCAATGAGCTGCTGAGGAATGAAGATGATGAGAATGGCCTAGATCCAGTAAAGCCTGTCAGATCAGCCGGAGGACCCAGGAGACCTAAAGAGTCCATTCAGGGACAGTGGACTGATCAGTGTGAAGAGGCGTTTCGACAGCTGAAGTGGAGTCTGATGACTGCTCCTGTCTTGGCTTACGCATATCCGACAAAGCCATACAAGCTTCACGACGATGGCAGTCGGGAGGGCCTAGGAGGAGTACTCCATCGGGAACATGGTGAGCACTTACGACCAGTTGTCTATGTGAGTCGGAGTTTAGCACCTGCTGAGAAGAAGTACCCTACCCACAAACACAAATTTCTTGCTCTCAAATGGGCAGTGGTGGATAAGCTGAGGGATTACTTGTACGGGGCAACCTTCGTGGTTAAGACAGATAATAATCCTCTCACCTCCATCCTCACTACTGCAAAGCTGGATGCCACCGGTCACAGGTGGTTGGCTGCTCTGTCCGAATTTACTTTCAGCCTTAAGTATCGCCAGAGGATTGGAAACAGGGATGCCGATTCCTTGTCAAGGCGGCCACATGATTATAGAGACTCTTCGGAAGAGTGGACCCAGCTGTCACCTGAAGGTGTGCGAGCCCTTTGTCAGGGAGCCAAGTACCGAGCTGGAGGTGGATCAAGAGCAGAAGAGATTGGGGTCACGGGTGCTGGAGTCCCCAGGAGTTACTGCAACCTCACCCAAATTGGAGAGGAGGGCCTGCCGAAGCTCTCCAAGAAATATTTGAGGAAGGATCAGTTGGAAGACCCTCTTTGTAATTTGGCGTTAAAAGCTGCAGAGAGTCAGTGTCCTGATCTGCTCCTTACTGACACCCCAAAGGAAGTTTGTTTGCTTCATAGAGTGGGATCGGTTGCAATTGCGCAACGGAGTGGTCTACCGAAGGGGCCCCTCCAGTGATCCCGAAGATACATGATAACCATGGCCATCTAGGGTACGACAGAACTTTTAACTTGGTAAGAGACCGGTTCTACTGGCCCTGTATGCGGGCCGAAGTTGAGAGCTACTGCCACTCATGCATCCGATGCATTCAGAGGAAGACTCCCTCAGAGAGCTGCCCCCATGGGCCACCTTCAAGCCAAGGACCCATGGAGTTGGTGTGCATTGATTTTCTGTGTTTGGAGCCTGACTTGAGAGGATAGGGCAACATTCTAGTAGTAACAGATCATTTCACTAGGTATGCCCAGGCCTTTTCTACAAAGGTTCAGCAAGCATCCACCGTAGCTAAAACCTTAGTATGCATACAACAGCACATCGAATGATGCCACAGGCTACACACCTTATCTGTTGATGTTCGGACGAGAGGCTCGGTTGCCCGTCGACCTGGCCTTTGGACTGTACCTCAGCAACCTCTCACAGAGGATATGTGGACCGTCTGAGGAGAAGGCCCAAGCTGCCTCAGATGCCAGAGGACAGAGAAATAAGAACTTTCATCTGAGGGTGAGAGTGCAAGACTTACAGCCAGGTGACAGGGAACTGTTGAGGAATATGGGTATCCCTGGGAAGCACAAGCTGGCTGATCGCTGGAGGTCACAGCCTTATGTGATTTGTAAACAACTTTCAGGGCTGCCAATATATCAATTCTGACCAGAAGGAAGTACAGGCCCACTTAAAACTTGGCATCGCAATCACCTGTTGCCCTTGTCGGAAGCAGTCTGTATTTCACCACTATTGGATCCTCAGTCTACACCTGCAGCCTCACAAAGTTCTCGTCCAGTGACTAGATCTCAGTCAGCACCTCTGGATGCACAAGATGAGGACAGTGAGGATGAGGAGATGGGAATAGAATCCCAAATGTTAGAAGTTGTTAGTCCTTCGCCCTCTTCCCTCAAAGTGACAAATACAGAGGCCCCAGAATTTGTACCCCCGAGGCAGCCTTCAGAAGATATGGGAGATTCCCTGTCCCCTATGTTGCCAGCAGACTGAGGATCCTCACCCCTTTGCTGAGGAGGAGGAAGCTGAAGTAGAAGAAGAGGGAAAAGGAAAGTAGGCCCACCATATCTGAAGCCAAGGAGCAGAGAGAGAAAAGAGTTATTCGCCCACCAAAGAGAGACTGACATATGATAATTTGGGTGAAAGCCGAAGAGGTGATCTGCTGTTAGGAAAATGCACTTCCTTGCGGTCTCCGGCCTCCCCCTCGCGTTCACGTGCGCCCACGTGTGCTATTGGCGCCCATAGCGGCCATTTAAGCAGGACAGCACCAGGAGGCAAGTGCTGTCCGTTCTACAGCGTTCCTGCACCTGTGACCCCCCCGGTATCTGTTCTGAGTGACTTCCTGTTCCTGTGACCCCAGCGACCCTTTGGACTTTGCTGCTATCTGCCTGCCCCGACCTCGGATTGTTTACGACCACTCTTCTGCCTGTTCCTCTTGTAACTCAGTTGCCAGCCCATTACCGACCCAGCCTGCACCCGACTGCCTGATCCCTCTGTACCTCGCTGCCAGCCAGTTGCCGACCCGGACTGCACCACTACTCTTCAGCCCGCACGAGCATATGTGGACCTGTACCAGCCACCAGAGACTTGTCCAGCCTCATGCCCCCCTGTGCTCCGAAGCTCCTTGTCTGCACTACCAGGGGTTCTGGAACCAGGGCCACAAGAGAGGTTGCCCCCACATAAGCCAGACTCAACCACCAGGTACGTGACATCTTCACTTCTCAAAGGACTCTTGAAGAGCCTGGTTCTTCCACCACAGATTTGGTGGAGGGCGACCCTAACTCACCCCCTGGCACATCTAGCTGGGCCATTCCAATTAAGGTGGCCTGTAGGTAGGACAGCCTTCCCTCCTATGCCCATTGGTGGGAGGTTCCTCTGCCAGGGTTTTATGCAAATGCAACTGTTTGGTTTCCTGTGTGCACTAACCTGTCTTTCTCTCCGCATGTATGCACAAAGCAGACTTTACTTCCTTTGGAGGACCAAAGGTTCTTTGGTGGGGGGGAGCATGTAGCGGGGGACCCGCTTTGCTGCCCGTTACTTCTGAACTTTGCCAGGAGATCGCTGTAAATACACAGGCTTTTAGCAGGGAGAGATGTGCCTGTCAGCCCCTGGGTGAAATCCCCTACCCCCGCCCGTTTTGCAGACTGAACTCAACGTAAGCTGTGTAAAGAGACACAGGAGGATTGGATTACACTGGTTTCCCTGGTATGCTTCTATGTGGATTAGGAGGTTTTTATAAGCAGCAGGACCAGAGGGATTCCTGGGAGCCGCAAAGGACTCTGGAATATGAAGTCCCCTGAGAGAGCTGCCCCATTGACTTTTAAAGGCATAGAACTACAAATCCCAGAGGGCTCTGCAAAAGCAGAGGGCTGGCTATGGACTCCATTTTGGAAGGCTGGGGAGTTCTCCATGAGAGAGATAAAGAGAGATGTGACCTGAGAGGCTGCTGTTAACCACAGAGGGGAATCATCCAGCCACAGTTCCAGAGGTTGGTGTGCTGATCCTGCTACAGCTCCAGGGGTCAGACGGTGATGGACATCCTATCTGAGAGGGATCCCAGAGGACATCCCCAGGCGTTCCTGAGGACGTGGGTCGATCCGGTTACAAGGGGACCAGTCGGGCCGGCTGGGGAACCTATCAATTGATCCTTTGGTCATAGGATGGGTGAGCGGGGGCTTTGCCCATCTATAAAGACACAGTAGTAATGCTAAATTGCCTCACCAGTGCCTAAATTGGTAGTAGCACTCGCACCCTGCTGAACGGTCACTACATTACACTTTGCCTACCAAGATACTGCTAGCATCCTATATTCCACTTTGCCTTACCAGGATACTTAAAAGTACCCATTTGTTAATCCTGCTCAACAGGACACCAAGCGCACCAATGCCAGGCTAGTCAAAGATCTTGGATATCTCCATTGTAAGGACTCTCATTGTTACTTCCCTGGTATCAGTGATTTAGAGATTTGTGGCCAATTACCTCACATGTTCACTGCCTGGGTCTGTGATTTCAGGATTTGAGGGAAACGGACTGCCTGTTGTCAAGTCAGATCAGTTCCCATTTATGCCTGAGTGCATAGGCCACTTTAGGCTGCTTTCAAACAGAGGCATTTTACAGACGCTATTTAGCTAAAAATAGCGTCTGTAAAGCACCTCAAAAGTCCCCCCCAATCCACCCCAATGTGAAAGCCCTGAGTGCTTTCACACTGGGGCGGTGCGCTAGCAGGACGTTACAAAAAGTCTTGCAAGCAGTATCTTTGGGGCGGTGAGGGGAGCGGTAATATACCGCTCCTCTACCACCCCTGCCATTGAAATGAATGGCAAGCACTTCCGAAGCGGCTGCACACCGCCTCGGTAGCGCTGAGCGCCGGCACTTTTAACCCCTTTTTAACCCCTTGTGGGGAGATAAAAGCGTGGCGCTCCCACCCGCATAGCGGAGCCCTATCGCTGGATAAACTCAGCTAAAACTAGCAGGGTTTTACCGTGACCGCGGCTACCGCTTCAATGTGAAAGTAGCCTTAAAGCCATTTAAGCTATTTGCTTGTATTATTTTGAAGTCTGCCATTCTGACATTTGGATATTAGTATAGTTTGATTGTGGGAAGCCTCAGTAAACAAACTTCCTGATCCCTGTACTCGGGATCAGTTAGATCTGCCATGCCCCTGGCAGCCCAGCCCCCATACAGTTAGAACACACTCAGGGAACACAGTTAACCCCTAGATTGCCCCCTGCAGGTTAACCCCTTCCCTGCCAGTGACATTTCTACAGTAATCAGTGGCCATTTAAATTTCTGATCGCTGTATAAATGTCAATAAAAAAAAAAAAAAAAAAATCGCAAATCGCTGCCATTACCAGTAAAAACAAAATTGTAAAAAAAATGCCATAAATGAACTCTCATGGTTTTTAAACACGGCAACTTTTGCGCAAACCAATCAATAAACGCAGATTGCGTTTTTTTACCAAAAATATGGAAGAAAGAATATAAATCGTCCAAAACCTCTGAATAAATTTGTTTTTTTATTTTTTTTTTTTTTGGATTTGTATTTTAGCAAAAAGAAAGAAATATTGGGGTTTTTTTTTTTGCAAAATTGTCGCACTTTTTTCTTTGTAGCGGTGATCAGAAATGACACAGAGGTGATCAAATACCACCAAAAGAAAGCTCTATTTGTGGGGAAAAAAGGACGCAAATTTCGCTGGGGTACAACGTTGCACGACCGCACAATTGTCAGTTAAAGTGACGCAGTGCCAAATCACAAAAAGTACTCTGGTCCTAACATGGGAAATCCTTCCAGGGGTGAAGTGGTTAAATACTTACATAACATGACAAGATAGAAGTTAAAACGGGAATATCCAAACTTGAATACACACACAGCAGCCAAAAATGAAATAACGGGAAAATATACAATTGAACGAAGATTAAGACAGAGAATGTATGAAACAGGGATTCGATCCTGATCAACCGCTTACATGATAGCACATCTAAAGCCTAGCTCTCCCAATATATACAAAGAGAAAATGGTCTGGTGTTGCCAGTGACACCTCCATCTCCAAATTAAATACAACAAAGAATAGCACCTTTGGGACTTTAAATGAGGTGAGCACAAAAAGGTCAATAGGAGTATACAAGGTAAACATAATTTATAAATGTATTAAAATTGTATAACATTCATTGTATATGGAATGCATAAACAAAGGTGTCAAACCACGTGGCAGTGATGGATACAGCATACCAAGTGGCCACATACATATACATTGGAATTGTTGATATACAGTAATACACAGGGATCTTAAAACTTGGCACGTTCACAAGTCACTGCTCACTTCTTCAGGAGTATATGTAAATGCAGTGTATCTACAGAATAAAAATATCAATGAGAAATATATAACAAAGATAAATGTCATAAACCAAATATGGGGGATATTACGCAAAGAGATCCCATACACACATATGAACTAAGCCAATGTCTCAAAAGCCAATTAACCAACAGGTGGCGGCAAGGTGTGTCTGTCCTGAGAGCTGAAGGAAAGGAACCAGCAAAAGCTCCAAAAAGGGGACCAATGGAGGGCAAGCATAACATGGGAGACAAAAAATGTACCTTTTGATGTCCCTCAATGTCCAACATGATTGGCAGCTGCAACAAAAATGTATATCTAAGTGGTCAAATAAGTACTAGGAAGGCTAAACATATGTAGAGTATATATATATATATAAAGTGTATTCCCCAATCAGGTAATATTACCTGATTTTGAATAGTGCACATATATTGACAGTAGGTACATCCTCCACATGGGAATGTCCCAAGATTTTTACAGGGATCACCCTGGGTGGCGTTGAAGTCACTATAAACTAGGCTATCTTTCAAAGATCTCGCTCGTTTAAATATAACTAGAGGTTGCCTGGTAATCAAAGGGCCAATATCAGGATCTGATAGTAGGAAGTGCCAATGTCTGCGCAAAATGCGTCGGAGATCAGCATGATTCCTTGAAAATTGGGTGATTAGACGGATTTGGTTGGATTCAGTGTTTGGCTTATTTTTATAATGGATTATTTTGTGTCTCTCCTGCCCACATACCCGGTTAAAGGCCTTTTTTAGGCATCTTTTTGAATATCCCCTCAATAAGAGACGTTCCCTTAGAGCATTAGCTTCTACTTTAAAGGTGTTATCATCCGTGCAGTTACGTCTGATACGTAGATATTGACTGTATGGAATAGAACTTATTAGGGGGGACGGATGTGACCTAGAGGCATGCAAAATATTGTTGCCAGCTGTGGGCTTACGGTAAAGTGAGGTCCCCACTGTGCCATCCAAATCCTTATGGTGAAATTGAGATTCATAGTGTTAATATTTATAGCATATCTGGAAATTAAGTAAATACCTGGAAAGCCATCCATATACAGTATATAGGTGTATGTAGTAAATAATGGAAGAGGTCTACAGAAGGAGTATAGGCATGGAGACAGATGGAGAGTTAAGTTGTGTGAAGGTACAAAGCAATGTTGATAGAGATAGCAATGAAAGGGAAACTGATGAGAAATATGAACAAACAAAATGTGACATGTGGACTCTTTTGCTCAGGTGTAAACAAAAGTTTTGTGTTGCATGCTAGTGAAGAGTTAAGCCTCGGACGACAATCGTACGTACGATCGTCGCAAATCGTATGTTGGCTGTTGTATCTAGCATACTGACTGCACTACACGATCGTACGACCACAGAAAGAACGTTCAGGTGCATGTAATTAGCATCCAGCCGTTTCTGACTTCGGAGCATGCGTGTTTTGCACAATACAACTTGTTGTACCAACTGCTCTGTACACACGATACAGCGGTCGTATGAGCGCTTGTTGGTACAACCAAGTTTTCTAGTTTGCTCATACAACTCCCTTGTACGACCGTCGTATGTTCGACTGTTCTAATCGCGCATACAAACGATCGGTATCGCATACAACGGTCGTTAGTACGACCTGTTGTATACGACCGTTGAACTGTGTGTACGAGGCTCTAGACTGCTTACCTTGATACATGTGT
The DNA here is from genome assembly GCA_018402905.1 of Glandirana rugosa. Taxonomy (NCBI): domain Eukaryota; kingdom Metazoa; phylum Chordata; class Amphibia; order Anura; family Ranidae; genus Glandirana; species Glandirana rugosa. The sequence continues at coordinate 593,118 of BLSH010560303.1, read as the reverse complement.
CCTCAACATGTGCAGTGTGGGGCCATGAAAAGACAAAACCCATGATGCTAGTCCCTCCATATATACCCCCCAGGGGGCGTAACAGGTTCCACCCCAACACCATATGCAGATAGCCAATTAGTCAACAGGTGACAGCAAGGTGTATCTGCCCCAAGAGCTGCAGGGAAGGAGCTAGCAAACAAAGAGCTAGCCAAAAAGTGTAATTAACCACTTAACAACAGCCCCATAGCTAACTGACTGCTGCAGGGTGGTTTGTTAATTCTGAAACAAATTAGTGGACAGGGCTCTGGTGTAATAGCTATCTATGTGCCATCATCCCTATTTATGAAAATATAGTTTGCAAACCCTCGGGTTGGGATTTTAAAGGCACAAAAGCACAAGTATATAAAAAATTATTATAAGGTTTATTAAGTACAAAATAAGATAAAAATAAACACTTAGTTCAATAGTACAAAAAAAAAAAAATCAGAAAACATTTTGCATACAGTAGGAATAGACCGATTAATGTACAAGACCTAATGCATTTCGGTACATATTGACCTTCATCAGAGGTATTTATCTTGTACAAAGTAAGTCACAGATTTCTGAAAAATAAAAGAAAGCGAATGAGATGTCATGCCTGTAACAATATTAGGGTCCGCACAAATTGCTTTTATACCCATACCTGTTGCAAAGTTTTTCAAAGGAATGTTTAAATTAAACACGGAGTTAAAACAGGATTGTGAATAGGGAGCTGTTCCCCTGTAATCCCCGCTTTCCGAACCAGATCGGGCTGAATCCCTCCAAACAGAAGCTCCTGGTACCACCACTAGGGAGATGGGGGGGGGGGGTCTACTAGAGTAATATTAAGACATGGAATTAAATCAGTATAAGGGTACTTGTAGTGACATCAAAAACAAAAACAAAAAAAAAAAATGAATTTACAATATGAAAATCTCACTTGGTCACCTGAAGGTACTAAAGCTACCTCCTGGAATGCTAATGGACACAGTCACTGGACATAGCGTATTCAGTAACCCTTAAAAAGGGGATATAAAAAGAACTTGCAGATTCACCACTGGAAAAGGATAGAGACAGATTTAAATTACTGAGATATATTGGAATAGAAACCAGACCCAAGAACAGGAAGGCATTGCAATATAAATTTACCTTCTCCTGGGGTAGGAGCCTGTAGTTTATTGACCAAGTGTCATAAAAGATTTGGTTCAGCTGCAAAAAAGTATATAAATATATACAAGGTCAAAATAAAAGCCTTATATATAACCTCCAGGGAGGAAAAAATTCCCCTGGAACTAGAAGCTACCAGCAGTACTTAACTGCAGAGTAAAGACAATAAAGGAGAAAAGGAAATGTTGATTATTATACAGGATTTATATAGCGCCGACAGTTTGTTGATGGTTACCTTTTTAAAGGAGGTTGCTTGAGTTAGTATAGCGAGGTTACCAGCTTACTAAACAGAGCTCCTTCAAATGAGAGAGTGCTGATGCAAATGCTGGGAGGATCAGCTGTGGCCTTATATAAGGCAGCGTAGCACAGCTGATTACTGGAGCTCACTCAAGTGAGGGCTCCAGCTACTGAGTCCCACCCAGCTCACCTGGGCGCATCCAAAAATGGAGCTCCCGACCTGGCCGGCAGGGACGCCCACCCAGGGAGGGGGGTACAGCGCCACTGTCCGCCAGGTCGCCGACGCATGGCCCTCCATTGGATGGCCCATCTGCAGCGATGCTGCCGGGCGTTGCCCAGACAAAGCCACCGCAGCGATGCTACAAGCCCGCATCGCCCTAGGGGGGCCATGACTGGGACGTGGGCCGTCACAAAGGGAGGGAGGAGGTGCCATCCTTGCCTTCGGCGGACGGCTCGGGTGCGCCGGGTCTGGGAAGGAAAGCCCGATCCAGCATCAGTCAGCAGGGGAGGCAACGACCCAAAAACACAACCCCATTGTAAAACTATGAAAAAAAGAAAAAAACAAACAGTGAAAAAGACCTTAATGAATAAACATTCACTAGTAATAGTAAAGGACTAGTGTATGATTGCATTGGAAATTACAGGCAAAGCATCTTTGCTTCTTTGAACACAGTTATCCATACAGTGATTACTATATTATTTGAGTACAGAGCATATATATTTGAATCAAAAAATTATGGCACGAAATCATGACAAAAAAAAAGGAGGAAGGGTCTTTTAAAATGCATTTATTGTTCCCAACCACCTGATACAAAACCCTCCAAAAAGGGTTTGTAAGAGGTGGTTTCATTTAGGCCTGGATATGTTGTGGCTCTCAAAGAAAATATCCAACGTGTTTCTGATTGTAACAAATTTTTGTTCCAATCTCCACCACGTGGATTGGGTTGAATACGGTCCAGAATTAAGAATTTAACTTTTGGGAAAATTTTGTTATGTTTGTTTAGAACATGACGGCCAAGTGGCAACTCTGGGTTTGCGGTTTTCATGCTTTGTATGTGTCGGTAGGCTCTTTGCCAGAATTCTTGAATCGTTTTACCTACGTAAAAGCCACCACAATCACAGAGGAGTAGATATACCACTCCCCTGGTTTTGCAGTAGGCATAATGCCTAGGTTTAAATTTTATTCCATTGGGCAAAATAGGATTTTGAATAGTGCACATATATTGACAGTAGGTACATCCTCCACATGGGAATGTCCCAAGATTTTTACAGGGATCACCCTGGGTGGCGTTGAAGTCACTATAAACTAGGCTATCTTTCAAAGATCTCGCTCGTTTAAATATAACTAGAGGTTGCCTGGTAATCAAAGGGCCAATATCAGGATCTGATAGTAGGAAGTGCCAATGTCTGCGCAAAATGCGTCGGAGATCAGCACGATTCCTTGAAAATTGGGTGATTAGACGGATTTGGTTGGATTCAGTGTTTGGCTTATTTTTATAATGGATTATTTTGTGTCTCTCCTGCCCACATACCCGGTTAAAGGCCTTTTTTAGGCATCTTTTTGAATATCCCCTCAATAAGAGACGTTCCCTTAGAGCATTAGCTTCTACTTTAAAGGTGTTATCATCCGTGCAGTTACGTCTGATACGTAGATATTGACTGTATGGAATAGAACTTATTAGGGGGGACGGATGTGACCTAGAGGCATGCAAAATATTGTTGCCAGCTGTGGGCTTACGGTAAAGTGAGGTCCCCACTGTGCCATCCAAATCCTTATGGATTTTGATGTCAAGGAAAGAAATTTCCCGGGCATCAAAAGACATAGTGAAATTGAGATTCATAGTGTTAATATTTAATTTTTTTAGAAAATCTTGGAGTAGGTCAATAGGGCCCTCCCACACCATAAATATATTGTCTATATATCTATGCCACATATTGCGCAAAAGCCATCATATTCTCTTAATCAAAAAGAGTCCGCTCCTACTCCCCCAGGTACAGGTTAGCGTAAGAAGGGGCACAGCATGTGCCCATTGCTACCCCCTGCACCTGGAGGAAGTGGGAGCTGGAAAAAGAAAAAAGTTGTGATGAAGAATGAAGTCCAAAGCTTCAAGAATGAAATCAGTGAACTTCCAATCGTGTTGAGTTCTAGTTCCCAGCACGCGTCTGACACAGGCCAGGCCCATACTGTGTGGGATGGAACTGTATAACGCTTCCACGTCGATTGCTACTAGAATCGACGTGGGGGCAAGCACTACATCTTCCAGGATTTGTAGAAGATGAATGGTGTCTTTTACGTAGGAAGGTAAACTTATGACATGTGGACGTAGGTAGTCATCTACTAAGGTGCTTAGATTTTTGGTTAGACTACCATTGCCTGAAATAATTGGACGTCCAGGGGGGTTCTTGTTATCTTTGTGTAGTTTAGGCAAAGAGTAGAAAGTAGGCACACGTGGGTATGGTGTGTGAACAAACTCCTATTGCCCTTGATCTATTGCACCCTTTAAAAATGCCATATCCACCAGTTCATAGAAATCCTTCTCAAATTTATCGATCAGACATTTAGGAATTTTTTTATACCAAGATTGATTGGAGAGTATTTTATCGCACATATTAATGTATTGGGACTTGTTCATTATGACAATCTTGCCTCCCTTGTCAGCAACTTTTATCACCAAATCAGTGTTGTTTGACAGGGTATTGATAGCTTCCCTTTCATCAGTGGAGAGGTTACTGTGTTTCGTGTCTAGAGACATTTTGTTTATGTCATCTATTGTTGCTCTGACAAAGGAAGCAACACCACCATTTGTATTTAAGGGAGGAAAGAAGTCAGAAGGTTTTTTGAGTTTCTTGCCTCCTAAAGATTGTGTTGGAGGCACAGTTGTGGTTTGTTCACCCATAAGTTCTTCTAGATTAATAAGATCAATCAAGTTCTCAACCTCCTCACCAATTATTTGAACTGGTGGGTCGGCTGACTTGGAAATACCACTAGGGGGTGCAGGGGATATGTGCAAATCCTTAGTGCTTTTCTTTGAGAATAATATCTTCAAATTGAGCTTTCGTGCAAATAGATGAATATCCTTTGCTGTGTCAAAGTGATTGAGAGCCCTGTCAGGGCAAAAGCTCAAGCCCCTCGATAGAAGAGAAATCTCAGAGGGCGAGAGCTGATACCCTGACAGGTTAACAATATTGGTGACATTTTGAATACAAGAAAAAGAAGTGAGTGGAATTAGGTCATTGGTTGTCCCTGAGGAGTCATTGACTCCAAAGGGGATGAATTTGTGAGAGAAGCACCCTGTGATTCTACCGAATTGCGCTGAGTGTGTTTAGAAGAGAGTGGAAAGATAGGATAGTTAGAAGCTGAGTGACCTTGGGTGCCACCTACCACCAGTGTAGAGGAAGAGGTTGGGTCAGAACTTTGTGAATCTAGAGAGGATTTCTTAGAAGTTTGAACTGAAGTACCATCCCCACTGGGCCTTTGTTTGTTCTTGCGTGAGTGTCCACGTCCTTTAGTGCTTGGGAGAGAAAGAGAAAAATTTGACGAAGTCCTAGAAGAGGTAGATTGTGTATCATCCAAAACATTCCTGTTAGGTTTCTGGTATTGGGACCTAGGTGTATGGGACCATCTATATGTTTTGTGTTCCCTGAATGCTGTTTTGTCCCTCTGCAATTTCTTTTCTTTACCCATAAGCATTTGTTTTGTATATTTTTCAATGTGTTCCTTCAGGTCCTTGTCAATAACACTGAAGGTACAATGTGTTTGCAATGGTAAGAGCAAACTATTAAGCTCCTCAATGTCCTTGTCTAAGGCTTTCAATCTGGTGTTATATTCATCAATCAGAAGGCCCATCAAAGCTCTTGAACAAGCAGTAAGGGATTTCTCCCATTTTGCCTTGAAATTTGTATCAAGGTCGTCTAAAGTGGGGAAAATTTGAATTCGTAACCCCAAAGGGTTAATATTGTCTTGATTATAATTGCTCAAGAATTTGATGTGCCAATGGTAAGATACTTTTTTCTCTAAAATTCTTTTAAGACGAGAAAATAGATGTATTAGGTCCGTATTTTTTTGTTCTTTTTGTTCATATTCATTTAGAACACCAGTCATCAAGTTATCCCAGTCCTTGTCAATATATTGTGCCATCTTAGGACCGAGAAAGACAGGAATAGTTATAACTTAATATTTTGGAGAACACAACCAAGAAAAAAAAAGTTTTATGATTTTTGTGCCATAAAAATCCAATACAAGAAAATGTTGTTTCTTATACCTTGGTAAAGAGTTATTTTGATAGCTAGTAAAACATCAGGAGCCCAATAGGAGAAGAGAAAGAGGGATGGGCTTTTCCAGCCCTAAATACTGAAACAAATTAGTGGACAGGGCTCTGGTGTAATAGCTATCTATATGCCATCATCCCTATTTATGAAAATATAGTTTGCAAACCCTTGGGTTGGGATTTTAAAGGCACAAAAGCACAAGTATATAAAAAATTATTATAAGGTTTATTAAGTACATATCATACTGGTGTAAGGAGAGGTTTCTGCTGCTGGTGCGAGGGACAGATTAGCGTTATAAAATCATCTCATACTGGTGTAGGGAGAGGTTCCTGCTGCTGGTGCGAGGGAAAGATTAGCGTTATAAAATCATCTCATCCTGGTGTAGGGAGAGGTTCCTTTTGCTGGTGTGAGGGACAGATTACTGTTATAAAATCATCTCATACTGGAGTAGGGAGAGGTTCCTGCTGCTGGTGTGAGGGATAGATTACCGTTATAAAAACATCTCATACTGGTGTAGGGAGAGGTTCCTGCTGCTGGTGTGAGGGATAGATTACCATTATAAAATCATCTCATACTGGTGTAGGGAGAGGCTCCTGCTGCTGGTGTGAGGGACAAATTAGCGTTATAAAATCATCTCATACTGGTGTAGGGAGAGTATAGTTTGCAAACACTCGGGTTGGGATTTTAAATTTTTTCATAAATAGGGATGATGGCATATAGATAGCTATTACACCGGAGCCCTGTCCACTAATTTGGTGTAGGGAGAGGTTCCTGCTGCTGCTGTGAGGGACAGATTAGCGTTATAAAATCATCTCATACTGGTGTAGGGAGAGGTTCCTACTGCTGGTGTGAGGGAAAGATTACATTTATAAAATAATCTCATACTGGTGTCGGGAGAGGTTCCTGCTAATCCTCTCAAGCTAGCATAGGGAGAGGTTCCTGCTGCTGGTGTAAGGGACAGATTAGCATTATAAAATCATCTCATACTAGTATAGAGAGAGGTTCCTGCTGATGGTGTGAGGGACAGATTAGCGTTATAAAATCATCTCATACTGGAGTAGGGAGAGGTTCCTGCTGCCTATGATCATACTCTACTAAAATAT
>BLSH010560303.1:543212-579844 GCA_018402905.1 Glandirana rugosa | reverse complement strand
GTATAAGAGACAGGGTTCCTGCTGCTGGTGTAAGGGACAGATTAGCATTATAAAATCATCTCATACTAGTATAGGGAGAGGTTCCTGCTGCTGGTGTGAGGGATAGATTACCATTATAAAATCATCTCATACTGGTGTAGGGAGAGGTTCCTGCTAATCCTCTCAAACTAGCATAGGGAGAGGTTCCTGCTGCTTGTGTAAGGGACAGATTAGCGTTATAAAATCATCTCATACTAGTATAGGGAGAGGTTCCTGCTGCTGGCGTGAGGGACAGATTAGCATTATAAAATCATCTCATACTAGTATAGGGAGAGGTTCCTGCTGCTGGTGTGAGGGACAGATTAGCGTTATGAAATCATCTCATACTGGTGTAGAGAGAGGTTCCTGCTGCTGGTGTGAGGGACAGATTACCATTATAAAATCATCTCATACTGGTGTAGGGAGAAGTTCCTGCTGCTGGTGTGAGGGACAGATTAGCTTTATAAAATCATCTCATACTGGTGTAGGGAGAGGTTCCTGCTGCTGGCGTTAGGGACTGATTAGCTTTATAAAATCATAACATACTGGTGTAGGGAGAGTTTCCTGCTGAAGGAAACGTTTGTTAATTTGTTTGTTAATTCTGGGAGGACGTACAGTGACGTCTTCCCAAAATCTCACTCCCATGCACCCCCTGGGGCGCGCACCCCGGAAATGTCCATGACCTTCACGGATCGCGGTAAACAGCCGCTCGCAGTGGCCTTTTACCACGTGATCGCTCCGTCAAATGATGGAGCGATCACATGTAAACAAGCCGGCGGATGTCCGGCTTGTCTCACCCCTCTCCGCACAGATCGGTTCAGTGTGAGAGGAGAGGAGAGGGGAGAGATCAGATGCAGCAGCGCTGTGGGCAAGATCTGTAGTGCCCACAGCACTGCTCTGTGCCAGTGTGCCCTCTCCATCCATCAATCCATGCTCAGTCTACCATCCTCATCCATGCTCACCCATCCAGCCATGCTCAGTCAGCCATCCATCCATCATCCCCATCCATTAAGCCATGCATCAGTGCTCAGTCATCCCCATCCGTTCTCAGTCATCCCCATCTGTGCTCAGTCATCCCCATCCGTGCTCAGTCATCCCTATCCGTGCTCAGTCATCCCCACCTGTGCTCAGTCAACCCCATCCCCGCTCAGTCATCCGTGCTCAGCCATGCCCATCCCTGCTCAGCCATCCCCATCCGTGCTCAGCCATCCCCATCCATGCTCAGCCATCCCCATCCATGCTCAGCCATCCCCATCCGTGCTCAGCCACCCCCATCCGTGCTCAGTCATCCCCATCCCTGCTCAGTCATCCCCATCTGTGCTCAGGCATCCCCATCCATGCTTAGTCATCCCCATTTGTGCTCAGTCATGCCCATCCATGCTCAGCCATCCCCATCCGTGCTCAGCCATGCCCATCCGTGCTGAGCCATCCCCATCCATGCTCAGCCATCCCCAACCATGCTCAGCCATCCCCATTTGTGCTCAATCATCAATCCATGCTCAGTCAACCATTCTCATCCATGCTCACCCATCCAGCCATGCTCAGTCAGCCATCCATCCATCATCCCCATCCATTAAGCCATGCATCAGCCATCCCCATCCGTGCTCAGCCATCCCCATCCGTTCTCAGTCATCCCCATCAGTGCTCAGTCATCCCCATTTGTGCTCAGTCATCCCCATCCGTGCTCAGTCATCCCCATCTGCGCTTAGTCAACCCCATCCGCACTCAGTCATCCCCATCCGCGCTCAGTCATCCCCATTCCGCGCTCAGCCATGCCCATCCGTGCTCAGCCATCCCCATCCGTGCTCAGCCATCCCCATCTGTACTCAGCCATCCCATCCATGCTCAGCCATCCCCACCCATGCTCAGCCACCCCCAATCCATGCTCAGGCATCCCCATCTGTGCTCAGCTATCCCCATCCGAGCTCAGTCATCCCCATCCACGCTCAGCCATCCCCATCCATGCTCAGCCATCCCCATCTGTGCTCAGCCATCCCCATCCATACTCACCCATCCCCAGCTCATTTATGCCTCATTCATGCTCATCCATGCTATATCAGTTGTCATCCATGCCACATTCATGCCACTACAATGCCCATCAGTGCCACTACAGTACCCATCCGTGCCACTACAGTGACTCACAATAGTGTAATAGGTAGTCAAATTAGATTTGAAATGTTTGTCCCTAGAACACCTGATGGTGCTCACTGTTGGGCCTCTGTATGTGGCCAGGCTGGGGAAAAGTCTCACACATGTCAACCCCATCCGCGCTCAGTCATCCCCATCCATGCTCAGTCATCCCCATCCGTGCTCAGCCATGCCCATCTGTGCTGAGCCATCCCCATCCATGCTCAGCCATCCCCATCCATGCTCAGCCATCCCATCCATGCTCAGCCATCCCCATCCGTGCTCAGCCATCCCCATCCGTGCTCAGCCATCCCCATCCGTTCTCAGTCATCCCCATCTGTGCTCAGTCATCCCCAACCATGTTCAGTCATCCCCATTTGTGCTCAGTCATGCCCATCCGTGCTGAGCCACCCCCATCCATACTCATCCATGCCCATCCATGCTCAGCCATCCCCATCCGTGCTCAGTCATCCCCATCCGTGCTCAGTCATCCCCATCCGTTCTCAGTCATCCCCATCCGTTCTCAGTCATCCCCATCTGTGCTCAGTCATCCCCATCCGTGCTCAGTCATCCCCATTTGTGCTCAGTCATCAATCCATGCTCAGTCAACCATCCTCATCCATGCTCACCCATCCAGCCATGCTCAGTCAGCCATCCATCCCACATCCCTGCTCTGTGCCAGTGTGCCCTCTCCATCCATCAATCCATGCTCAGTCAACCATCCTCATCCATGCTCATCCATCCAGCCATGCTCAGTCAGCCATCCATCCATCATCCCCATCCATTAAGCCATGCATCAGCCATCCCCATCCGTGCTCAGCCATCCCCATCCGTTCTCAGTCATCCCCATCTGTGCTCAGTCATCCCCATCCGTGCTCAGTCATCCCCATTTGTGCTCAGTCATCCCCATCCATGCTCAGTCATCCCCATCCATGCTCAGTCATCCCCAATCCACGCTCAGGCATCCCCATCTGTGCTCAGCTATCCCCATTCATGCTCAGTCATCCCCATCCACGCTCAGCCATCCCCATCCATGCTCAGCCATCCCCATCCATACTCACCCATCCCCAGCTCATTTATGCCTCATTCATGCTCATCCATGCCATATCAGTTCTCATCCGTGCCACATTCATGCCACTACAATGCCCATCAGTGCCACTACAGTGCCCATCCGTGCCACTACAGTGACTCACAATAGTGTAATAGGTAGTCAAATTAGATTTGAAATGTTTGTCCCTAGAAAACCTGATGGTGCTCCCTGTTGGGCCTCTGTATGTGGCCAGCCTGTGGAAAAGTCTCACACATGTGGTATCGCCATACTCGGGACAAGTAGCAGAATATATTTGGGGTGTAATTTTTACTATGTACATGTTGGGAGATGACGTCCTTTTTGGATGAAACGTACGTCGGAACGGGCGCGCTGACGTCACCTCTCCTACAGCCGGCTAAGTTTTTATCCTTGTGCGCACATTGACTTTATGCTATTGTTTCTTACTCATCCCTACATATGATCGCTTGATGTGAGGGGGACGCACTTTACTGACAGCCTGGGACCGGAGAGACATCCAGGAATTGATTACAGGAGTTTAACCATTCTCCATGGGGTAAGCCTCCAGTTTGGATACTTAGGATTCAACACTTATCCTGCCAACAGTATCAACATTATTCTTTCGGATCAAAGACCACGTTTAGAGACATTTTATATATTGATTCTTTCTTCCTTTAGCGCAGCTCCTTATTTATTATGTACATGTTATGCGTTAGAAATATTGTATAAATGGACAACTTTGTATATAAAAAAAAAATGTTTGCATTTTCTTTCCACATTTTCCAAAAACTTGTGGAAAAAAATGACTCAGGCCTCATAGATCATAGATTATAGGTTGGTGTGTTTACTTTCCAAAATGGGGTCTTTTTTTGGGCGTTTCCTGGTGCTCAAGGACCTTCAAAAGTGCAAGAGGTAGTCAAGAAATGAGATGTGTAATTTATGTCCCTAGAACGCCTGATGGTGCTCCCTACATGTTGGGCCTCTGTATGTGGTCAAGCTGTGTAAGAGTTTCACACATGTGGTATCGCCATATCAAATGTATTTTGGGGTGTAATTTGTGGTATGCATATGCTGTGTGTGAGAAATAACCTGTTAATATGACAATTTTGTGAAAAAAATCTTAATTTTGCAAAGAATTGTAGGTAAAAATGCCAAGCTCATAAAACTCACAATGCCTCTTACTAAATACTTTGGAATGTCTACTTTCCAAAAATGGGTCATTTTGGGGGTATTTGTACTTTCCTGGCTTGTTAGGGTCTCAAGAAATGAGATAGGCCGTCTGTACATGAGGTGTGATCAATTTTCAGTGATTGGCACCATAGCTTGTAGACTCTATAACCTTCACAGAAAAACCAAATAATATCCAGTTGCCGAACGCCCACCGTGGCTTGATGGCGGCAACTTGTCTTGATATAGCAAATCGTCGCCAGGAGACGGCGGCTTCGAGATCGCGGTCCGAGGCACGCACGCTCACTGTGTAGCAGGGGAGCCAGGGAGTAAGTAGGGTAGACTTGATGTCTGCTGGCTACCCGCAATCGCTCCCCGCAGTGACAGAACTGGGTCTGTGTATGTAAACACACGGATCGCCATTCTGACAGGGGGAAGGAGTGTAATCGCATGCTTCCTGTATATGGGAGCAGGATCACTTTCCTCCCCCACTCAGCCCAACCCCCACACAGTTAGAAACACTATCCAGGGAACACATTTAACCCCTAGAGTGCCCCCTAGTGTTAACCCCTTCCCTGCCAGTGACATTTACACAGTAATCAGTGCATTTTCATAGCACTGATTACTGTATAAATGCCAATAGTCCCAAAAAATGTCAAAATGTCTGAAATGTCCGTCGCAATTTCGCACTCCCGCTAAAAATCGCAGGTCAACGTCATTACTAGTAAAAAATAAAAAAAAAATTAAAAACCCCATAAATGAAATCTCATTGTTCGTAAACGCGGCAACTTTTGCGCAAACCAATCAATATACGCCAATTGCGCGTTTTTTTTACCAAAAATATGAGGGAGAATATAAACTGGCCAAAACTGATGAAAAAATGTGTTTTGTTTATATTTTTTTTTTTTGGACAAGTATTTTAGCAAAATGTAAGAAATATTGTTTTTTTTGCAAAAATTGTCGATGGGGATGGCTATTGTTTATAGCGGTGATCAGAAGTGACGCAGAGGCGATCAAATACCACCAAAAGAAAGCTCTATTTGTGGGAAAAAAAGGACATCAATTTAGTTTGGGTACAACATCGCACGACCGCAAAATTGTCAGTTAAAGTGACGCAGTGCCAAATCGCAAAAAGTGCTCGGGTCCTAAAGTGGGAAATCCTTCCAGGGCTAAAGTGGATATACATTAATTTGGGTTATTTTTACCAAATATATGTCGCAGTATAAATTTTGACCAAAATTCATGAATAAAAATTACTCATTTGCAAAATTTGATAACAGAAACAAAGAAAAATTCATTTTTTTTACAGATTTTTCGGTGTTTTTTCATTTATAGTGCAAAAAATATAAAACCCAATGGTGATTAAATACCACCAAAAGAAATCTCTATTTGCGTGAAAAAAAAGGACAAAATTTTCATTTGAGTACAGTGTTGCATGACTGAGTAATTGTCAAAGTGTGAGAGCACTGAAAGGTGAAAATTGGTCTGGTTGTTAAGACTGCCCTGTGGTCAAGTGGTTAATGTACCTCAATGTCCAACATGATTAGCATCTGCAGCAAAAGTGTATGTCCAAGTGGTCAAATAGCACTAGGAAGGCCGACTATTTGTATAGTATATATGTGAAGGGTCTCTATAGCAGTGGCGGCTGGTGACATTTTAGGATGGGGGGGAGCCAGACCCCGCCCTTCCTTTTTGACCCATCCCACTTCTCATAAGCCCCACCCCTTATAGTTTCCATCCCTTGTGTCAGGAGTATACAGCCCAGCATCACCAGATAGGGTATACAGCATCACAGATAGGGGTATACAGAGTCACCAGATAGGGGTATACAGAGCCACCATGTAGCAGTATACAGAGCCACCATATTGCAGCATACAGAGTCACCATATAGCAGCACTGACAGACCAGGCCCCCCCCCCTCTGAAGTCGGGACACTTGCACTTACCCCATCTAATAGCAGGCTGGCACTGTGCAGAGCTCGGCTTGTGGAGAGCATGCTGGCAGTGTGCAGAGCTCGGCTTGTGGAGAGCATGCTGAAGTATATGGTCTGCTGTGTGGCTCGTGGATGGTCTGCTGCATGGGAGTCAGGAGTCGAGACTGAAACCTGGCAGAGTGCTGCGCCTGTGCGAGTAATCATGCAGCCAGCACATCCGCCACAGTCCCGGCCCCGCCCACCGCATCCAATGTCAGTCACTGGCTCAGAGCAGCCAATCAGACTATGTGTGTGCGCCTGTTCAGCGCACACACATAGTCTTTTATGACTCACCAATCGGCTCACTACTTGCTGTCAGCAGACGGCAAGGAGCCGAGAAGAAAAAAAAAGTCAATATATCGGCGCCTCCTGTAGGGGGTCGGGCTGACTTTTTTTTTCTCTTCTTGTCAGCAACAGGGAGGCAGCGCCCAAGCGCCCCTTATTGATCGGCCGCCGCTGCTATATACTATATGACCCAATCAGGTAATATTGTGGCCAAATCTGGTAATGAGGTACATACCCAGAAAATCAACCATATATATATATATATATATATATATATATATATATATATATATATATATATGTGTGTGTGTGTGTAGTCAATAAAGTCCACATGGTATACACGCTAATCAGGTATGAGTGTGGGCATGGAGATAGATGGGAGGTGGGGTAGTATGGAGGTGCAAAGCGATGTTTATGGGAACAGCAATGAAAGGGAGACTAATGTGAAATAAAGACAAGCAAAAAATTACATATGAACTCTATTGCACAGGTGTATAGATAGAGGTCGTGTTGCATGCTAGTGAAGAGTAAGACTGCTTACCATAGAACAAGTGTCCTCAAAATGTGGAGTCATAAGAAGAGAAATCCCATGATGCTAATCCCTCCATATAAACCCACCAGAGGGCGCAGCAGGTTAGATCCTAATGCCATGTACAGGTGACTAGATAGGTAAGCATAGTTATTGCTCACTAAAGGGGGTGCGCACGCATGCGCGAGTATCCCCCGGCGATCTGAGATCACATGTACATAATAAGAGTACACAAGGTAAATATAGTTTATACATTTATTAAAATTGTATAACATTCATCCTATATGGAATGCATAAACAAAAGTGCCAAACCACTTGGCAGTGATGGATACAGCATACCAAGCGGCCACATACATATACATTGGAATTGTTGATATACAGTAATACACAGGAATCATAAAACTAGACGCATTTCTTGAGTCACTGCTCGCTTCTTCAGGAGTAGATGTAAATGCAGTGTTTCTACAGAATAAAAATATAAATGAGAAATGCATAACAAAGATAAATGCCATAAAAAAAATATAGGGGATCTTACACAAATAGATCCCATACACACATATGGAGTCTCAAAAGCCAATTTAACAACAGGTGCCAGCAAGGTGTGTCTGTCCCCAGAGCTGAAGGAAAGGAACCAGAAAAGGCTCCCCGGGGTACCAATAGGGGGGTTTATGCAGGGCCGGTACTAGGCAGGGGCGGAAGCCCCTGGCGCTACAATTTCTGGAGGGGGGGGCGCCATCAGGGGGGACAGCCCATACGGCTGTCCCCAGGTTTCCTTTGCTCCTATTCAGCATGGAAGGAAGGGGGTGGGTGGCGGAGGCAGAGAGACCAGAGCGCCGCAATCTGCAAGATAAAACATGAAGAAACTTTCCCCAGCGCGGCGGGACTCTTTCTTCCTTAGATGCACTTGTCGCAAATGACAATTGATTACTGCAGCGGGCACCCGATAAGGAAGAAAGAGTCCCGCCGCGCTGGGGAAAGTTTCTTCATGTTTTAGCTTGCAGATCGGGGTCCTGCTTGAGGCTAATGGTAAAGTTTATTTTAGTGACTTGATAGTTCTTAAAAGCGGAGTTCGACGCAGAATTTTTTTTTACAACATTCAAGTCCTTTGCCTATATAGATTTACCTTTGAAGGAAAAAACAATTTTATACTCATCCTAAGTCGCTTGTTGCTAGGTGGTCTCTGTATTCTGCCCCTTTTTGGTCCTAGGCTCTTTCTCCTCACTTCCTGCTTCGCCTGGCCTCCTGGGAGATATGACTCATCATTTCCCAGGAGTCAGTGGGCTTCCCTGTACTGTAAAATCGTGTTATTTCCAGACAGGAAATGACACGATTTAAGGCGGACCAAAATCGAGGAGTGCATGATGGTTACCCACCATGCACTTCTTTCAGGAAGAGATGCCAGAAGACTACGGATGGGCTTCAGGTGCCCTCAACTAAAATGGAAAAGTCCAGCAGTGAGAGAAACTAAATTGTCAGTAAAAAATACAATTACTAGGTGGTTAGTAAGGAAACAAAAGGTTACATCTATTTAGTATTAAAAAAGTAGATGCCAAAAAAAAAGTTTTCTGGGTAGAATTCCGCTTTAAGTAAATGTATTTGTGGACAATTATTATGCTATTTAAAAGAAATGTTTAGAGGGTTGTCAGGAATGTTGCTCTTTAACCATTCCAGCAATCAGCAGTCCCATATGAGTCATTTCCCTCATAGGTGTGGCTGCTGATTTCTAGCTACTTATGAAACACAGATGTTACTGCCCATACGGCTGTCCCCCCTGATAGCGCCCCCCCCTCCTCCAGAAAGTGTAGGGCAGGGATTCCTCTGACTGGGATAGCTCAGTGACCCCAGACCCAGTAGCCAGCCCCAGCACCAGTAGCCAGCCCCAGGACTAGTAGCCAGCCCCAGGACCATTAGCCAGCCCCAGGAGCCAGCCCCAGTAGCCAGCCCCAGGACCAGTAGCCAGCCCTAGGACCAGTATCCAGCAGCAGTAGCTGGCCCCAGTAGCCAGGACCAGTTGCCAGCCCCAGTAGCCAGCCCCAGGAGCCAGCCCCAGTAGCCAGCCCCAGAACCAGTAGCCAGCCCCAGCCCCAGTAGCCAGCCCCAGGACCAGCAGCCAGCCCCAGGATCAGTAGCCAGCCCCAGGACCAGTATCCAGCAGCAGTAGCCAGCCCCAAGGCCAGCAGCCAGCCCCAGGACCAGTAGCTAGCCCCAGTAGCCAGCCCCAGGACCAGTTGCCAGCCCCAGTAGACAGCCCCAGGACAAGTAGCCAGCCCCAGTAGCCAGGCCCAGGACCAGTAGCCAATCCCAGCAGCCAGGACCAGTTGCCGGCCCCAGTAGCCAGCCCCAGGACCAGTAGCCAAACCCAGTAGCCAGGCCCAGTAGCCAGCCGCAGGAGCCAGCCCCAGGACCAGTAGCCAGGACCAGTAGCCAGCCCCAGTAGCCAGCCCCAGGACCAGTAGCCAGCCCCAGGACCAGTAGCCAGTTCCAGTAGCCAGGACCAGTTGCCAGCCCCAGTAGCCAGCCCCCAGGACCAGAAGCCAGGACCAAAAGCCAGCCCCTAGGACCAGAAGCCAGCCCCTAGGACCAGAAGCCAGCTCCCAGGACCAGTTGCCAGCCCCCAGGACCAGTTGCCAGCCCCCAGGACCAGTAACCAGGCACAGGACCAGCAGCCAGGCCCCAGCAGCCAGACCCCAGGGCCCAGCAGCCAGACCCCAGGCCCTAGCAGCCAGACTCTTGACCCCAGCAGCCAGACCCTTGGACCAGCAGCCAGAACCTAGGAGCCAGGCCCCAGCAGCCAGACCCCAAGTGCCAGACCCTTGGCCCCAGCAGCAAGGCCCCAGGACCAGCAGGCAGACCCCAGGCCACAGCAGGAAAACCCAAGGACCAGCAGCCTGGCCCAGTAGCCAGACCCCAGGACCAGCAGCCCAGCCCAAGCAGCCAGCCCCCAGGCCCCAGCAGCCATGCCCCAGTAGCCAGGCCCCAGGACTCGTAGCCAGCTCCTAGGAGCAGAAGCCAGACCCCAGGACCAGCAGGCAGACCCCAGCAGCCAGATTCCAGGACCAGCAGGCAGACCCCAGCAGCCAGATCCCAGGACCAGCAGCCAGCCCCCAGGACCATCAGCCAGGCCCAGCAGCCAAACCCTAGGGCCCAGCAGCCAGACTTTTGGCCCCAGCAGCCAGACCCTAGGACCAGCAGCCAGACCCCAAGTGCCAGACCCTTGGCTCCCTCAGCAAGACTCCAGGACCAGCAGCCAGAGCCCAGGCCACAGCAGCCAAACCCCAGGGCCAGCAACCTGGCCCCAGCAGCCAGACCTCAGGACCAGCAGCCCTGCCCCAGCAGCCAGGCCCAAGCAGCCTAAACCCAGGCTCCAGCAGCTAGACACCATGACCAGCATCCAGACCCCAGGACCAGCAGCCCAGCCTCAGAAGCCAGGCCCCAGGACCAACAGCAAGGAACCAGGACCAGCAGCCAGCCCCAGGAGGACCAGCAGCTAGTCCCAGTACCCATTATGTAAGGTAAGTGAAGTCTATTACTATTGTTTAGTGACACTCTAATGTAGTCTGTCATGGGGCCATGAAGGGGACTCTTTCTAACAGAGACTCTTCAATGGTCACAGAGAGGACCTCTGTTAGATAGACCCACCTCCAGGTCCCATTAGACTCCGTTGTAGTCTCCAATGTGTCCTGGTGGGGGCTCTTTCTGACATAGACTCTCAAATGGACACAGAGAGGATCTCTGTTAGAGAGACCCCCCCCCCTCCAAGATTCATTAGACCCCATTGTAGTCTCTACATTAGAGTCTCTCTAATGAACAGAGACCCTCTCTGCGTTCATTAGTGAGACTCCCCCTTCAGGTCCCATTAGAGTGCTCTGCTTCTTTGTTTAATGTTAAGAAATCGTGGGAGGATCACAGGGTATTGCAGACTCCTTAGGGGAGGGGAATCGTTAGTAAGAAGACCACGCCCATGTGGGGGCACCGGTGGGGGGGGGCAGTTTGCCATCTTCTCCCAGGGCACCAAATGACCTTGTCCCGGCCCTGGGTTTATGGCATTCATCTTTGTTATATATTTCTCATTGATATTTTTATTCTGTAGATACACTGCATTTACACCTACTCCTTAAGAAGCGAGCAGTGACCCGCGAAACACGTTGAGTTTTATGATGCCTGTGTATTACTGTATATCAACAATTCCAAAGTATATGTATGTGGACACTTGGTATGCTGTATCCATCACTGCCAAGTGATTTGGCAACATTGTTTATGCTTTCCATATACGATGAATGTTATACAATTTTAATAAATGTATAAATTATGTTTACCTTGTATACTCCTATTGACCTTTTTGTGCTCACCTCATTTAAAGTCCCATGGGCGCTATTCTTCGTAGCTCTCCTAATATATTCCAAGAGCTTGGAAAGTCAACATCCAAATAAACAGATCTTTACTCAGGTTTAAAAAAAAAAATCTACAAATTTATACTTGCATTAAAAAATTAACAAGAAAGCAAAGAAGTAGATGTCTCCGATCTAACCAGTTAGTAGCCAATAACAAGTATATAATTGGATAAAGTGCTCAGATGTCTGCCATAAATGATGCAAGGTGACATTTTCATAGTAATATTGTCAAGCCTAAGGGTGTTTATAAGGATCACCCAACACTTACCCTAAACATCCATCTGCAATAGAATACCTAACAAATGCAGATATTTGCAGTATATAACCTTTAATTCTGGATCTCACCACTGAACAATATTTCATGCATACTGTAGCTCCATTGATTCAATTGCATATATGAACAGCTCTAATATAGTACAGAAACTACAAACTAAAACAAGCACCCGTCGTATTCCAGGCAAAAAAAACGCCAATGCTTTTAGTCTACCTATTTGCTTTCACCCTAATGTTGAGTGTGTTGCCCAAGCCCAGCAGGACTTCAAACTATCAACATGTTTTTGTCTGTACCATGCATCATACAGTCTTCCTGGAGGATAAGAGCAGAAAGTCACATTTAATACAAATGATCTACATATCTGCCTCTGAAGCCAATTTATGATGGGAAATGCCTGAACCTAATGAACGTGCACCCATAGCATAGCTCCCAACTGTCCCTGATTTTGAGGGACTGTCCCTGATTTGGAACAATGTCCCTTTGTCCCTCTTTCCTCCTCATTTGTCCCTCATTTTGATCTATATAGTTGTATATAAAATGCACTTCTTATCTATCAAAAAGTGTCTCCCAGTGCTAAACCTTTCATCCAATTTCTAAATTGATTGCATTTAAATTTCAAAAGCTAGTATGAAGGAAGACTTTTTTGCTAGACCCCCCCCCAGCTCCCAGAGGAGGACAGAACTTCCCCATTCACACTTACTCCTCTTCGTGGTTCCTGCTTTGCTGCTACAACTATGCTGCTTAAGGTAGTGGGGTACAAGGATGTAAAGAGGGTACACTGAGAGACTCTTATGCAGTGGCGGTTGGTGCTCAAAATACTAACATTACCCCCCAGAGCCAAGCGCCGATGATTGCACACCACCTCCCCTTACCCCCCCTCGCAGGAGACAAGCGTTGGTGAAAAGCTAACATCCCACCCCCCAAGGGAGCAAAATGGCGGCAATAACTCACCACCTAGTCACCCCCCCGCCGTTGGAGAGGAACGGCTGCAATCACTCGCCAACACCTGTGATCAATGTGCATGTGCCATGCTGCCTTACCTTATGCAGCGGGGAGTAAGAGCCGGGGCTGCTCTGGCAAGCAAACAGTAGGACATCCTCCTCCCGGCCACACAGGAACAGGAAGTGCATCCTGAGATACAATTGGCCAGGGAGTCCTAAGACTCCCTGGCCAATAGGGGCTTCCTGGTTTTCCAGGAGGAGGATCAGTGTGTCAATGGCGATTATTAATTTGCTATTGCTACCCAACTGGGTGAGATCAGGTCGCAGTGCTCCCCTTAAGGAGCAGCCGTCACTGCTTATGTAAGGGGGCACTAATGTAAGGGGGAAGCTCTGATGCAAGGAAGGCACTACTGTAAGGGGGCATTGATGTAAGAGGGAACACTGATATAAAGGGGGAAACTGATGTAAGGGGAGGGGGGCTTTGATGTAAAGGGGGCACACTGATGTAAGCGGGGACTCTGATGTAAGGGGGCACACTGATGTAAAGAAGGACTCTGATGTAAAGGGGGGCACTGATATAAGGGGGAATTGTGATGTAATAGAGACACTGATGTAAGGGGGACTTTGAAGTAAAGGGAAAGTAAAGGGGGGGGCACACTGATGTAAGTGGGGACTCTGAAGTAAGGGGGCACACTGATGTAAAGAAGGACTCTGATATAAAGGGGGGCACTGATGTAAGAGGGGACTCTGATGTAATGGAGGCACTGATGTAAGGGGGACTTTGAAGTAAAGGGGGAGGGGGGAATTTGATGTAAGGGGGGATACTAATGTAAGGTGGGTTTCTGATGTTCGTGAGGATTCTAAAGTAATGGGAGGAAATGATGTAAGGGGACACTAATGTAAGGGAGGATTCTAAAGAAATGGAGGACTCTGAAGCAAGGGGGACCTTGATGTAAGGGGGATACCAATGTAAGGTGGAGCAAGGTGGGGCTCTGATGTAAAAGGCGATTCTGATGATAGGAGGGACTCTGATGTTAGGGGGTATTCTACTGTAATGGGGGAAACGAATGTAAGGGGGGGGCACTGATGTTAGGGGGGATTCTAAAGTAATGGGGAACCCAAAGCAAAGGGGCACTGATGTAAGGGGTCACTAATGCAATATAATAATATTGTAAAAAATAATTAAAAATTAAATAATAAAAAAAAACTGACACCATCCTCTTTGGGGGGAAGGGGAGGTGTCAAACTGAGTCTTTGCCCCGAGTGAAATGTATAGCTTTGCCACTGATCATCAGTGTCAAGATGTAGTCATCCCACACCAGCTCTAAGACCAAGGGGAGTGATCATATGTGCATAATTCCATCAGGACTCTTGTTGGGTCCTTTGCTGATAATACCTGTTTGTACATTGGATGTATGTACTGTTATTAATCTTTTCTTATATAAATTTTGGATTATTTCCATACTGGTGTGCGTCTATACACTTATAGTTAATGTTATATGCTGGTTGCAGTAGTTCCTATTACTTTTATTAGATTGCTGGTTAATTTCCCAGGATGGGAATCCCATCTCTTCACAGAGGCCCTGACTTGGGTGGAGCCACCACCCAGGGCCGTCTTAATACCATCATGGGCCCCTGGGCAAAGAAATACTCTGGGGCCCTTACCAGCCTGTCCCAATTTATGCACCTACTCTCAAGAATTAAAGTATAGATCGTTGATAGAAATAAACATATATTTATTAGTACTTTTAATAAAATTGATTTGTAACAATAATAAAACATGCCATAAATCAAAGACTAATCAACACAAAGGGCACAGTACAGGGGAGGAAGCAGAAGGGCTCAATACTGGTATCAGGAGGGCACTGTACAGGATCTGGAATGCTGCCCTGGAACAGCTTAGTAAAAACCGTGACTGTCCCAGCAAATCTGGGCTAATTGGCAAGTATGATGTTTTGCAAGACTATCAAGGGGCCTCCATGCATCTGGGGCCCCTGGGCAGTGCCCAGGGGTGCCCATGCATTAAGGTGGCCCTGGCACCACCAACTATATTATAAAACTAGGGTGACCAGACATCCCCGGACTTGGGACAGAGAAATCTGTCCCTGGCAGGGGTGGCACCAGGTGGGTGCTTTAAGCAACCCCAAAAATTATATAACTACTCCCCGCCCGGCTGTCATTTGTCTATAGGCCGGGCGGGGAGTGGTTTGTTATCCTGACTGGGCGTCTATTGACGTCCTCAGGATAACCCACGAACGTGCACCCACTGGGGCGCACATCGCGGCGATCGGTGGTGCACTGGGTCAGTCTGACCCACTGCATTACCGATCTCAGTAAAGTGCTTCCATCAGAAGCTCTTTACCACGTGATCAGCCATAACCAATCACAGCTGGTCAAAGTGTAAACAGGAAGAGACGTTTATCGTCTCTTCCTCTACTCGCATCTGCACATGTGAGTAGAGGAGAGCAGATCGGCTGCTCTTCTGACAGGGGGGGTCTGCACTGAACGTTTATCAGTGCAGCCACCCGCCACACTCGACCACCAGGGAGACCACCCAGGGACACCATCAGAAGGCCGTCCAGGGACCACTAGGGAGACGATCTGGAGGCCACCCAGGGACCACCAGGGAGCCCACCAGCTTAAGGGTGTTCAGTGCACTGTAGGGATGGCACTGTGCCCATATGTGATGCCTGTCAGGGCCATCCTTAACAGTGCTATATCTCAGTGCCATGTGCCAGCGCCCACCAGTGCCACCTATCAGTGCCCACCAGTGCCACATATCAGTGCCACCCATCAGAGCCACCTATCAGTGCCCATCAGTGCCCCCTATCAGTGCCAATCAGTGCTGCCTATGATTGCTCATCAGTGCCACCTATCAGTGCCCGTCATTGCTGCTTATCAGTGCTGCCTATCAGTGCCGCATATATGTGCCTCATCATCAGTGCCTATGAGTGCCACCTTATCAGTGCCACCTCATCAGTGCCAATCTGTACTGCCTCATCAGTGCCCGTCAGTATAGCCTCATCAGTGCTTATCAGTGTAACCACATCAGTGCCCGTCAGTGAAGGAGAAAATCTACTTATTTACAAAATTTTGCAACAGAAACAAAGAAAAACTTTTTTTTCCCAAAATTTTTGGTCTTTTTTTATCTGTAGTGCAAAAAATAAAAACCGCAGTGGTGATCAAATACTACCAAAAGAAAACTCTATTTGTGAGAACAAAAAGAGAGCAGAGGCAAAAAAAAAAAAAAAAAAAGAGAGCAGAGGCTGTTTACAGAAAGTTGGAAGAGCAGAACCAGGACAGGATGTCTGTGTGTTCTATCCCTCCCTCCTTCCATCCATCCCTCCCTCCCCCTTCCCTCTTTCCATTCATCCCTCTCTCCATGCATCCCTCCCTCCATCCTTTTCTCCATCTATCCAACCCTCCTTCCATCCCTCCCTCCCTCCATCCATCAATCCCTCTCTCCTTCCATCTCTCTATCCCTCCTTCCATCCATCCCTCCCTCTATCCAACCATCCCTCCCTCCAACCATCCATCCCTCTCTCCATCCATCCTCCCTCCATTCATCCCTTCCTCAATCCATCCCTCCCTCTATTTAACCATCCCTCCCTCTATCAAACCATCCTTTCCTCCATCCATCCCTTCCTCCAACCATCCCTCCCTCCATCCATCCATTTATCTAACCATCCATCCAACCATCCCTCCCTTCATCCATCCCTCTATTCATCCCTCCCTCATCCAACCATCCCTCCCTCCATTCACCCAACCAGCCCTCCATCCATCCAACCAACCATTTCTTGTTCCATCCATCTAACCATCCCCTCCATCCATCCAAACATCCATCCTTCCCTCCCTCCATCCCTCCCTCCAACCATCCATCTATCCCTCCCCCCATCCATCCATCTCTCCCTCCCTCCATCCAACCATCCCTCTATCTAGGCCATCAGGACAGGGCTTTTGCACACAGGTGGCTGAGCCCATTCAGTGTAATTGCAGCCCAGGTGCAGTGCACAGCCCGTCACTGATATGAATAGTATTGTGCTGCTGTATTACTCTATACAGTGACCATAAACAGGAGTACAGCAGCGTACAACTATTCATGTCAGTGGGCTGCAATTACACTGAATAGGCTCAGTTACATGTGTGCAAGAGCCCTGAATCTCAATAAAGGCAATGTGAACTTTCTCTCTCTACTATCTCTCTTCTCGTGTTAGTGTAAATGATATCCCATATCAAGTTTGGTGGTCAGTACCATCACCAAATGCAATCTTTTCAAGAGAATCAGCTAATTCGCAACTCTGCACGCTATGTAGTGCATGCCTGAATGCTACACTCTGTACATAGCGTGCTCCTGAACTCTGCACTGTGTACATAGCATGCTCCTGAACTCTGTATGTAGCACACTCCTGATCTCTGCACTGTGTATGTAGCGCATTCCTGATCTCTGTATTGTGTATGTAGCGCATTCCTGATCTCTGCACTGTGTATGTAGCACATTCCTGATCTCTGTATTGCGTATATAGCACACTCCTGAACTCTGCACTGTACACGTAGCGCACTATTGAACCCTGTATATAGCGCACCCTTGAACTCTGCATGCTTAATGTTGCGCACGCTTAAACTCTGTACACAGTGCACCCCTGAAGTCTGCACTCTGTACATCGCACACTCCTGAACTACTCTGCACTCTGTACATCGTGCACCCCTGAACTCTGCACTCTGTACATCGCACACTCCTGAACTACTCTGCACTCTGTACATCGCGCACCCCTGAACTCTGCACTCTGTACATCGCACACTCCTGAACTACTCTGCACTCTGTACATACTGTACCCCTGAACTCTGAACTCTGTACATAGCGCACCTCTGTGCTTCTTTGGTATGAAGAGTTTACCATTTGCCAAAAAAATATATATATATCCTCAAATTTAATTTTAAAAATCTGGTTACCTGATATTAAACCCATTTTTCCACTTAGAGAAGGTTCTGGTTCTCTTATTTTCTTACAATATCCTGTTTGGGGAGGGACATTTCTCACCCCCCCCCCCCCCCCCACTAAAAGAGAGCTACACCAAGTAATATAAACAAAGAACAAAGGGAAATATAATTAGACTAATACTTGGGTAAAACATTTGAAAGCGTACAATGCTTTTATATTGTGTTTCTGGGTTCCTGGGTCTGGTCTGGTGGTAGCAGAATAAAGCTGCATCAGAAAGAACACAGATCTGCTTATCTAGGCAACCATGACCTTCAAAACAGGGGGAAGTTTCTTCTAAACAAGAATGAGTGTGAGGCACTGACCCCTTCATGCACGTAGAATACTGTAACTGTGCGTGTTTCCAGGAAATGATCTGCAGCTTATTTTCACTTTCAGTTTTTAAGTGGGCAGGACACACCGTCTCTATAAATAGGAAGGCTGCGTGCCAGTTTTTTTTTTTTTTTTATTGCAGG
Source organism: Glandirana rugosa (assembly GCA_018402905.1). Taxonomy (NCBI): domain Eukaryota; kingdom Metazoa; phylum Chordata; class Amphibia; order Anura; family Ranidae; genus Glandirana; species Glandirana rugosa. Next base: position 561,641 of record BLSH010560303.1, on the reverse strand, counting down.
AAGAGAGGCTGTGCAAGTTATCTAGAAGAGGTAAGTGCATGAAATAAATGGACACAAATGTTAGTTTGTATGTATTCTAGATTTTACAGATAGGTTAGGATCACTTATTCTGTCAGTTGCAGAGTAATTCTTGGAGAAAATAATGAAAAACCAAAAATGGTGTTTTCAGCAGTAAATACATACTAACTTATCTCAAAATTATATCAGTTTAGTGAATGAGAGAAATGGACTTTGTAGGCATGCAATACAATAAAACGATACTTTATTTGTTACAAAAGAGGCACAAGGCCTATTTCACATATTATACAAATGTTTTTTGGTTTAAAAACACAAGGAATGTATATAAATACATGACACACACAATTGCACTGATCTCCCCTGGTTTCCAATGAATCCAGTGGGATAAGTGAGGAAAGGGGGGAGGTGAGTGATGGCTAGTTCAAATATATCTCTATGTCAACCTGGTGGGTACCTTAGAGGATGTATATGCATATAGCAATATAACACAGTTAAATGTACAATGCAAACCACCAGGAATTGAGATGACTTAAGCCACGTACACACGGGACGACGATCGCACGTACGATGTCTCAAATCGTATGTTGGATAATGTAACTTGCATACTGACTGCACTACACGATCGTACGACCACAGAAAGAAAGTTCAGGTGCATGTAATTAGCATCCGGCCGTTCCTGACTTCTGAGCATGCATGTTTTGCACAATACAACTTTGTTGTACCAACTTCACTGTACACCCGATACAACGGTCGTATGAGCGCTTGTTGGTACGACCAAGTTTTCTAGTCTGCTCATACAACTCCCTTGTACGACCGTCGTATGTTCGGCTGTTCTAATCGCGCATACGAACTGTCGATTTCGCATACAACGGTCGTTCATATGACTACGATTGTCACCCCGTGTGTGCACGAGGCTTAAGGGACCATAGATTGTAAGCTCTTTGAGGGCAGGGACTGATGTGAATGTACAATATATATGTAAAGTGCTGTGTAAATTGTCAGTGCTTTACAAGTACCTGTAATAAAACAATAATACTAGTTATTTCTTTCATTCCATATAAAAGACAAAAAACAAAACACACAATAGGGGCACTTTAACGTGTAGCCAGTTTTCGGATGTACAACAATGCAGCGTTTAATCCAGATGAGCTGACAGAGCATTACATTGTATATTTCTAGAACTTCCCATTTTGTAATCTTTGCTGACACCAGTAAAATAAAACATATCAATGTTTGGATGAAACATCCAGTGGTTCCTAACCAATGAATCCATACTTTTTAAAGGGGATGAGAACCAAATGATGAGGGTATGGGCCTGGATCTCTAAATAAATAAAACAAAAATGAAACGGATTCTTTGCATTATTGCAACTGAAATCAAAGTGTAGAAAACAACTTGAAGTGTAAAACAACATGCCAGTAACAGTATGTGCAACTGTGTTTGGGTTCAATGTTTTGAATGCACAAATACAATCTCGCAATTTTGTAGCTAGCTTATCGACAGTATTTGCGATTTGTTGTTTTCATATGAATAAGATCCTTATGATTTTATTTCAGGTATTCTGTTTCTAGCTATCCATAAGTAAAACCAAGCTATTGATATCGTTTGAAGTCATACTGTTACCTAATAGAATATGATTTTGGCAAGCAAATCTTAGGAAATGAGCGCTACTGCATTGTACCAAGTGCATGAATTACAGAGGCACTGTACTGGGACCACGTACACTGTGTGGCTTGTAATATACTGTCAAAGAGTGGGATAAATATGAATCGATCCTCTTCAACAACAGAGTGACCCTACTTTTTATCTATAGTGTTTCACATATATTTATTAAACAGTAAACATATAGTCAAAAATAGATTTATTAAATAAGTAAAACAGATGTAAGCCCCATTCGCATTAATCCTGTTTATGCACAGATCATGTTTTGGGATCTTTAAATATGTGGATGGCACAACCGTCACCAGGCTCATTGGAGTTGGTGATGAGTCAGCATAGAGGTGTGTAGATCTTCTGTCCTTGTGATATATTCATAACAACCTAAAGGTTAACACGCTGCAAACCATGGAGATTATAGTGGATTTCAGGAAAAGCTCCCACATTGCCCCCTCTCACTTTACTCAACAGTACTGGGATCTATAACTTCCAAAAGTATTGGGATCTATAACTTCCCAGGATCTAAAGTAAACATTCAACATTGACACTATCCTCAATAAAGTCCAGCAAAGGATGCACTTTCCACATCTGCTTCTCAGGTACTGTAGTCATTCTGTCTCCAGGCCTGCTGATACAATTTTACACTGCAGTAATGAACATTATCCTTATTCAACTGCCCCCTCTAGTAAACTTTACAGAACACTGTAAGGGAAAGCAAACTTAGGAATGCCACTAGAGTTGAGCAAACCTGAACTGTAAAGTTCGGGTTCGTACCGGACTTTGGGGTGTCCGTGTCCTGAACCCGGACATTTGAGAAAGTCCGGGTTCTGGTTTGGGGTTCTGGTATTTTTCGCACCTTTTCAATAGCTGCAGGGCAGCCAATCAACAAGCGTTTCACTCGTTTGCCCTTATAAGCCATCACAGCCATGCCTACTAATGGCATGGCTGTGATTGGCCAGTGCATCATGTGACCCAGCCTCAATATGAGCTGGAGTCACGTAGCGCTGCATGTCAAATGCTCTCAGGCTAGTGTAGGGAGAGGATGCTGCTGACGCTGTGAGGGAAAGATTAGCGTTCTAAAATCATCTCATACTTAGTATAGGGAGAGGTTCCTGGTGCTGGTGTGAGGGATAGATTAGCGTTCTAAAATCATCTCATACTGCTATAGGGAGAGGTTCCTGGTGCTGGTGTGAGGGATACATTAGCGTTCTAAAATCATCTCATACTGCTATAGGAAGAGGTTCCTGCTGCTGCTGTGGGGGATAGATTAGTGTTCTAAAATCATCTCCTACTGCTATAGGAAGAGGTTCCTGCTGCTGTGAGGGATAGATTAGTATTCTAAAATCATATCATACTGGTATAGGGAGAGGTTCCTGCTGCTGCTTTGAGGGATAGATTAGTGTTCTAAAATCATCTCATTCTTAGTATAGGGAGAGGTTCCTGGTGATGGTGTGAGAGACAGATTAGTGTTCTAAAGCACCTCAGAAGGCAGGGTTAGCAAGCCGAAATGTGGAAAAGCTTTGTCAGCAGCATGCCACAACAAACAGTACCACCAGGCAACGTCTTAGCAGGAGGCAGCATTTTAGCAACATGGTGGAACAGTATGTGTGCACACGCCTACACGTACTGGCTGATGGGTCTGCCCCATTCAACTTCTGGGTCTCCAAATTGGGCACATGGCCTGAGCTTGCCCTTTATGCCTTGGAGGTGCTGACCTGCCCTGCAGCCAGTGTATTGTGTGAACGTGTGTTTAGCACGGCAGGGGGCGTTATCACAGACAAGCGCAGCCGCCTGTCCACATCCAATGTGGACAAGCTAACGTTTATTAAAATGAACCAGGCATGGATCCCACAAGACTTGTCTGTACCTTGTGCAGAATAGACATTTAGACCGGCCTCACACAGCCATTGGTTTACTTTTTTTTTTTTAATATGTCTCAATATTTTGGGGGCTACCCCAATTAGAAAAAAAACAAACAAACAGGCTACCTCCTCCTCCTCCACCGCCACTTCCACCTACGCTGCCACGGTCACCGCCTCCTCAACCTCCTACTCCACATCCACCACCTCCTCCTCCATTTATTTATTTTTTTTATGGGATTTTAAGTTATTTCCCTATCCACATTTGTTTGCAGTGCACTTGTCCTACTCTTACCCCCATTTTGCTTCCTTTTGCAGCCCTCTAGCCCTTTCCAGGACTTTTTTAGAGCCATTTTTGTGCCCAAAAGTTCGGGTCACCATCGACTTCAATGGGGTTCGGGGTTAAGTTCGGGTCAAGTTCGGTGCCGAACCCGAACTTTTTCGCGAAGTTTGGCCGAACCCACCGAACCCGAACATTCAGATGTTCGCTCAACTCTAAATGCCACCTATTCTCCAATGGTCTTCAGCCATCTTTACTGACTGGTGTGGGAGTCATTCATCCGGCTGGAAATGTAAACAGAGCTGCGTATGTGCATCACAGTGTACCTTTTGCAGAGGATTGCAAACAGGCAGGTAAGTTTATTGTGTAGACCAGTGTTTCCCAACCTTTTTTACAGTGGAGGAACCCTTGGCAAAAAGTCTAAGATCTCGGGGAACCCCTAAAAAAAAATTCATATCTACAGCTCACGGAACATTGGATCTGATCAGCGAACTGTAGATGTAACCATAATTATTGTAGAAATAGTTTTAAATAATAGAATAAATATTAGAACTCACCTGACACCAACATTATAGTGGGAATAGGGCACATAGAAATCAATAGCTTTCTTTGTCCTTACAGAGACCTACGTTAGAACAAGCACAAAATATTCTAAGCAAGTCAAATTTGCACATATTTTCCATCAGTTTTCTTGCACATATGCTGTGAACGAGGCCTTAGACCCCTTTCACACTGAGGCGGTTTGCAGGCGTTTTAGCGCTAATAATAGCACCTGCAAAGCGCCTGAAAAATGCCTCTCAATCCTCCCCAGTGTGAAAGCCGGAGTGCTTTCACACTGGGGTGGTGCGCTTACAGGATGGGAAAAAAAGTCTTGCATGCAACATCTTTGGGGCGGTGTGGGAGCGGTGTATACAGCGATCCTACACCGCCCCTGCCATTGCAATGAATGTTCAGTGCTTCTGAAGCGCCTGCAAAGTGCTTTGGAAGCGCCGCAACACGGGCGCTTTTAACCCCTTGTTAACCTCTTCTAGCCACTAGCAGCGGCAAAGCTGCTTAATAAGTGGCTAAAACTAGCAGCGCTTTACCGCTGACGCGGCCCACACCCCAGTGTGGAAGTAGCCTTACTGAACTTGAACAAAACTCCCAAGTATTGTGATTCATAATTAGGACAGCAGACTATGGGAACAGTTGGGCCGTGTTCACAACATACATGCATAAGCATTGATGGAAAATGGTGTCAGTTTGACCTGCATAGAATACTTTGTCTTGTTTACATCATGCACAGAGACATGCGTTTTTCCTAATGTAGGTCTCTGCAAGGACATATAGAAAACAACAGATTTCTATGTGCCCTGTTCACACCACAATGTTGGTGTTATTTGAGTATTTTTCTCTGCAGAAAAATGCATACATGTTGCATATTTATGTGCAGAAAAAAATACACACATGATACCAATGTTGTTTTCAATGTGCACTGACAGCGAGTACTGTCAATGTGCATTGATACCTAGTGGCTCCTCTATAGTTCCAACTCCTCTGAGCTGTGAGGGTGGTGCCAGGAGGAGTACTGACAGTGGGAGCACATGGCTGAATGTTGCAGGAGGTGAGATCCTGTGTATGGTGACGACTGAATTCAGACTGCAGGGGGGAGGGGGGGGGCCGCAGGACGCAGGGGCCTGTAGCTGGGTGAGACTGAATGTTGCAGAAGGTGAGATCATAATTGCATTATGTACAATTGTGGAATAACATAAAGCTATTATAATCTCACCTCCTGCTACATTCGGTGTGATCAAGCTGTTTGCCCTCATTTTCTGCCCCCCCCCCCCCTGCAGTCTGCATTCACCTCTTCTGTACACAGAATTTCACCTCCTGATCCAGCCATGTGCTCCTTTTTTTCTGCTCCACCTTCCACAGTGTCCATTACTGCTACCATTTAGACAGGATCTTACCTTCTAATCTACTCCCCACCTCCAGTCTCCATTCTCAGATCCCATGGCTCCCCACCTCCATGCCCTCCTTTTTGGGCTCCCCCGGCTCCATGCCTCCATTCTCGGCTCCCCACCTCCATGGTCTCCTTTTTGGGCTCCCTCGGCCCCATGCCTCCATTCTTGGCTCCCACTGCTCCCCGCCTCCATGATCTCCATTCTGAGCTTCCTCGGCTCCATTCCTCCATTCTCGGCTCCCACGGCTCCCTGCCTCCACGGTGTCCATTCTGGGCTCTCTCGGCTCCCTGACTCCATCGTCTCCATTTTCGGCTCCATGCCTCCATTCTCAGCTCCCCGCCTCCATCCTCTGAATTCAGATCTCCCGCTCTTGGCATCACTCCCAACTCCGCCCTCTGAGTTCTCTGAGTCTAAATTACAGAGAGGGCATTGGGTATCAATACGCTCCGGCAGTATTCACTGTCAGCATGCATTAGGAACACTGGAAACATTGGGCGGATATACATCCGCCACAATGTTGAATTGCGATGGAACCCCTGGAGAATTCTCGCGGAACCCTAGGGTTCCGCTGAACCCCAGTTGAGAAAAACTGGTGTAGACATTGCATGTCTTTTCTGCAGTAAAGAACATGCATTATGCAATTTTTTTTTTACAGCCTTTAGTTCTGCTTTAAGAACCGTTTCTTCATGCCCCAAGGTATCACACCTATGAACACCTAAATCCTCACTTTAAGCTGGCCATAGACTGTTCGATTCTCAGACAGTTTAGCAAGGACTGGCTGAGATTCTCACCATGTATGGGCAAGCTGATTAAACCCAAGTTGATTCATCAATCAACTTGGGTACAACCAGCATGTTGGATTTTTCATGGGATTATTGCCAATGGCTATAACTGCTAGCCATAGTTCAGCAGGAGGGATTCCCCCATCAATACTGACTGCGTTGATGTGGAATCAAGCAATTTTCTTTTCTGTAACCTGAAATCACACCATCTACGGCTGGCTTTAGACTTGCCAGCCCCTGATCGTTACTCTGAGACCAAGAGCTGCTGGTGACCTAAAATCTATTAGTCTGCTAACGTATTGAAAATATTACACTTCTAGCCTGGCAGATATCTTATAACAAGAAAGTTGAGCTGATAAGAATAAATGGGCTGCATTTGCAAAAAGCTGCATTAACCATTTTGAGTCCCTGACCTGAAACAAGCATGCAGATTACAAAGGGGGAATCTGTATACTTCATGTTAGTGACTAAAAGTAAAAGCAATCGAAGCCATTGAATCAGGGTGACAGTTAGGCCTCATGCACACGGACATATGAAAAAATGCTCCAAATATGCTGCCAGAAGTTGGCAGAAAAAAATGCCTCTAGTTTACATGCGTATTGCATTTGTAGCCAATGGCCCCCTTAGGGATGACTGGTTGTTGTGGTTCACCTGATCACACTGCCCTCAATCACACTTTTCTGCACATCCGGAGACACAGAACAGGCTGGTACTTTGTTTTGTTTTTTTATTAGGGGATTTGAACTTGGATGGGGTAGGGATGATTACGGGATGCCCGAGATTCAAATAGTTCTTTACATGGGACCCCTATATACACCTCCATATACACACTTCTCCATCTTCCTCCAGCACCACACTTGCTGCACGTTACACTCCTTGTTCCTCTCTCCTGCACAATACTTGCTTCTCACAAGTGAGACCTTAAAGGATATTTTTACCAGGCCTCCCAAACGTCTTAGGCCTAGCTAGCACATGGTGAGGCCTGCTGTAGTTGAAACAGGACCTCCAGACTGCCCGTTACAGGCAGAGGCTAATAGCCCCCAAAGTGTAGCAAAGTACTCTGTGCTAGCTAGTGCGATGGACTACTACTCCCAGCCCATCTTCTTCCAGGCCCTGCCAGCTCTTCCAGCTGCAAAAGCCTTCCCAACTGCCACAGCAACATCAAAGTCCCACACTGGCCTCTGCACCCTTCCCAGACTGTCTCTCACCCCAATCTGCTCCGGTATGCCTCTTCCAGTATGCAAGGGTATGTTGCTCACCAAGTCCTGACACTTGTAGTTCCACACTGAAGAACTCTCTTGATAGTGCTCTCTCCCACTGTCCTTTCCACTCTGCCTTGTGCTTCCCACCAGAATCTTGTTCCTCCTAGCTGCACCCGAGCACTCCAGGCCTGGGGTCACACCCCCAGACTGGGAGCTCCCCCTGGGCTGCGACAGCCACCACACTATGACATCTTCAGACTTCCACCCGAACTTCTCTTCCCAGATTGGGCTGACCCTGGGTATTTAAGGAGGCCTGCCTCCTGTCAATCCAGATTGGGGATTGGTCAGGGCTTCTTAGAACACCCCAGATGACTACACATCCCCTCCCACCTCTCTTTCCAGAAAACACCAGAAGCCTCTGGAAAGAAGTGGGAGTTTCTGATGACACCATCTGTGAATAACCCAGTCCTACCTGAGTCACTCCCAGCCCTGCACTAAGTCAGGCCTGACTAAATTTTGCCTTACCTAGCAAAAACCTATTCTAACACCTACCTAGTGTGGAATGTGTATAAGTGTGATGATCATTCTGTTAGGTAAAATATTAATTTATTCTAGCTACTAGAATAAGTTTACATGCATAAACATGAGTTTAGACACATTTATGCACGTATGGGTGTACATTACACTGGAAAACGTCTCTGTGAATGCAGGTTTGGGGCATTTTTGAACACTGCTCTAAAATAAACCTGTAAAGAACACGGTATGCATATGTACATTAGGTAACCTAGAGCTGCTTTCAGAGGCATTAAGAAAAAAAGCCAGACGCCACTAGCAGCACCATTTTTTTTCTGCCCGCGTGACTGAGACTGGGTTTACACTATTGCAAATTGGATGAGGGTTTCCCCGCATCCAATTTGCATGTCAGGAGATTGTGATGGCTCTCAGTGGAGCAGGTTAACACATCTCCGGAGCGGCTCCGTTGTGAATTGCACAGGAGTCCTGTGGATCTTCTGGTCCGTTTCAGGTCCGAATTCAGCCGCTTTGTATGGAAGTGTAAACCCAGCCTTAGGCAACTAGCAGTTTCAGAATAAGAGATCAGCAGTGACAGCCTACATTTGTCTCTTATTACAAGTTTCCTTTAGCCCTCGTTCACACTGAATATGGGTTTGAAATTGTGCGAGTTCAGCTAAACTCACACGATTTAAATCCTGCATTTCAGTGTGAGTTCAGAGGCAATTTGAAAGACATTTGCGCGGGTTAATGCACAGATATCTATTGAAATCATCATCAAAGTCGGCAAAAGTTGTGCAGGAATTCATTTTGGAAATTGCTGTGGCGCCGCAAAGTTGCACCGATTGGGACAGTGCCGTTGCCAGCAATGGGCTACAATTTGTAAAATGGCATCTAGTGCATTTGTCCAGGTGAAGTTGATGCACTCTGCTTTCTCGTAGGATCCTGGGAAAGCTGAGGATGCCAAAACACAAGAGATTGTGCTCCATTTCCATGCAGGGTCCACTTTAAGAAGGGATGTCAGTGTTAACTAATGTAGACAGTACTGAGCACTTTGTATTCCTGATGAAGCCACTTTCAAGTAAGGAAGACTAGAAAAAGACTACGAAAGATGAAAACAAAAATAGACCAGACCATTTTTCTTTAAATGTGACAATATAAAAAGCAAAGGAGCCTAAAACCTCATACACACGATCCAATTTTCGGACGAATGAGCATATGATTTTTGTCAGAAGCACGTGTCCATGATTTTGTAGAGCATACTGACTATGGAAATTTTTTCATCCGACAATGGCGAACGTAGTGACTTACTACGAAAGTGTAAATAGGAAGTTCATTTTTGGTGTGTCACCCTTTGGGCCGCTTCCGCTAATTTCAATATTAAAAAGACATTAAAAAGATAATGTGAGCTGCATTTTTGTCATTTAAATTGCCACTTCACGAATGTTAATTGTGAATTACGATCGCCAGTTTACACGACCGAACACTTCTGGGTCATTCTTTGATTCCGAACATGCGTGTTTTTACTTTCGACTTTTGTGTGTCGATTTCTGTACACACCATCCAAAAATCGTACGTGGCGCTGTTGTACGACAAAATTTAATAGGCTGCACATTCAGCTTTTGTCTGATGAAAAAATGTAAATCAGATGCCTAACGTTAAGAATTTCGGACGACAGGCTGTCGTACGAAAATTGCCATCCGAAATTCGCCTTGTGTGTATGGGCTTTAAGTGTTCAGGTGCTTAGTATATTTATAGGGGATTAGTGTGCTCACCTCAAATAGTTTTCACCCCCAAAGGATCAAATAAACTGCATCTCATTCATTCATAAAGCAATTTACATCATGTTCTATATTCAATCACTTGGGGTTGAAACTTGAGTTCTGAAAATTCTTTTGGATTCTCTGACTTAAAATCAAATAAAATTTCCACCTCTCCAGTGCTTTCTTGCTTTTTCTTTTTTTTTTTTTTTTTTGCTTTTTCTATATCCCAGAAGCGGCGGTCAGCTCACTAGTTCTATATGCATTTTGCCCTGCAACTCATTTTTCCCCTGCATCCATTTATGGCATATGAATATTATGAGTTTTTAGAGTTGGTGTATATATTTCCCCCTTGTATATTATATAATATATTATAGACTTAGGGGGTTGAAGTGGTTTAAAAAAAAATACATTTTCCTCTTTTTCTTTGTTGTCCTTTATTTTTTCATTTTGTGTACATGTATATAGCATTTTTCAGGCTGGGGGGGGGGTTATTTATCCATCAGTATTTTTAACTTGTTGTAACGTGCATTTAATATGTTTAAAACATTGTTATGGCTCAATCCACAAATTTGGAGGTATGGAGGACCTAGACAGAGCCTGAGAGCAGTAGCTGGAGAGTCGCTGTTTGTTTGCTGTTGCTATGAGATAGTTCAGTTCAGAATATGGAGGTATGCAGGACCTAGTTGGAGCCTGGGAGTAGGAACAGCAGGGATTGGTGAGCCACTGTTTGCTTAGATTGAGACTGAATTCACACTGACTTGCAATTAAATGCAGGAAAAATGGATGTACATTTCCATCCTTTTTATGCATGTTTTAAAGTGGTTGTCAACTCGTGACAAACCACTTTAACCTACAGGTAAGCCTATGATAAGGCTAACCTGTAGGTGCCCTGCATATCTCCTAAACCTGCACGGCAGAGGCGGCTCTAGGCTTTATGAGGCCTTAGGCAAAACCTAGACATGATGCCCCACTCACGCCCCAAATGGGAAAAATAATTCAAGCAATAGAAAATAACTGTATAAATTGCCCATGTCAGGATATATACTGTATTTGCGCAGCTGCTGCTTGCAATGTTTTAAAGTTATAACAAAAGTCAAAAAACATATTTCTCCATTTAGATGAAGGTCAGTTTAATATAACCCAGCCAGCACAGAGTTCCCCCTTACATCAGAGTCTGCAGAATTCCCCCTTACAGTGCAAGAGGAATGCTGCGGATTATGATGTAAGGGGGAATACTGCAGACTTTGGTGTAAATGGGAACTGTGATGTAAGAGGGGGCTCAGGTCACATTATATCAGAGTCCACTGCGTCCCCCCTTTACATCAGAGTTCCCCTTTACATCACTGTCCACAGAGTTCAAACTTGCATTTAACATGGAAAATTTAAGGTAGGGGGGACTCTGGAGCACCTTCCTTAGAGTGAATGCACTAAGGTAAGGGGGGTTACTGATATAAAGGGAAACCTTTATATCAGTGCCCCCTTACCTGACTGTATTCACTCCCCCTTACTTCACTGACCCCCCTCCCTTCAGACTGGCCTGCCGGTGCTGTCACTGACCTCATCTAAGGTGCACCGTGCAGGGCTCAGTCACACAGCTCTGGTTTCATTCTATAATATCCTCTCTACAGTCCAGACTTATTACTCCTCCCGTGACCCCGTCCTACTCTCTTCTGTAGGCTTCCCCCCCAGAGACTGCAGACATGATACAAGAGATGGTCAGAGACTACAGACATGACACAAGAGATGATCAGAGACTACAATCATGATACAAGAGATGGTCAGAGACTGCAGACATGCTATAGGAGATGGTCAGAGACTGCAGACATGATAGAGGAGATGGTCAGAGACTGCATACATTATACAGGAGATGATCAGAGACTGCAGACATGATACAAGAGATGGTCAGAGGCTGCACATGTGATACAGGAGATGATCAGAGACTGCATAAATGATACAGGAGATGGTTAGAGACTGCAGACATGATACAAGAGATGGTCAGAGACCACAGACATGATACAAGAGATGGTCAGAGGCTGCATACATGATACAGGAGATGGTCAGAGACTGCATAAATGATACAGGAGATGGTCAGGGACTGCAGACATGATACAGGAGATGATCAGAGACTGCAGACATGATATAAGAGATGGTCAGAGGCTGCGTACGTGATACAGGAGATGATCAGAGACTGAGTACATGATACAAGAGATGGTCAGAGACTACAGACACGATACAAGATATGGTCAGAGAACACAGACATGATACAAGAGATGGTCAGAGATTACAGACATGATACAGAAGATGGTCAGAGACTGCATACATGATACAGGAGATGGTCAGAGACTGCAGACGTGATACAGGAGATGGTCAGAGACTGCAGACGTGATACAGGAGATGATCAGAGACTGCAGTCATGATACAGGAGATGGTCAGAGACTGCAGACGTGATACAGGAGATGGTCAGAGACTGCAGACGTGATACAGGAGATGGTCAGAGACTGCAGACGTGATACAGGAGATGATCAGAGACTGCAGTCATGATACAGGGGATGATCAGAGACTGCAGATATGATACAGGAGATGATCAGAGACTGCAGACATACTACAGGTGATGGTCAGAGACTGCAGACATGACACAAGAGATGTTCAGAGACTGTGCAGACATGATACAGGAGATGGTCAGAGACTGCGTGGCCATGATACAGGAGATGGTCAGAGACTGCGTGCGGACAAAGATACAGGAGATGGTCAGAAATTGCATGGCCATGATACATGAGATAGTCAGAGACTGCGCAGCCATGATACAGGAGATGGTCAAAGACTGTGCGGCCATGATACAGGAGATGGTCAGAAAGTGTGCGGTCAATGATACAGGAGATGGTCAGAGACTGTGCTGCCATGATACAGGAGCTGGTCAGAGACTGTGTGGGCAATGATAGAGGAGGAGATGGTCAGAGACTGTGTGCGGACAATGATTGAGGAGATGTTCAGAGACTGTGTGCAGACAATGATACAGGAGATGGATTTATTATGGTAATGACAAGCAAACTCTTACCTGTCTAATACTGTAACAAACACTGGAGCAACAGACAGGGTGCAGACAGACAATCCCCACACAGACAGGGTGCAGACAGACAAATCCGCCACAGACCGGGTGCAGACAGACGATCCTGCCACAATGATATAGGAGATGGTCAGAGACTGTGCGGACAATGATACAAAAGATGGTCAGACTGCGTGGCCATGATACAGGAGATGGTCAGAGACTGTGCGGTCATGATACAGGAGATGGTCAGAGACTGCGCGGCCATGATACAGGAGATTGTCAGAGACTGCGCGGCCATGATACAGGAGATTGTCAGAGACTGCGCGGCCATGATACAGGAGATTGTCAGAGACTGCACGGCCATCATACAGGAGATTGTCAGAGACTGCGCGGCCATGATACAGGAGATGGTCAGAGACTGCGCGGCCATGATACAGGAGATGGTCAGAGACTGTACGGCCATGATACAGGAGATGGTCAGACTGCGTGGCCATGATACAGGAGATGGTCAGAGACTGTGTGCGGTCAATGATACAGCAGATGGTCAGAGACTGTGTGCGGTCAATGATACAGGAGATGGTCAGAGACTGTGTGCGGACAATGATACAGGACATGGTCAGAGACTGTGTGTGGATAATGATACAGGAGATGGTCAGACTGTGTGCAGACAATGATACAGGAGATGGTCAGAGACTGTGTGCAGACAATGATACAGGATATGGTCAGAGATCGTGTGCGGACAATGATACAGGAGATGGTCAGACTGCGTGGCCATGATACAGGAGATGGTCAGAGACTGCGCGGCCATGATACAGGAGATGGTCAGAGACTGCGCAGCCATGATACAGGAGATGGTTAGACTGCCTAGCCATGATACAGGAGATGGTCAGAGACTGTGTGCGGTCAATGATACAGCAGATGGTCAGAGACTGTGTGCGGTCAATGATACAGGAGATGGTCAGAGACTGTGTGCGGACAATGATACAGGAGATGGTCAGACTGTGTGCGGACAATGATACAGGAGATGGTCAGACTGTGTGCGGACAATGATACAGGAGATGGTTTTATTACGGTAATGACAAGCATACTCTTACCTGGCTAACACGGTAACAAACACTGGAGCCACAGAAAGCGCGGTGCAGACACCACGGACAGGGTGCAGACGCCACGGACAGGGTGCAGACGCCACGGACAGGGTGCAGACGCCACGGACAGGGTGCAGATGCCACGCCATGGACAGGGTGCGGACCCCAGAGTGCAGATGCCACGGACAGGGTGCAGACACCACCGCCACGGATGGTGCTGAGACCAGGGTGCAGGCAATCATAGACAGGCTACTACACAGCTAGCCTAGTACAGCATGCAGATGAACCTGCTCCTCCGTCCCCTACTACAAGCAGTAGAAGACCTCACATGATGTCCTCTGAGTACACTGCACTGCAGTGCATTCTGGGAGGTGTAGTCTCTGCAGAGCACAAGCACCAGCGTGCCAAGTGTAGTGTGTGCGGTGTGGACTCTGGAGAACTACAACTCCCGTCATGCACTGCACTGGCCCCACTGGCTTTTGGGAAGGCTAGGGCGGCGCAGCGGTGGCAGAGCTGCCTGCTATTGGCTCAGACTGCAGTAGGCAGAGCACCGAGAGCAGAGAGGAATCCGTTCTCCCTTAGAGCGGAAGCAGCCGGCTGGAAGCGTTAGAAGGGTGTCAGTGGCAGACAGTGACTCATCGCTTTTCTTTTTTACACTGACCGACAGCGGCGCTCACCCTGCCAGCTGAGTGACACACACTATTCCCTTCCCTTGCACTCCCATGCTGTCCTCCGCTCCCCTTGTCAGGCAAATCAGGAGGCCGCGGCCAGTGAGGCCCCTGGGAGGGCGAGGCCTTAGGCGGCCACCTAATTTGCCTAATTAAAGGCTCTGCTGCACGGTTTAGGAGATATGCAGTGTACTAGCTGTGCCGACGTCATTCGGAAAAAAAGTAGTGAAGAAACTGCCTCCGTGCCATTTCTTCACTGTGATCGTGCTGTGACTGGCAGCAGGAGTGACGTCACGCGACTCCAGCCAGTCACAGAGCCGGAGATTGCGGCCCCGGAAGGAAGAGGGGCAGAAGATGGATGCGGCCAGCACAGGGGACAGTGCTGGACGTCGCTGGCTTTGTTTGCAGCTGGGGGGCACATAGTGGGCTACTATGTGATGCATAGTAGCCCATTATGCATCTACTTTGCAGGGGAATGTAGAGGAAGTAACCCCAATCTGGGTTTACTTCCTCTTTAATGCGAATTGACTTGCGTTGATCTGCGTTTTAGTGCACTTGTAAAATGTATGTCAACGCATAGGCACATAAAAAGCAATTGTTTGTGTCCTGTTCACACTACAATGCGCCGTTTACCTGTTTTGCATTAAAATGCATACATTACTGCATTTTAACACAGCATTGTAGTGCGAACAGGACACATAAAAACAATTGTGTTGACCTGCATTTTACAAGCAGATCAACGCAATTCAACGCCAACTAAAGCGTGTATAAAATGGATGGACATGTACATTAACAATCCCTACATTTTATCACAAGTCAGTGTGAAATCAGCCTGAAGGCGGTATAAATAGAGCATGATGGCACCGGCGTATTACAACCTCTGAAGCCCCGGCTTGTAGGCATAACACGTACGTTGGAGACAGGCACATTATATCATGCTACTTGGAAGCCGCTCTGTAAGTCGGTGCGGAGGATATACTCGAACTTGTGCCTGGTCCCTCCATGATCCTGTCTTAAAGCAATATGCCACTTTTTTAATGTGAGTACAATATTGCTATATATTTTAATAAAGCATTATACAGAGATCACTAGAAGTGTTTATTTCTGTTTCCGATTGCGGAGTAGAGGAGGAACAGTGCATTATTGATCTAATGAGGTAAACATCTTGCTGCTGTGGTAGGGAACCCCTGGATCAATGGTAAGGTGTTATGCAATGGGTCTTAAGTATGCCAGATGTACAGTGGGTATAGAAAAGAATCACCCCTTTAAAATAATCACATTTTGTTGCTTTGCAGCCTGAAATGAAGACAGATACCGTTTTTGTCTTATTCAGCTGTATTTCCTCAGTGCAACTTATACCATCCAAGTGAAAGATAGAACACCAACATGTTAAAAAAAAAATCAAAA
The DNA here is from genome assembly GCA_018402905.1 of Glandirana rugosa. Classification (NCBI taxonomy): domain Eukaryota; kingdom Metazoa; phylum Chordata; class Amphibia; order Anura; family Ranidae; genus Glandirana; species Glandirana rugosa. The sequence continues at coordinate 545,422 of BLSH010560303.1, read as the reverse complement.
ACAGAATCACTGAGTTGGAAAAAGGATCACCCCCCTGTGTCAGTATTTTGTTGAACCTCCTTTTGCTTTAATTACAGCCTTTAGGCCTGGTTTACACCTATGTGTTTTTTAGTGCTTTTTGCAGAAACACACTACAGTCCATTCAACATGGTTTCCTATGGGACACGTTCACATCTATGCTTTTTTCAGCTGCTGCTTCTTTGGAAGCGGTCAGGGACATGCAAAACGGTGCATTTTTGGTTCAATATACGTTAATAGAGAAGCTGCAGAAAATAATGTAGTGCGACTTTGCCCCGTTTTGCATTTTTTAATCTGCCCAATAACAATTTGGCCAAAAAATAGCAAAACGCGTCAAACACGCGTGCAAAAACACCACAAAAAGTACTACAGAAATGGATCAAAAGCATACTGCATGTCCAAAGTCTGGCCCGCTGGCCAATTGCGGCCCGTGTTCCAGTTTTATACGGCCCCGCAAGTACTGTGGCAAAATCTATGTGTTGTGGCCCTGGGGATCGCGGGACTGCATGTCCTCAGTAGGCATTCTCACAATCTTTCTGACATTGTGGGATTTGGTGGATTAATTTTCCGTGTGTGTGTGCTCCCTGCGGCGCCTGCGCTGTGTCTCCACCACACACAGCTACAAGGGCGCGGAACATACACGGCTTGTAGAGCTGTTTGGCTTGCTGCAGCTGGGATTCTTAGTCCCTCAGAGGCGCCGTTACTGAGCTCGGATCATCGGACTGGCCGGGAGAGGAAGTTAGTATCTCTACACTACAGACAAGTAATGCATTACTCCACTGCTCCTCCTGACACCTCTTGTGGTCCGCCATTCACATTAGTGCAGGCAAGTTTTTTTCAATTCAGATGAATACATTGTAAAATCTCTGTTAATGTCAGTTGGTCTAAATCAGTTATAACTATATTTTGACACGAGTGCACTTGGTGTTATGTTCCTGTTCATATTTCTTGAACTATTAAAGTTGACAGACAACCTTTATTAACAATAATATGTAATGTACTTTACAATGTTCCTGACATATTTCAGCTTCATGGATTTTTACTTCATCTGGCCTTTAGATATGAAAGGCAGAGTGATTTAACACCACAGCACCTCCTCCTGTACAGTCCTAAACTAAACCTAAACTAATAAAATATAAAATATAAAATACAATCGTTAAAATACAAAATCCATATAAAAATCGATATAAATCCCTAGAGGGCTGGGCTCCTCCAGTCACCTGTCCTTCATCTATCCATTCAATTGTGTGTGCTTCCACTGTGAAGCCTCTTATACAGAGTTAGGTCTGCAGTATACAGGGAGCCTTGTCGTGGCCTGCAGCTTACACATACACTTGCAAATGTGTGTAACCAATCCCCTGTCTTTTAAGTGCTGGACTGTTAGACAGGTGAATTTGGCTTGGTGGCAGACTGGTCCGCAAGTTGAGCTCGGAACCTTTTTTTGTTTTTTTGCTTTTGTCTGTATCTGCCTTTCCAGAGCTCCTTGCTGTAGTGGCCAGTTATAGATGGGGGACAGTGACCTTGGTTTTTATGTAGTTACCACTTTTGGTACCATACCAGCGCCGCAGCCGCCATGGGGCCACGGCTGGGTGTCTGGTCCTGTACCTTTAAGGAGGGTCGGGCTCCTCCAGTCACCTGTCCTTCATCTATCCATTAAATTGTATGTGCTTCCACTGTGAAGCCTCTTATATAGAGTTAGGTCTGCAGTATACAGGGAGCCTTGTCGTGGCCTGCAGCTTACACATACACTTGCAAATGTGTGTAACCAATCCCCTGTCTTTTAACCTCTTCAACCCTGGAAGGATTTCCAGCTTTAGGACCGGAGCCCTTTTTGCGATTCGGCGCTGCGTCGCTTTAACTGAAAACTGCGCGGTCGTGCGACGTTGTACCCAAACGAAATTTGCCGCCGCTAGTCTTTACTGCGTCACCACTAGTTTATGGTGGTTTTCTTTCCAGACAAACACCCTTTTTTTCCTGCGTTTAAAGCAAACCCATGTTGCAGCGTGCTGGCGCGTCAAAAGTCAATTTCGCTGCGTCGCGGCTTAGCGTTTTTCCCGAGGCCAGGATTTCGACCTTTAGGAAGGTCCCAACTTCTCCAATTTTCTGTCCCCTAACCAATGTGTGTAAACGTTCACATACACATTCGACGTCCGGTGCTGTTCCGAGGGACATATGACGTCTGGATTGAGATA
>BLSH010560303.1:504802-542874 GCA_018402905.1 Glandirana rugosa | reverse complement strand
GCATTTATACAGCGATCAGTGCTATAAAAATGCACTGATTACTGTGTAAATGCCATTGGCAGTGAAGGGGTTAACCTGCAGGGGGCGCGCTAAGGGTTAACTGTGTTCCCTGGGCGTGTTCTTACTGTATGGGGGATGCCCTAACAGGAGAAGGGAAGTTGTCACAGCCTTCACGTAAAGGAAGGCTGTGATCACTTCCCTTCCCCCTCACACAGAGCGGAGGTCCGTGTTTACATACACGGACCTCCGCTCACTCGCTCCGGGGGGGCCATCGCGGGTAGCCGGCGGCAATCGAAGCCGCCGCACCCGCTCCCTGGCCCTCCCCGAACACAGTGAGCGCGCGGGCGCGCCTCCGGCGGCGCGCGCGTGCTCACAGTGCGCGTTATCGCAGCCGCCGTCGTATGACGGCAATTTGCGATAACGAACCACCTTGTCGCCGTCAACCTGCGGTTGGCGGTCGGCAAGTGGTTAAACGCTGGACTGTTAGACAGGTGAATTTGGCTTGGTGGCAGACTGGTCCGCAAGTTGAGCTCGGAACCTTTTTTTGTTTTTTTTTTGTTTTTTTTTTTGCTTTTGTATAAATCCCTTGAAACCTGTAAGCTGACAAACGATAAGGGATTTATATCGATTTTTATATGGATTTTGTATTTTAACAATGGTATTTTATGATTAGATTTTATTAGTTTAGGTTTGTGTAAAGGATAGCCACGGGTGTTAGTCAAACCCTTCTTTTTAATTATAACATTTCTTAAAAACTTTTTAGTTCGTTTTGACGCGGAAGTAATCTGGTTTTAGATCTCTCCTGTTCCTTTTCTGAGTCCTGTCTGGGCCTGAAATAGTAAAAGGATGAGTAAGGGATACCGGTTGTAGCCACTAGATGTAGCCATTAGATGCCCTCAATATGTGGTCACTATGGGTACGAAGTTAGTATAACAATGATCAAGGTGACGTTCCTATCCCTGTCCCGCTGAAGAAGTCACATGTTGACGTAACGCGTACGAAAGGAGGTGTTGTGGTTGACGTCACCCGTTGCTGTCCTAGAGTTCCAATCGGAGACCGGAGCTTATTGTATTATTCAGCTGTTCCAAAGATGATAATCATGTAAGTGCAATCTTAACAAATATTTTTTAATCAGCAAACAGAGAGCACTTAAGTTTTCTGTCCTCCTTATATATTTTGGGCATGCCGGCTTGATCCCCCGCTGGTTTCGGATGGTCTATGTGGTTCGCTGGAGCCAGTTTAACAGTTGACCCGTGCTGCTGATAGGAGGTTCCTAGAGTGGTCCATGTATACAGCCTATGTGCTAGTCTCTTCTGGTGATTGGAAAGATCTTCTCCCCGTTTTGAGGGAACAAGCGCTAATGACCTGCTGGTAGTACAAAGGTCTAAGTATGAGGTGAGCAGGTATTTTCACCATTGGCAAAGGGATTCAACACCGGTGTCTGTGAAGATGCTGCATTTTTCTTTTCTTCACTCTGGGACTCCTCCTTTATGAAAAATCTTTGGCCTGTATGATTAATCTTTGGCCTTTACATATGGACTATTTTTCAACATTATATAGTATATGTCATTTTATTGTTACACAATTTTGCGCTGCACTTATTGATTATATATATTGAGTTTGGGAGTTACGTGTCTAGCTGGCATATAGTTAAAGTTTTAGGTAGGTTTTGTATTTATTGCGCTGACTGTAAATTTCTTTACATTTTCATCTGACTAGAATACCTTTTTTCATGTGGCCTCAGAATCTTCAAGGTGAGTTTTGGCAAAGCTCAGTCGTGACTGCATGTGCCCTTTCTTGAGGTGTGGCTTTTTTCCTGCCAAATTTGTGGAGAATTTGTGATATTGTTGTCACATGCACACAATGACCACTCTTTGTCATAAATTCCTGCACCTGCTTCATAGTTGCTGTAGGCCTCTTGGTAGCCCCTCTGGCCAGTTTTCTCCTGGCTCTTTCATCCAATTTGGAGCGACATCCTGATCCAGGGAGGGTCTGTGTTGTACAAAATACCTTCCACTTCTTAAATAATAGACTTCACTTTGCTTCATAGGCATTGATAAAGCCTTTGAAATGATTTTGTATCCATCTCCTGACTTGTGCCTGTCCACAACTTTATCCTGGTGACAGTGTCTTGCCACCCATAGTTGTTTGCTTGAGTTGCACTATCAGGGACTGACATGCTCCCGGAAAGCTCCTTTCATGCTGAGCTAATCAAAATGACTACAGCTGATCACAGTTGAAAGACAAATGGCTTTGTGTGCCATTGAGAAGGTGATTAGCTACACCTGATTGAGTTTACAAGTCATTTTTAGGAGGGGGGATTCTTTTTTCAACTCAGTTTTTTTATTTTTTTTTTCTGACATATTGGTGTTATATCTTTCACTTGAATGTTATAAGTTGCACTGAGTAAATACAGCTGGATAAAACAAAAACTATGTCTTTATTTCAGGCAGCAAACCAACAAAATGTGATTATTTTAAAGGGGGGTGATTCTTTTCTATACCCACTGTACATCTGGCATGCGTAAGACCTCTTATAATGTGGAGGTCTTTGGGAGGGCGAGCACATTTGTTTGTCTGTGTGGAGACAGGTGGTGCATCTAACAGGAGTGTCGTCGGGTCTCACGGGTACATTTATGTGTATTATCTATTGTGTCACTATTGTGGGACTTTTTATTATTCATTCACTGTTATTATGGCACACTTAAACGGTTTGCTGAAGTTTGTTGCATGATTTCATGCTTTGGGTAGTCCCACTTATAGCACTGCACTGAATAGTTGTTTATTGCTATTCTTTAACCACTTCAATACAGGACGTATATACCCCCTTCCTGCCCAGACCAATTTTCAGCTTTCAGCGCTCTCACACTTTGAATGACAATTACTCTCTCATGCTGCACTGTACCCAAACAATTTTTATCATTTTTTTCACACAAATAGAGCTTTTTTGGTGGTATTTAAGAACCTCTGGGTTTTTTATTTTTTGCGACATAAGTGAAAAAAGTGCAAACATTTTGAAAAAAAAAACACTGTTTTTTAGTTTCTGTGATAAAATTTTGCAAATAAGTAATTTTTGTTCATAAATTTGGGCCAAAACCTATACTAAAAAAAGAACCCCAAATAAGTGTATATTATTTGGTCTGTGTGAAAGTTAAGCCCCGTACACACGGTTCGACGATCGCACGTACGATCGTGTCAAATCGTATGTTGGCTGTTGTATGTAGCATACTGACTGCACTACACGATCGTACGACCAAAGAAAGAACGTTCAGGTGCATGTAATTAGCATCCAGCCATTCCTGACTTTAGGCATGCGTGTTTTGCACAATACAACTTTGTTGTACCAACTGCTCTGTACACAGGATACAACGGTCATATGAGAGCTTGTTGGTACGACCAAGTTTTCTAATCTGCTCATACAACTCCCTTGTACGACCGTCGTATGTTTGACTGTTCTAATCGTGCATACGAACAATCGATATCGCATACAACGGTCGTTAGTACGACCTGTTGTATGCGATCGTCGTCCCGTGTGTACAGGGCTTTGGAGTCTACATTGAAAATTGATCACACCTGATGCACTGATGGCCTATCTCATTTCTTGAGGCCCTGAAAAGTCAGGAAAGTACAAATACCCCCCAAATTACCCCCTTTTGAAAAGTAGGCATTCCAAGGTATTTAGTAAGAGGCATGGCGAGTTTTTTGAAGGTGTACTTTTTTCCCACAATTATTGGGAAAATTAAGAAATTATTATTTATTTATTTTTTTGTACAAAATTGTCATAAGTTATTTCTCACACACAGCATATGCATACTTCCAATTACACCCCAAAATACATTCTGCTACTCGCCCCGAGTATGGCGATACCACATGTGTGAGACTTTTTCACAGCCTGGCCACATAGAGAGGTCCAACATGCAGGGAGCACTGTCATGCATTCTAGAAGCAGAATTTTCTCATCTAATTTCCTAACGACCTATTACACTTTTGAAGGCCTTGGAGCACCAGGACAATGGAATTACCCACAAAGCAAACACCCCAACGTATAATCTATGAGGCATTATGAGTCTTTTGAATGGTTCATTTTTTTCCACAAGTCTTCGAAAAACGTGGAAAGAAAATGAAAACGCTTTTATTTTTACACAAAGTGGTCAATTTATAAGATATTTCTAACACATAGCATGTACATAGCAAAAATTACCCCCCAAAATATATTCTGCTACTCATCCCGAGTATGGCGATACCACATGTGTGAGACTTTTTCACACCCTGGCCACATACAGAGGCCGAACATGCAGGGAGCACCGTCAGGCGTTCTAGGAGCATAAATTACACATAAAATTTCATTCATACCTATCACACTTTTGAAGCCCCTGGAGCACCAGGACAGTGGAATTACCCCAAAATGACCCCATTTTGGAAAGCAAACATCCAAGGTATATTTAATGAGGCATGGGCTGCAGATAGGTACTCGGGTACTCTGATGGGCTGCAGATAGGTACTCGGGTACTTTGACGGGCTGGAGACAGGTACTTGGATAATCTGATGGACTGGTAAAAGGTACTTGGGTACTCTGATGGGCTGCAGATAGGTACCCGGTTACTCAGATGGGTTGGTGACAGGTACTCGGGTAATCTGATGGGCAGGTGACAGGTACTCGGGTACTCTGATGGGCTGCTGACAGGTACTCGGGTACTCAGGTGGGCAGGTGACAGGTACTCGGGTACGCTGATGGGCTGGGGACAGGTACTTGGGTACTCAGATGGGCAGATGACAGGTAATCTGGTACGCCGATGGTCTGGTGACAGGTACTCAGGTACGCTGATGGTCTGGTGACAGGTACTTGGGTACTCTAATGGGTAGGTGACAGGTACTCGGGTACTTTGCTGGGCTGGTGACAGGTACTCAGGTTCTCTGATGGGCAGGTGACAGGTACTCGGGTACTCTGATGGGCCGGTGACAGGTACTTGGGTACTCAGATGGGCTGGTGACAGGTACTCGGGTGCTCTGATGGGCAGGTGACAGGTACTCTGGTACTCAGATGGGTTGGTGACAGGTGCTCGGGTACCCATATGGGATGGTGACAGGTACTTGTGTACTCAGATGGGCTGGTGACAGGTACTCGGGTACTTTGATGGACAGGTGACAGGTACTCGGGCACTTTGATGGACAGGTGACAGGTACTCGAGTACTTTGATGGGCAGGTGACAGGAACTCGGGTACTTTGATGGACAGGTGACAGGTACTCGGGTACTTTGATGGACAGGTGACAGGTACTCGGGTACTTTCATGGGCAGGTGACAGGTACTCGGGTACTTTGATGGGCAGGTGACAGGTACTCGGGTACTTTGATGGACAGGTGACAGGTACTCGGGTACTTTGATGGACAGGTGACAGGTACTCTGATGGGCTGTGACATGTACTTTGATGGGGTGGTGATAGGTCCTCTCTATTGGGGGGTGATCAGTGTGCTTGGTGTACAGTAGGCAGTAACGAGCTGTTACCGCAATCTCCCTCTCACACACGATCGGTGATTGTCACAGCCGGTCACGTGGTAAAGAGCCAATTCTATTGGCTCTTTACACTGATCGGAGCTGGGCTTTGTCCGAGGGACAAGCCTCAGCCCCAATCGCCGCGCTGCGCGCCCCCGGGGGGTGCGCACGAGCGGCGTACACATTGAGGTCGGTAGTGACCGGCTGTGATTGGACACAGCTGGTCACGTGGTAAAGAGCCAGTTTTATTGGCTCTTTACCCTGATCGAGGGGGGGCTGTGTCCAGAGGGACACAATCGATCCGCGATCGCCGCGCTGGGGGCCCCCAGGGGCCCGCTGTAGCGGCGAGAAGGGAATGACGTCATATGACATCATCCCGGATCGACGGAGGTTCCCTGCCGACGTCATTTTACAATGACTCGGTAGGGAACAGGTTAAAAAAGAGCAAGCGCTATTTGCTTCAAGATTTTCCCATAATGTATTGTAAAATATGGTAGAAAAGGAAAGAACATATTTTAATATAAATAGATTAAATAACCTATTCAGCAGTTGTGAGCTTATGGTTATGAAAAAAGTGTGTAAGATTGTTATTAGATTACATTCTCTGTAAAATTCATTTTTTTTTGATAACTTTCTAAAATGACAAAACTACAATTGATATTAATGATAACATTATTTTTCTGTTACTAGGAAAATTTGAAAAGCCACCATGTCGTGTGAGTATTCAATCATCACTATCAAAATGCTGTCTTCGGTGGAGACTATAGAAAGCTGATTTATACCAAAGGAGCAGAGACGTGCGGTGAGGTCAGGGGCTGGTGAGGCACTGACTAGTATCAGAGCCAGATACACACAGGTTACATACGCCGTGAATGTTAGAGCGAGAGCAATAATTCCAGCACTAGACCTCCTCTGTAACTCTAAACATGTAACCTGTAAAAAATGTTCAAAGCGTTGTCTATGGAGGTTCTTAAGTGCTGAAGTATCTCACAAAAGTGAGTACACCCTCACGTTTTTGTAAATATTATATTATATCTTTTCATGTGATAACAATGAAGAAATTACACTTTGCTACAATGTAAAATGAGTGTACAGCTTGTATAACAGTGTAAATTTGCTGTCGCCTCAAAATAACTCAACACACAGCCATTAATGTCTAAACCGCTGGCAACAAAAATGAGTACACCCCTAAGTGAAAATGTCCAAATTGGGCCCAGTTAGCCATTTTCCCTTCCCGGTGTCATGTGACACGTTAGTGTTACAAGGTCTGAGATGTGAATGGGGAGCAGGTGTGGTAAATTTGGTGTTACTGCACTCACTCTCTCATACTGGTCAATGTATGTTCAACATAGCACCTCATGCCAAAAAACAATGAGGATCTGAAAAAAAGAATTGTTGCTCTACATAAAGATGGCCTAGGCTATAAGAAGATTACCAAGACCCTGAAACTGAGCTGCAGCACAGTGGCCAAGACCATATTGCGGTTTAACAGGACAGGTTCCACTTAGAACAGGCCTTGCCATGGTCGACCAAAGAAGCTGAGTGCACATGCTCAGCGTCATATCCTGAGGTTGTCTTTGGGAAATAGATGTATGAGTGCTGCCAGCATTGCTGCAGAGGATGAAGATGTGGGGGGTCAGTCTGTCAGTGCGCAGACCATACTCCGCACACTGCATCAAATTGGTCTGCATGGCTGTCATCCCAGAAGGAAGCCTCTTCTAAAGATGATGCACAAGAAAGCCCTAAGCAGTTTGCTGAAGACAAGCAGACAAAGGACATGGATTACTGGAACCATGTCCTGTGGTCTGATGAGACCAAGATAAATGTATTTGGTTCAGATGGTGTCAAGCGTGTGTGGCGACAACCAGGTAAGGAGTACAAAGACAAGTGTGTCTTGCCTACAGTCAAGCATGGTGGTGGGAGTGTCATGGTCTGGGGCTGCATGAGTGCTGCCGGCACTGGGGAGCTACAGTTCATTGAGGGAACCATGAATGCCAACATGTACTGTGACATACTGAAGCAGAGCATGATCCCGTCCCTTTAGAGACTGGGCCGCAGAGAAGTATCCCAACATGATAATGACCCAAACACACCTCCAAGCCGACCACTGCCTTGCTAAAGAAGCTGAGGGTAAAGGTGATGGACTGGCCAAGCATGTCTCCAGACCTAAACACTATTGAGCATCTGTGGGGCATCCTCAAATGGAAGGTGGAGGAGTGCAAGGCCTCTAACATCCACCAGCTCCGTGATGTCATCATGGAGGAGTGGAAGAGGACTCCAGTGGCAACTTGTGAAGCTCTGGTGAACTCCATGCCCAAGAGGATTAAGGCAGTGCTGGAAAATAATGATCGCCACACAAAATATTGACGCTTTGGGCCCAATTTGGACATTTTCACTTAGGGATGTACTCACTTTTGTTGCCAGAGGTTTAGACATGAATGGCTGTGTGTTAAGTTATTTTGAGGGGACAGAAAATGTACACTGTTATACAAGCTGTACACTCACTACTTTACATTGTAGCAAAGTGTCATTTCTTCAGTGTTGTCACATGAAAAGATAGAATAAAATATTTACAAAAATGTGAGGGGTGTACTCACTTTTGTGAGATACTGTATGCTCCTAAAATAGTCCCAAAAGCAGAGGTACATTCCACAGGGGTAAGCAGGAGTATATTTCTCAAAAATGATTAGAATATAAGTTCCTGGAATATTAAGCAAAGTCTCCAATCTACTAAAGATTCTTAAAATGGAAGTCTTTAACTACTTCCACACCGCACGCAATATATTTACCGCGGCAGTGTGGAGCTGTCTCGAGAATCGCCGTAAATAGACGGCGATTTACGGACAGGCAGCTACGGGGCGCGCACTCATCCCTGCAGCACTCTAGAGGAGTGTGCCCGCTTCTGACAGGCAGCATGTAAGAGATCTACTGATCCCTGTCACTGGGTTCAGTTAGATCTCTTATGCCCCTGACAGCCCAGCCCCTTCACAGTTAGAACACGCCTAGGGAACACAGTTAACGCCTAGATCTCCCCCTGCAGGTTAACCCCTTCACTGCCAATGACATTTATACAGTAATCAGTGGATATTTAAATTTCTGATCGTTATATAAATGTCATTGGTCCCAAAAAAGTGTCATCACCATGAATTCTCATGGTTTGTAAACGCGGCAACTGATCCCAAACCAATTAATAAATGCGATTGCAATTTTTTTTTTTTTACCAAAAATATGAGGAAGAATATAAATCAGCCAAAACCGATGAATAAATTAGTTTTTTTATATATTTTTTTTTTTTGGATTTGTATTATAGCAAAAAGCAAGAAATATTTTTTTTTTTGCAAAATTTACGCTTTTTTTTGTTTATAGCGGTGAGCAGAAATGAAGCAGAGGTGACCAAATACCACCAAAAGAAAGCTCTATTTGTGGGGAAAAAAGGATGCAAATTTAGTTTGGGTACAAAGTCGCACAACCGCACAATTGTCAGCTAAAGCGACGCAGTGCCGAAACACAAAAAGTGCTCTGGTCCTACAGTGGGAAGAACTTCCGGGGCTGAAGTGGTTAAGCTAATTTGTCACAACACCATGCACAGCTGCACCAAATTTATGAGCTCTCCAGTATTAGTAAATCTTATAGGCAGTTGGATAGCGCAAGTAGTGTCCCAACTAGACTAGTGCTTCAGTTGTATGGCAATCTGTAATAGACAACTGTTGAAGTCAATTTATAATTATAGATTTATTCAATAATAATTCACATATCGCTTATTGGTTTCCTGCTACCGGTTTGAAAATCGAGATTCACGTGTCTTTCTGCGTGTCACACATAGGGCAGCTATATTTGTTATTAGGGGGCAGAGAAGCTGTGTTTGCCATAGTTAACTGTGTCTGTACTGTGCAGGTAGAAATCATCTATTCATTTTTACTAGATTTGAACACTGTCAGTCTTAACAAAGAGTGAAAGGTTTAGGAGCTTGGCTTCACCATTGTATGTTGTTGAGAACTGGACATTCCTAATGCAGCTATTGGGACGGACCGTGCTGAGCTAGTTGAGAAACTCTTGCAGTCAGCCATGACACCTTTACCATAGAAACCTCTGAAAGGGATTTGGGGGCATGGATGAGGCGGGCTGTGTGTGTCTATGGACGCAGACACACAGACACGGACTACAGCCCGGGTCAGGAGTGTGGCAACCCAGGTGCATGGCTTGCTGAGGGGGCACCCACAGAAAGCAGGAGCAGACAACATTGACGGGGGTCAGAAAAAGAGGAAGTAAGCCACTGCTCTGTAATACCCTTGCACAAAGCAGGTAAGTATAACATCTTTTGTATTTTAATAAAAAAATAAATAATTTAGTATCACTTTAATCCCTTCTCACCAAACATCCCCCGCCACAATGTCACGTACCAGGGATACATTTATAAATGCCCCCTCAATAAACACTGGGCTGTGTCACTGACAGCTCCTGCCACTACTGATGATTGGGAACCAATCAAAGTGTTTCCCAAAATAAACGATTACTCTCAGCTATGACAGTGATCCAATGCAGGCTGGAGCCTTCAGCATGCAGATGAATACTGCCGCCCTCAGGTCACAGTGCCATACGTCTAATGGCTAGTACTATATTTATCATATTTCAATATAAGAAACAAATAATTATATTGTGTGTGTGTGTATATATATATATATATATATATATATTATATATATATATATATATATATATATATATATATATATATACATAATATGACACATATACACTTGTATGCATTTGTCTACCTGAAAAAGCTTTCTGAATTTGTATAGTTATCTGCATGGATCATATTTTTTTAACTTTAACATGTCTTTCACAGCCACATATGGTGATCCCAACCATATTCCTTGTACTGGTGCCTCACTTGAAACTGGCCGTCAAGATGGACAAAATATTTCAGGTGAGTACCGCCACTATCTGTATTTCAATGCATACGATTAAATGAATTCAACTTGATTCAACTCCTACAGTTTATTTTCTGTGCACATGTACATACTGGCACAGAACTAATAATGTATATCCAAAACATTTTGGCCCCTTTCACACAGGAGGGCCGATCGGGTCCACCTGTTGCCCTCTATTGTGCAGAGTCATGTGTCCGTTTACATCCGCCAACATTTGATCCGCTAGAAACAGATGGTTGGGGATCTGTTCCCCATCTGTCTATCGGATCAGATGACAGTCAGAGGGAAACGGACAGGCGGTCCGTTTCCATCCGCCCACCCATAGACGAAAGCGGCTGTGTCCGTGTCCGCTCTATATCAGTGGAGTGGACACAGACCTGTCATCCGCCTGCTCAGCGGTGAAATCCTTCGCTGATCAGGTAGATCTGCTGGCAGACTCTTCCAGTGTGAAAGCGGTCTTATAGTTTCAGATAGCAAAAGGAAGTTTTAGAACCCCTGTCAAGTGTTCCCAATGAGAAAATTCACCCTCTGTTTGTCCTGGTGAGCATTGTCAATTGGATAGAAATGATGGGAAATACAAGTTTTACAGTAGTCACCAAATAAGGAGGTGAGGAAAATTTTGTAGTGGGGACAAGTGTTTTATAAAAGTGTGATTAATTTCCTTCCTTCCTTCATAAAATGAGAAGTGAGCAGGTTCAGATTTATAAAATTAAATTCTTTGGTCATTAGACCGTTACCTTTAAACGTACCTGTTAAAGTGACAGCGTCTCTGCAAAGAGGCCTCCTTAGCCCACTCACTCACCTTGTCCAGTGCTACCCCTCTGCTCCTTCCTCTTCTTTTGGGTATGGGGGAGCATGTGGCCACATTCCCTGGAAGTGCCCGTTCACACAGGAGCAACTTGCGATCCGACTTGAGTTGCCTCAAGTCGCCCCAAGTCGTTTGACATTTGAAATCCCATTGAAATAAATGGGAGCCGTCTTAATATACACGACTGAAGACGCTCCGACTTCAAGGCGACTTCTGAAAAGGTTCCTGTACTACTAGGCGACTTCTATCCGACTTGTGCCCATAGGATTCAATAGAAGTCGCCTCCAAGTCGGATCCCCATCTACATGGAAGCAACTTTACAGTTAAAAGAATATAATTTATTTTTAGGCAGCCCCCTCCCTAGGGTTGCCACCTAGAGTTGCCACCTCATCCCTTTAAACCCGAACACGTATGAATTACACAGGTTCTGAGGCCGATTAAGGTGGTAATTAAGCTCACTTGGTGCCTCATCTGCATTAAATTAGCCTCAGAACCTGTGTAATTCATATGTGTTCGGGTTTAAAGGGATGAGGTGGCAACCCTATTGCCACCTCATCCCTTTAAAACCGAACACATATGAATTACACAGGTTCTGTGGCTGATTAAGGTGGTAATTAAACCCACTTGGTCCCTTATCTGCATTAAATTAGCCTCAGAACCTGTGAAATTCATATGTGTTCGGGTTTAAAGGGATGAGGTGGCAACCCTACCCCTCCCTCCCTTCTCTGATTGGTCAAGGCAAAGTCGCCTGGCAAAAGTCGTGTTGTAAAGTCGCCTGAGGTCCTTGAAGTCGCGCTGGAAGTCGTGCTGAAAGTCGCGCCCCTATGTGAATGCAGGCTAACAGTGCTCAACTCTAGCAGCCAATCAGTAGGACTGAGCAATGTTGCATAACATTACTGCTTTGCATAGTTAATAACAGGGGATTTTAGCGCCAGCTGTGATGATGGAAGGAGCAATGAAGGAGTGATGACAAGGTTTGTGTAGGGCCAGAGGGAAGCAAAGTGACTGAGGGGTAATTTGCTACAGGAATAAAGCTTGTTCACTTTGGAATTTTAAATTCTGCCTAGCTTAGTTCTGGCGTTAGTTATTTGATTTCCACCTAGCTTGGTGCTGTGCTGATTCCAATCATCAAATCATGTTAAAAGCTAAAATTATTTGAATTTGAATTTTTCTTGCATAGGACTGGGTATTTGCAAAGTGAGTTTTCCCTTGGCGTCAAGCCGAGTGTCTAACAAAGGACATTTTTATATTGCAGTGATGGATAAATATCATGTTTGGTGCATGGGAAAACAAAAATCAGCTAACTAAAATATTCAGGTGTACCTTAGAATCTCATTTTATTGACCAGCAGCAACAACTTTCTGCTAATGTGTTTAGAACTGGTCTAAGTCTCAGTAATAGCAGAACCACTATGATTAAAGCCCATACTATCTGAAATGCAGCAGCAGAAATGTTTTTACTCCTTTAGTACAAATTATGGTTTTGAACTAACTTGTGGAGTCCAAAGAGTCAACAGGTTAAAACAAGCTTATGGCTGAAGTAGCATCTGTAGGCTTGTTTTCATTTTTTGGGCCCCTGGCTTTAATATAAGTGTGGCTGTGGAGCCATCCAATCACTTTTTCATGACTGGCACGTGCTACCTCCAAGAAGCTGTGAAGGCATTTAAAGCATCACCCATGGAGGTTGGACACATTTAGTATCTTTTTACTCTACATCAGTGGTTCTCAACCGCTCTAGTGCCGTGACCCCTTGATAAAATGTCCCAAGTTGCGGGGACCCCTAGCAGTAAAATTATTTTCATAGCATGGGTTATCAGCACCCTAAGCAGGCAAGTAATTTGCGCCCCTAACCCATGGACATTTATAGCTCCCTGAGTCCCTTCCACTGTATTAAAACCCCTTATGGTACATTTTAGGATGCACCACTCTCTTTGTTATCCTTTCTTTCCCTTTTATCTCTCTCTCTATCCTAATTTCTTGGGGGTTTTTCTCCCATCTCTCTCTCTCTATCCGTCTTTCTTGTTCTTTTTCTTATTCTCTCTCTCTCCCTTTTTCTTTGTTCCTCCCCCTCTTTTGCTCTCTCTTCAGAACCCTCTGGTATAGACCCCCCCCCTCAGTGCAGACCCCTCTATCAGTATAGACCCCTCTATCAGTGCAGATCCCCCTCAATCAGTGCAAACCCCCCTCAATCAGTGCAGACCCCCCTCTATCGGTGCAGACCCCCTCTTCACTTGTGCTATTGGACCCCCCCTCTCCCCTCCCATAGCCCCTCCCCCCAGCACATGTCCTCTTAACCCCCCCTCATCACTCCTTCATTGTTTTTCCCCCCTTCCTGGTCACTGTCTCTCTCCTCTACATTACAGAGAAACTGTACACAGACCTCAGAACAGTGCCACACCGTCCGTCAGACTCCCTCCTCCTCCTCCTCCTCCTCCTCTCCTCTCCCGCAAGTGACATCTTGCTGGCCGAGACGGACCCAACATACTACAGTGTCGGGTCTGTCTGGATTGCAGCAAGAGTTGCGAGACGTGCAGCGAGCTGTGCAGCATCGCAACCCCCTGGAAATCGGCAATCGACCCCCCACCCCCAGGAGGTCACGACCCACGGGTTGAGAACCGCTGCTCTACATGAACCTCATCTTTTATTTTTTAACAAAAAAAAGGGGGATTAAATTGTTTGTGTGTATTAAAATTAATTTTAGTATATTTTTCCTGAAAATATAGGTTTGACAGTTTTGCAAATATTGTGCATAAAAATTGCATCTTTTTAATTCTACAAGGCCTCTGCTTGAGAAAATATAAATGTTCTTTTATGGTCAAAAATTCAAATTTTTAATGTGTGCAAAAAATTAAAAAAGTGCTTAAGAGGGTGCGTATGGTATGTGTGGAGTGGCATGCACTGGCACAGAAACACACCAGATGAGATGTTTTGTGCACTGTAACATTACTCTGTCAGAAATGAGGAAATAATTTCCTTTGTATGACCACATTCACAGTCAGACCATTAAAAAGTTATGTGAGGGGTTAAAGGGAAAATGTAGAATATTTTCACTGACTGTATTAGAGAAACTTTATACCTTTCATATCTTTGTTACTGTTATATGTATAGAGACTTAAATGGGCGCATATGCCTCTGGGTAACTTGTGGCCCATTTCGGTCTTTAATATCGATGACAGCTTGTCTTGCATGGATGATCTCTTATGTGATCTCCCCAGATCAGTGTGGCTTTATCCCTAACATTCTGCTGACAAATAACACTAGAAGACTCAAACATTATCAACCATGCTAATGCAACGAACGCTGGCCTTTTGTTGAGCATGGATACAGCTAAGGCCTTTGATACTGTTAAATGGGAATACCTACTGGGTATGCTCCATGATTTGGGGATTTCCGCACTTTCTTGACTTTAACCCTTTTTTCCCTCTGATGTATGGCATACATTGGCATCAGCAGGGGTTTAACACATGCTACAGCAGCCAGGAATGTGTGTAAATCTGACAAGCCTGATTACTTCCATGTACCCCTGGTACATTTGTCCACCCCCGTGCATGTTCCTGCCATTTATACCAGCCTCCGTGCTCCCAACTGCGGAGCCATCACTGACATGGCAGGTGCTACCAGGTAGAGGGAAGAGACCAGCAAACCTCTGCTCACTGATCTCCTCTACCTAGTAAGAACTTGTAAGCACCTTGTATTACATCACTTCTGGGTTCGGTTGTCATTTTCCCCAGCTGCCACAGCCAGGGATGACGTTAGTGGAGCACAATCCATGCTCCATTAGCTTCAATGTGGGCAGGTGAGACATCAGGAGTTAAAAGACCCCTGATGTCTTATTAAAGAGAACCAGTCACAATCATACTGCATCACATAGGGGACTTTTTAATGAAAAAAAAATCCCAAGCATTTAAACCCCCCCCCCCCAAAAAAAGTGTTGAGGCTCACCCCCACCTACATGCACATTTGAATGTAAATAAAAGTGTTGGGGCACTTACGTAGGAAAACATCAATTGCAATACACATATTATATATTGCTGTACACGCCAAAGTGAGAACAATAATTCTAGGCCCATGTGCACAATTTTAAGGCTTCACATGTTCGGTATCTATTTATTCTCTGTAACCTCATCTTTTTTATATTTTATCAAAAATATGGGTAATATTGGGTTTATGTGCCCTAAAATTGCATCACTAGTCTAAATGCCTAGTTTGCAAGGAGATGACCTGGCTTCCCTTTAGGGGAATTGTGGTCCTGTTTGTGACCATTCTTTTTATTTTATTTTATTTTCTTGTCTTCTATCACGATGATCTGCTATCAAGAAGCCGGTCGGGGCATGGAGAGTCCAGGGGCTCTGTACTTTCCCCGAACTGCGAGCCAGTCCCGAAGTATGGGGACTCGCCGCATAGTGCCAGTTCCATGCGGGTGGCCTGGGGGGATCCCCACCTACGCCCAGCCCGGATGCGATTCGGTAGGGCGAATTCTGCCTGCAGCGTGCCTGCAGCGTGCCGTCCAGGCAGGGGCAGAAAGTCTGCGACTGGGTGGCTGAGTGGTGATTGAGAGTTCCGCCCTTCCCCCCCCTTTTCAGGGGCGGAAGGGGGACCGACGAAAAAAAAATGTTTTCTTTTTGTCCGGGTAGCGGCCAGCAGGGGTGCGTGGAGCTCCTGCCCCCCCCGTCACACCCCCCCCACCCCCGCACCGCACCCCGTCCGTCTGCGCCGTCATTTTCCTTTTCGCCGCCACGCGGCGATCGGCCGCCATTTTGCCGTAGCCGCAGACATATCTGGCCTATGGGGCTTTCCCTCTAGCGCTCAGAGCGGCCATTTGCAGTACTGCAAGTCTCTGTACAGGGGGTTTCGGCCTCTAGTGTCTAACGGCGGCCATTTTGACCACATGTCTCTGCAAAAAACGGGTGTACAGCGTTTTCCCTTCTCTGTGGAGCGGTGGTGATCGGGCGGCGCGGCTCTTCTGACGGTCCTCTGGGGTTACTGGCAGCACAAAAACAGCAAGTAACAGCTGGGCTCCCCTGTGGGTGCTGGTGGCGGCGGGTGAAGTCCTCCTGGGTTCCCTAGTGCGCTGTGGGGTGGTGGTGTGCGGCAGTGTGGGGGTGCCTCATCCTCTTTAGTACCACGGTGTGTCACTGAGAGGGATCTGGGGGCAAAAGCAATGGCAGATTACACTGCTGAACCTGCTGAGGAGGCATCAGCGGCGGCACAATCTGCGCAAGGGGCTTTTTTGGACCAGCTATGGGCGGTCTTTAGTGAATTTCTTCCCCGGGCGGAGGTCGCCCAACAGGCCTCCAAGAAGCGCCCCCTCCCCCCCTTATTCATCGGGGGAGGATTCGGATCCAGAAGTGGCCTCTGGGGTCTCAGGCACCCCAGTGGACCTATCTGATGGGGAACTGGGCCCATCGGACGGTGAAGAGGATCAAGGGGCGGCGGCGGCACACGAAAAAGCGTTGGTCGCTGCCATTATCACTGGCACTCGCACTACGCTGCGATTGAGCCAGGATGGTGAATCGCAGACTTCTGTGTATGTGTGTGGGTCCTCTAGGCCCCCTAGGGCCCCCAAGGCTTATCCCTACGATCAATTTTTTGATTGTTTTCTTTACCGTGAATGGCAACGTCTACAGCTTTCCATTTTGCTGTCAAAGCATTTCGCTGCTCGCTATCCCTTTGAGGAAAGCTTTTTTGAAAAAATAGGAATCACCTGTGGTGGACCCACCGATAGCCCGCCTTAGTAAGGCGACAACTATTCCTCTGGAAGGGTCTCCTTCTTTCAAGGACCCCGCTGATAGAAAAAGGGAGGCGCTTTTAAAGTCGCTTTTCCTGGTGGCAGGTTCTGCTGTGCGACCAGCCCTGGCGTCCGCCATGGCGGCTCAACATCTGTCTGAGCGTATGGCGGAGCTTAAGTCCGATCTGGAATGCGGCCGCCTGATGGATGCTCCGCAGAGGGCTGAGTTTTTGCTCCAAGGGTTCAAGTACCTTTGTGATGCGGCCGTTGATTTGCTGCCGATGTTATCCAGGATAGCGATTTTTGCCGTTATCCTCAGAAGGATACTCTGGTCTATTTGGTCCACGTTTGGATGAGATCATAAAAGACTTTACGGGAGGCAGGAGTAATTTTCTTCTGGAGCCCCGGAGGCGCGAGTTTCGCCGTAGACAGGGGCCCCCGAGCGCAACAGGTAAGGGGACCCGTCCCGGTAAGGTCACTGCAGGGGCTGGTAAGAGGCAGTGGCAGTGCAAAACCGAAAAGGCGGAAGACAAGCCCTCTCTCAGCCTGATGGGTTGCCCCCACCCGGGTTTCGGGTGGGGGGACGTCTTCTGGGGTTCGCAGACCGGTGGCTGGCTTACATTCCCGATCGTTGGGTCTGGGAAGTGGCATCCGCCGGGTACAGGATAGAGTTCAACACTCCACCCCCAGACAGGTTCTTCCCATCAAACTTAGGGCTCCCGCAGGATCGCCGGGAGGCCCTTTTCGGGGCTGTTCAAGCACTTTCAGACCAGGGAGTGATTGTGCCAGTGCCTCCAGAAGAGAGGTTTCGAGGTTTCTACTCGAATCTGTTTGTAGTCCCCAAAAAAGGGGGGGGGGGGGTTCGGCCAGTACTGGACCTAAAGGCCCTGAACCGGTATGTCAGGGCACGGAAGTTCCGGATGGAATCTATCCGCTCGGTTGTGGCAGCCCTTCATCAGGGGGAATTTCTGGTGTCCCTGGACATCAGGGATGCGTACCTCCATGTACCCATTTGTCCACTGCATCAGCGCTTCCTGCGCTTTGCAGTGGGAGACCTCCATTTTCAATTTGTGGCACTCCCCTTTGGTCTGGCCTCAGCACCCCGAGTTTTCACAAAACTGCTAGCCCAGGTGTTGGCGTTGCTGCGACAGAGAGGCATTGCCGGGGTAGCCTACCTAGACGACCTGCTCCTGCGAGCGGAATCCGCCTCGGCTCTGGAGGAAAATGTGAGGATCACAATGACCTCGCTGCAGGATTTCGGCTGGTTACTCAACCTGCAGAAGTCGTCGGTGTCACCAACCAGTTGCCTGGAGTACCTGGGTCTGATTTTGGACACAGTGCAGGCGAAGGTGTTCCTCCCCCCGGCCAAGCTGCTGTCTCTGCAGTCGGCAGTGCGAACCCTTCTGTCGCACCGTCGGTCTTCATTACGATTCTGTATGCGGGTGCTGGGGCTCATGGTCTCGTCTTTCGAGGCGATACCATTTGCCCAGAGTCACACTCGTCTCCTTCAGCGAGCAATTCTGGCTCGGTGGGACAGGTCACCTCGGTCCTTGGACCTTCTGATTCGTCTGAGCTCACAGACCAGGGCGTCTCTGACCT
Source organism: Glandirana rugosa (assembly GCA_018402905.1). Classification (NCBI taxonomy): domain Eukaryota; kingdom Metazoa; phylum Chordata; class Amphibia; order Anura; family Ranidae; genus Glandirana; species Glandirana rugosa. The sequence continues at coordinate 524,315 of BLSH010560303.1, read as the reverse complement.
GGTGGCTTCGGGACCTGGCCCTGACTCAGGGGAAGTTGTTTCTGCCCCTCCAGTGGGTGATCATCACCATGGATGCCAGTCTTTCAGGCTGGGGAGGGATCCTGGGACAGCTGTCTGCCCAGGGCCGTTGGTCGGCACAGGAGGCTCGCCTCCCCATCAATGTACTGGAACTGAGAGCAATCAGATTGTGCCTATCTCACTGGACAGTGAGACTGCAGGACCGTCCGGTCCGAATTCAGTCGGACAATGCCACAGCAGTGGTGTATGTGAACCATCAGGGCGGCACAAGAAGTCCAGCAGCTGTGGCGGGGGCAGCTCTAATACTGCGTTGGGCGGAACGTCATGTTCCGACAATCTCCGCCATTTACATTCCAGGTGTGGAGAACTGGCAGGCAGATTTTCTCAGTCGCGAGACGCTGGACCAGGGAGAGTGGTCCCTCCACCCGGAGGTGTTCAACCAGATTTGCCGCAGATGGGGGACGCCGGACATGGATCTCATGGCATCTCGGTTCAATCACAAGGTGGAGACCTTTGTGTCCAGAACGAAGGATCCATTGGCAGTGGCCACGGACGCTCTGGTGGCCCCCTGGGGCCGTTACTGACTTCTGTATGCCTTCCCTCCAATAAAACTGTTACAGCGCCTGATCCGCAGGATAATGGCGGAGGGAATAACAATAATCCTGGTGGCTCCGGATTGGCCTCGGCGCACTTGGTACGCTGATGTGGTGCAAATGGTGGCAGACGCCCCCTGGCGGCTCCCGCTGAGAGACGATCTTCTGTCTCAGGGGCCCATCTTGCACCCTGCTTTACCCTCGCTGGCTTTGATGGCTTGGCTATTGAGTCCCAGGTGCTAAGAGACAGGGGAGTCGCTGACTTAGTGATTCCCACATTGCTGAAGGCTCGCAAGTGTACTTCTCGCAAGATTTACCACCACACCTGGAAGGCTTATATAGCTTGGTGCGAGGTGGAGGGTCATAACCCTCGCTCTTATGTGGTATCCAGGGTCCTAACTTTTTTGCAGCAGGGCCTGAACAAAAAACTGGCTTTGAGTACTCTTAAGGGCCAGATAGCGGCTCTGGCAGTTCTTTTCCAGAGACCTTTGGCTTTGCACTCGTTGATTCGTACCTTTGTTCAAGGTGTACGACATGTGGCGCCTCGGGTGAAGGTTCCGTTGGCTCCTTGGGATCTGAATTTGGTGCTTTTTGTACTTCAGAAACCGCCTTATGAGAAAATCAGGGAGATTTCCTTACAGCTGCTCTCGCAGAAGGTGGCTTTCTTAGTAGCCAGACGGGTGTCTGAATTAGCAGCACTCTCGTGCAAGTCTCCATACTTAGTCCTGCATAAGGATAAGGCGACCCTCACCTTCCTTTCTTCTGAAAGTGGTTTCTTCCTTTCACATTAATGAACATATTGTCCTTCCTTCATTGTGCCCTCGTCCATCGCACCCAAAAGAAATTGAATTACATGCCTTGGACGTAGTGAGGGCCTTAAGAGTGTATTTGTCTGGTACAGCTTCTTTTCGAAAAGCTGATGCTCTGTGCTGCCTGAGGGTCCGCGCAAAGGTTTGGCGGCCTCGTCGGCTACGAACTCTCGTTGGATCAGACAGACCATGACCCATGCATATTCTGTTCGGGGAAAGGTTCCCCCTTTTCCAGTCACGGCTCATTCTACACTGGCTGTTAGCACTTCCTGGGCTTTTAGACACCAGGCCTCTGTGTCACAGGTGTGCAAGGCGGCCACTTGGGCCTCGGTTCACACTTTCACTAAGTTTTATAAAGTTGATGTGTTTGCATCTTTGGATGCTGCTTTTGGCCGCAAAGTTTTGCAGGCAGCAGTGTAGGCGCATCTGGCGCCTCCTTAGAGGTTCTGTTGGGTACTGTTGTTAGCGTTTACCCACCCCTCTTTTTGACACAGCTTGGGGACATCCCCACACGTAATGGAGAGCTGCGTCTGTCAGTGAACGATAGGAGAAAAAGGGATTTTATTAAAACTTACCGTAAATTCCTTTTCTCCGAGTTCACTGGCAGACGCAGCACCCACCCCTCTGTGCTCTGTTCTTGTATGGCTTGTGTACGAACTGGTGAGCTATTCTATGGAGGGGGTTTATGTGGGAAGAGAGGACGGCCCCATGGGAGGGGCCAGCTGTTTCTTTTCCCGGCATAGTTAACTCCTAGTGAGACCAGCATAAACACACACGTAATGGAGAGCTGCGCCTGTCAGTGAACTCGGAGAAAAGGATTTTACGGTAAGTTTTAATAAAATCCCTTTTTTTACACGTGTCCAAAAAAGGCTTTGATAAACCTCAGGATATTTTCGAAAAAACTTCTACACTAAGCCCTTTCCTCAATTCTAACAACAATCTTCCCATTGCAGTGAAACCTCAATGTAGCTAAAAATAGAAATGTGTAGTTACCTGCAACGTCTGTCTGTGCTTCTCATTTTTCTCCCCCTGAACTGTGTGGGCGGGCACACTGAATAATTGACTGGAACAATATTTTTCTATTCCAAAAAAAAAAAGGTTTTCAGTAAAACTATATTTCCTGACAGACTCCATGGCAGCCTACGTGTGGGTTATAACCCCGCCTCCTCTCCAATGCTATAGGACCACATTCCCATATATGTGTGCTCCTAGCCAGAGACTGTGTTCCTTTTGTATCCTCCTCCTTGGTTTTACCTGATGCGCACTTATGTTTTATGGCGGCTGTCCAAGAATAAGCTCCGTGCAGTTGGAAGTCGGGCATACCTTGGATGCGGTGTGAAGCCCAGGGCCCAGCCAAGGGCGGGTGAGTGGCTCCAGGCTCAGGTTCCCAGTGGTGGGGGACAACCTGTGTATGCCCAGGACGATGGGTCACCCAGAATGGTGCAGATGGCTGGCAAGGTACTCTCCCTCAAGGCTTCGTTCCATGGCAGCAGTTATGTACAATTTATGTCCCCCTGTGTTGCCTGTCTGGGTGCTTTCCTTTCCCTGATGCAGGTTTCACAGGCAAGCTCATAACGCCTGGAACACTTCTGCGTTCCAGGACGCCGCCTCTCCTCCGGGCCACGGCCACCGCTGGCGTCTGCGCATATGCGGGGCCTCGATCGAAACCGAGGCTTTGTATGCGCAATATGCTGGGAGGTTCGGCGGCTGTGCAGGTGCCATTCTGGAAGGTTTCAGGGCGCAGGTGCAGGGGGGCGCGGCGGTGACGTCACAGGCGGGGAGTTTAAATAGCTGTCAGCCCCAGGGTTCAGTGAGAACCTCTGCGGGCAGTAGTGCGGCAGCTTCCCTAGGCCCTGGACGTGTCACCTAAAGGTAGGCAAGGCAGATCGTGTGCTTGGGGAGGGGGTGTCCGCTGTTCTTAAAGGGGCAGGAGGTCCGGTGCCCTGCTGTCACCACTTCACTTGCCTCTTTGCCTTAGGTCTGTGGTGACGTCCCGCGCAAATTGCTTCTTGACAAGTGACCATGGACGGGTTACCGCCTCCCTGCGGCCAGCCCTCACGCACAAGGTATGTGCGGGTGAGGGGGGGTGCCTGGTTTGGGTTAAGGTCAGAAGGGTATTCACTGTGTCTGTTCGTTCTCTCTCTCTCTCTCTCCCCCTAGCCCTTCCAGGTCGGATCGCCAGATCATGGCGCAAAACGACAGAGACCTTGCCAGGCCACAACATCAGCAGTCTTCATCCAGGTCCAGGCGGGACTCTCCGTCTGGGGACCGTCAGCAGAGGAGACGCTCTCATTCCTCCTCCAGACACCGCTGCCACTGCCACGACAGCTGCTCTGGTCGCAGAGCCTGCTGGGGATGTAGGACACAAGTCCCGGAGGGCAAGTCACTATGCGATCTCTGCTATGCCCGGGCGGTCGGGCAAAAACAGACTGAGAATCAGCAGATGGAGTCTCTGGTTAAACGTGGGGTGTAAGAATCCCTAAAAGAGTGGGGCACGTCCCGCACGCAGAGCCAATCCACCACCATGTCGGGCTCGGTGGCCGATGAGGCCTTGGTGGATACAGGCTTATTCCGGCCTTATGATGCCTCTCTCAGGTCTTCGGACAGTGAGATGGAGGGAGAGGACTTCCCAGGCGGCTTTGACTTCGCCCTAGTCTTTCCATTGATCAAAGTAGTAAAAGAGGCCCTTAAATGGGAAGAACCCGCCACGCCCCCAGCTAAACAAAGAAAATTCTTTAAACATTTGGGAAAAGAGCTCCCCAATTTCCCATTCTTGGGGGAGCTCAAGGAGATCATTTTGGAAGAGTGGGAGAAAGTGGACAGGAAGACGTCCTTGTAAGACCTCAAGACTGTATCCCTTTAAAGCCGAAGATGTGAAGCACCTGGAGAATGCCCCTCTTGTAGACGTGGCACTGATGCGTCTGGCCAAGCATGTTACCCTTCCCCTCGAGGAAGCAGTGTCCTTTAGGGATGGGCCTCGGGAGAAGAATCAACCAGGATCTCAAGAGAATTTATGGCCTGGTTGGTTCGGCCTGTAAACCCGCTTTGGCTCTCGCTGCTTTATCCAAGGCAATGTAGCCTTGGATGGAGAATGTAGAGTCAGTGCTCAGGGGAGTCTCCGAAAAGCTAGCAAGGAGCTCAGCAATTCGAGAACTGAAGCTGGCAACAGTTTTCCTGGGGGAGGCTTCCATCAATCTCATCCACCTGTCGGCCCGGATGATGCTATCCTCGGTCACGGCCAGCAGGGCATTATGGTTACGCCCCTGGCTCGCTGACCCGGCGTCTAAGCAAGCCTGGTGTAAAATTCCCTTTGAGGGGTCTTCTTTGTTCGGTAACAAGCTGGTTATCGTCATTTCCCGGGCCACAGGCAGGAAATCGGGGTTCCTGCCTCAGGATAAGCGCCTGTTTGGCCAGAGGAGGCCTCAGCGCAGAAGACGCAGTACCGAGTGCTCAAGGGAAACCCGCTCTTACAGACCGGGCAGAGACTTTCAGAGGATTTGGAAAAGAGGGCAGGCCTTCCAGAAGCCCGCAAGAGCCAAGCGTCCGGTGGACCCGAGGCCTCAAAATCGTTTTGAGATTGGGCCCGTCCAGGCAGGTCGGGTAGGGGCACATTTGTGTCTCTTCTGGCACATCTGGACGGCCTCGATCTCGGACTACTGGACTATCAAAACATTGTCAACAGGTCACACTTGGTCCTTCACTGGTCCTCCTTTCCTCCCCTCAAGTTTGTCGCAACGCTGCTACCACGGTCAGAAGAGAAAAAGCAGATCCTCCTGGACTAAGTGGACTCACTGGTGGAGCAGGGAGCCATGGTGCCTGTCCCGAGAGGTGAAGAGTTCCAAGGAGTTTACTCCCCTCTTTCCTTTATTAAATAAAAATGGCTCCTAACCTATTTGAACAAATTCATAAAGTACGAGAGGTTCAAGATGGAGACACTGTCCACAATTCAGCAAGACGTGCAGCCAGGTGACTGGCTGATCTCGATAGACCTGAAGGATGCATATTTCCACGTGCCGGTGGAAGAGGAATTCCGCAAGTTCCTCCGGTTTGCAGTCGGGCCGAGACATCTGCAGTTCACCTGTCTTCCTTTCAGGCTCTCAACTTCACCTCGCACCTTCACAAAAGTTCTTCTGGCCGTGGTGGCACTCATCAGAACGAAAGGGATCTGGTGGTACCACTATCTCGACGACCTCCTCCTGCTATCTCAAGACAAAGAGCAGCTGCTCGTCCACAGAGCTCAAGTGATTTCCACTCTGGTCGAGTTCGGCTGGCTATTAAATCTAGAGAAAAGCCAGCTGGAACCAGTGCAGCACTTGGTATACTTGGGGACCCAGTTCGACACAGTAGAGAGCACAATTTCCCTGCCAACAGAGAAAATCCCCATCATCCGGGAGAAGGTGTCACGGGCTCTAACATCCCCGTACCTGAGGGCCTCTCAATGGGATTCAGACGACAACAGCCAACTCATCCGCATAACACCGGCCATGAGAATCAGTCTCCCCTGGAGTCTGCAGCGGAAGAACCTGCTTACATGCCACTCCATCGCCCCATCTCGTGGGCCATGGTTACCACCGATGGCAGCGGCACGGGATGGGGGGCTCACTACGAGTCAGAACTGGCACAGGGCAGTTGGGATCCCCGTGCCCGCGTCCTGAGCTTGAATGTCCTGGAGCTTCAGGCAGCCTCTTGTGCTCTACAAGCCTTCAGGGATCTCCTGAAAGGGAAGGGCGGTCTTGTTAACGATGGACAATACCACAGTGGTCTCCTATGTGAAGAAACGGGGGGACGCGGAGCCCAACCTTACTCCGAGAAGGCGAACCAATTATGTCTTGGGCCCAGAAGAACCTATTCAACCTCTCGGCGGTGTTTGTCCCCGGAGCCCAGATCGTTCAGACAGACTTTCTTTCAGAATACGACTAGACAACAAGGAATGGTCGCTCCACACGGAAATATTCAAGTGGATCCTGTCTTTGGGAGTCCATCCCGAAGTGGACTTTTTCTCATCCCCCTGCAACTGCAAAGTCAAGAGATACTACACCCGGGGCCGTTGCAGCCAGGCCTGCAGGACGGATGCTCTGACAGACAGGTGGAACTTACCAAGGGCATACGCCATTCACCCATTTCTGGTCATCTTGAGATTCCTGCAGAGACTTTTTGCAGAGGCAGTCAAGATGGTGGTGGTGACCCCTTATTGGCCGAATAGGCCGTGGTTTCCCCTCCTAACACAGCTGAGCTTCCGGGAACCAGTACCCCTCCCCCTCAGGCCAGACCTGTTATCCCATGGGACAGTTCTACACCCCTGTCCAGCAGTCCTGAGACTGACGGTCTGGTTCTTGAGAGGGGGAGGTTGGAAGCCCTCAGCTGTGCAGCAGGCGTCATCTTCACTCTTATAGGCTAGAGGAGAGCAAGCACAAATAGAGTGTACGGAAGAATCTGGGCCAAGTTTGTGCAGTTCTCATCCACTGCGGGGAGATCATTCAGAAATCTGGAGGTCCAAACAGCCTTGGGGTTCCTGCAAACCGATCTAGACCTGGGCTTGGCAGTTGGCTCGCTAAGAGTGCAAATCTCGGCCCTATCAACTTTTTCCGGGGGCCTCGTGGGCCTCTCAACCTTTGGTCCGGCAGTTCTTTAAGGGTGAGACAAGGCTCAGACCAGAAAGGAGACCGAGGTCCCCAAAGTGGGACTTACCCCTAGTGCTTGATTCACTTTCAGAACTCAATACTACGTCGGGGCCAGCTTCTACTAAAGAACTATCTGCAAAGGCCGCTTTTCTAGTGGCAGTCACGTCGGTTAAAAGCGAGATTGTCCTGCCTACGTTCAAAACTATGGGAGCTGTGGAAGTTCACCCTCTGGATGTGGGTGAAATACTGAAGAAATACCTGCAAGTTACGTCCCCCTTTAGACGCTCGGACCATCTATTCGTCCTGCACTCTGGGAAGAACAAGGGGAAGCAGGCCTCTTCCAGGACAATAGCGACCTGGATTATCAGAGTGATCCAGCAGGCATACAGGGCTAAGGGCTTGGCTCCTCCGGAGGCGGGGACAGCTCATTCGACTAGAGGTTTGGCGGCATCCTGGGCGGCGGCCCGACACATGGCTCTGGTGGTCATCTGCAGAGTGGCCTCGTGGGCCTCCATCACTTTTATGTTGCATTATTGTGTTGAACCGGCTTTTCTATCGTCTGTGAACTTTGGCCGGAGCATCCTGTCAGTTGACGGTGCAAATTAAAATACTTTTTGTTCAAGCATACCCTCCCGTGTGGTTTGGCTAGTTATTTCCCACACGTAGGCTGCCATGGAGTCTGTCAGGAAAACTGAAAATTTCCTATCAAATACTTACCGTAATTTTCCTTTCCTGATGGACTCCATGGCAGACAGAGTCCCCACCCATGGATCAGGAAGTGCGCTAATTACGGAACACAGTCTCTGGCTAGGGCCACACATTTATGGGAATGGAGTCCTATAGCATTGGTAAGGAGGCGGGGTTAACCCACACGTAGGCTGCCATGGAGTCCATCAGGAAAGGAAAATTACGGTAAGTATTTGATAGGACATTTTCCGTTTTTTTAACTATCAATATAGCAATGGACATCCTTGAACTCCTTGACCTTAAATGCACTACCTCAGCTCCAGTTTCATTACACACACAGTGATATATTTCAAGCATTTCGTTTTTAAAATTTAGATGATTATGGCTTACAACTAGTGAAAACCCAAATGTCAGTATCTCAGAAAATCTGAATATTACATAAAACCAATAAAAAAAGATTTTTAATACAGAAACGTTGGCTTACTGAAAAGTATGTCTATGTACAGTATAGTATGCACTATACCAATACTTGGTCAGGGCTCCTTTTGCATGAATTACTGCATCAATGTGGCGTGGCATGGAGGCGATCAGCCTGTTGCACTGCTGAGGTGTTATGAAAGCCCAGGTTGCTTTGATAGTGGCCTTCAGCTTGTCTGCATTGTTGGGTCTGGTGTCATCTTACTCTTGACCATACCCCACGGATTCTCTATGGGGTTTAGTTCAGGCGAATTTGCTGGCCAATGAGGCACAGTGATAACATGATCATTAAACTAGGTATTGGTACTTTTGGCAGTGTGGGCAGGTGCCAAGTCCTGCTGAAAAATTAAATCAGCATCTTCATAAAGCTGGTCAGCAGAGGGAAGCATGAAGGGCTCTAGAATTTCCTGGTAGAGGGCTGCGCTGACTTTGGACTTGATAAAACTCAGTGGACCAAAACCAGCAGATGAAATGGCTCCCCAAATCATCATAGACTGTGGAAAATGTTGCATTTCATTTGGAAATCAAGGTCCCAGAGTCTGGAGGAAGAGTGGAGAGGCACGTAATCCAAGTTGCATGATGTCCAGTGTGCAGTTTCTACTGTCAGTGATGATTTGGGGAGCCATGTCATCTGCTGGTGCCAGGCCTTCTCATCCAACATCAGTGCCTAACCTCACAAATGCACTTCTGGACAAATGGTCAAACATTCCCATAGACACACTCCTAAACTTTGTGGACTGCCTTCCCAGAAGAGTTGACGCTGTTATAGCTGCAAAGGGTGGGCCGACTCAATACTGAACCCTACAGATTAAGACTGGGATGCCATTAAAGTTCATGTGCATGTAAAGGCAGGCGTCTTATAGTAACATGCAGATTAGGTGCTAGAGGGTACTGCAGGGGTGTCAAGCTCCATTTCTTTGTGGGCCGTATCAGCAGTATGGTTTGCCCTTAAAGGGTCAGTTGTATCTGGGGTGCACTACGTACAGAGTGAAAGGTTCAGGACTACACTATGTACACAGTGCATTGAGTGCAAAGTTCAGGAATGCACTACCTGCAGAGTGCAGAGTTCAGGAGTGCTCTACGTACAGAGTGCAGAGTTCAGGAGGGTGTTACGTACAGAGTGCAGCATTCAGGGGTGAGCTTGTGTACAGAGTGCCGGGTTTAGGAGTGCACTGAGTTTGTATCCCCAACTCATATAGCTTTCTCGCATCTTTCACCTACCTGGCTTGACTCTAGTACCTTTCTGTGTAGGCGGCTTTACTGCCTGTGTATTTATTTGCAGGGAGATCTTTCTTTCTTTCTCTTAGATTCTGGAGACCTGTTACCGCCATGCCCCACCGTGAGTGTGTTCAGGAATCTGTTAGATCCGGGAGCCGCTGAGGGCAAACCTGTCCCTTGTAAACACAGAAAGCTTCTGTATTTACAAATGACAGCGGAGAGTGGGAGTGGAGGGTGAGAGCTGGAGGTGGCGTAATGGAGTTCCAGCTGCAAAACTGGGTGTGAGGGCCACATGACAAGGCCTGGAGGGCTGCTTTGGCCCACGGGCCTTGTGTTTGACGTGCGTGGGGTGCTGTTACTGCAATTAGTCTGGCTCTGTATGTGAAACTGTTGCGATAATGTATAAGCCACATTTGAAGTATGACAACTCCTAGACTTCCATGGAGAACATACACAGCATGAATATATAATGAGTAAATATGGCTGCCCCATGTAAGGACAGTTTTTTAATACATTAACGCATATTGATCAAATTGATAAGTTCAAAAAAATCTTACTTATTTTACATTGTTATCTAAAAAAACACTAACATTCCCTATAACAAATATTTTTTCTCATTTTCTTATTATTAGTTATCTGTATACATTTTTAAAGGTGTTTTATCTGTATATATTTTTTTAAAGGAGTTTTGGTCAAATTTGTAACCTTTCTTGCTATATAAAAACATTCCGCTAATAACTTCAATGACCATGTTCTTTTTACTTTCTTAAAGGAATTATAGCATCTGAAAAACTGGCAGAAACAGATCTACAAAGGGTAAACTCGTATAAGGAGAAGATTGTGTCTGTGTCCAGGAACACTGGTGTGGACCCAGCTATAATTGCTGCAATCATGTCTCGTGAATCACGTGCTGGCAATGCTTTGGACCCCAATAAATGGGGTGATCATGGCAATGCTTTTGGCCTGATGCAGGTAATCAAAGGTTTCCATTAATAGTAAAATGAATAAGCAGCACACTGGAAATGCTGATGAAATATCATTTTTTGTTTAAAAATAGACAAGTATGCACAATATAAAAACTTTAGTACATTTTTTACAAATTACACTTACATATAACAATAATACACACACCAGTTAAAGCTGCAGGAACGGAATATAGAAAAGTGGTGATATTAAGGTGTTATTAATGTTTTGGTTATAATTCTTTTTTAGATTTCTACCTTAGCCTAAAATATGACTTAAATGGTTATTTAAGTGCCAAAAAATTGTCAGCACATGTTTGAAATGCTTGGTACAAAAACTGCAACTTAGCAACAGGACATGCATGTGCATCCCACCATTAAATGCACACATATGTGTATTATGCCCATTGCACAGGTTCCTGGAAATGGCAAGATGTAAGCGGGTGCTGTTGCAATCACAAGCTGGAAACTGGTACCATAAGCCAAAGTATGTATTGCCAGCACACCACAGATCTTTAAAAAACAGTCCAAACATTTACTTAGGTTATTACATCACAATGGTAAAGTGCAATGGTTTGGAGATATGCAGGGCCCTTTCATCAGTCACGTGACATCACATGCCTGACAAAGGGGTTCTGCATGGCCCTGAAGGATCCTGGCATGCTGGCGATATATGCTTTGAATGCTCGCATCACTAAACCTCAAAGAGTAACCAACATCATCCAAGTGTATGTGAGATGATCCAACAGGAGTGATCAACATGGCCTCCATAAATTCCCCATCTATATACACTTCAAAAGTCCATTTGAGCTGCAATTGTAACTAAATTACAAACAAAAAAAAATCTGTAATATTTGGAAATGCAAAACATACAGAAAAAAATATCTTCATATGTTATGAATAAAGGTTTGGCCATCACATCAAAACAGGACTCTAAACAAAACAGAAAATATATGGTAACATCTATATCAAATAATAAGGTGAACTGCCATCCAATAGAAATGTTGAGACATGGGAGACACTGCTAGAATGCTCGAGGCCACCTCCCTTTGTCAGACTACTCTCACCTCAAAGATAGAGGAGATGAAATTCGACATATCCCTCATTAGGCAGGACATCCATCAGTTGAGGGAGAGAGTGACTGAGACCAAATGTCGGGTCAGCTATGTGGAGGATGGACTCCTTCACCCAATATCAGTCTAGAGAGCACAGGAGGACTGAAAATATTTAGCCTGGGGGGCAAGCTCAACATACAACCTACAAGTCCTCTCTTTCTGTGGGTATTACATCTCTCTTTGAGGTCCGCATATTGAACATGGTGGATGAAAGGTCTTACCTATGATTTATCTTGGGTGACCCGTTGAGACGCAGTAGACTGGACGATACAGGCACCATCCGGACAGGCGGTTTATGTCAACCTACCTCAGACAGGAAAGAATCATCGCTTTATCTATAGCAGGTTCTGGTAAGCCTCCATTTCATTAGGTGGCGGACGCACTCTATTTATCCCTGCACTGGGTGTGATGTTATGATTATGACGCATAAGTGGAAAATTTCACAATAGAACGTCTCAAGAGAGAATTATTGCGTTTTGAGTGGATATCATCCACATCATTTGTGGACTGGACTTCTTTCATTTAATTTAGCGCAGCCCCATATAATACTGTTTCCTATTTTAGCGTTTTGGCTGCAGCTTTGCTTTTTGACATTAGCGCAGTTTATATCTTTGTCTGTGGAGGATGGACTGCCACCGCTGCAAGTAACAACTGAAAGGCTGTAGCATCAGCTCAGCTCAGTTCTCAGTAAACAAGATGATATGAAGAACAGACTCTGCCACTGCAATCTCCATTTTGTGGGTCTGCCTGAGCGGGCTGAAGGATTTGACCCCCCCACATTCCTGAAGAATCTGCTACTCAAAACGTTAGGCAGAGAGACCTTCTCACCGATGTTTGTGGTGGAGCAAGCTCATTGCCTGGCTGCATGGCCTCCCCTAGCACTTTCATCGCCAAATTCTTAGATTATCGTGACCGGGACGGCATTCTGAGTCTCATCCATGAAAGAGGTAACATCCCCTTCGGCAACGTCCACATAGCTGTGTTCCTGGATTTCTCTGCTGAAGTGCAAAAGAAGAGGGCGCAGTTCGTCGAGAAAACTACGAATCCACCAGCTGACGTATGCGATGCTCTACCCGGCGAGACTCCTTGTATAAGGCTCAGTTCTTCGAGGATCCTGGTGTGGTTCTGTTGTGGCTGGAACACTGAGATGTGGCTCGACCTGCACCCACTTAACCCTCCAGTTGGCATCTCCCATCACCACCTTGAGAGCACAACCCTTTTGTCTCGGTTCCCTCTGTATCAACCCCGGATCATCTAATCCTTCATGAACGGTGAGTTGGACTTTGAACGTCAATGGCCCTACTGGCACTTTGAACTCATCCAGCCAGTCTTAGGGCTGCCCATACTCCCTGTCCCCATTCAGTTGCCCAGAACCCCAGTTTCTTTCTCCCTCCCCCCCCCCCACCCATTGTTGATCCTTTCAGGTCTTAGGCATTCCATCTGCACCCTGAACTTTCGGACACTTACCACCCCGCACCGTTGTGCACTCTTCAGTTATCAGTCACCCCTAAGACCTATACGGTCACACTCAAAACTATGTAATTTCTCCAGCCCTGGTTATTATCTCTGATTCTCCAAGTTTTGTTTCCCTGGCCAGCCTCTGCCCCCTCAGCTGTGGCAGGCAGCTGCTTGTTAGTTTTGCCATGCTGGTCCAGTGAGGGCAAGGTTTTTGTGTTATATGTGATCTGCTATGTACAATTGACATGCCTTCAGAAACCGAATGACGGCATATATTGCTCACTATATGGTCATTTGAAATTTTCCACCGCTTCATGTACAGCCATTGTTTGCAGGTCATCAGCTTCTCCTTACTGTCTATATAGCACTTTTTTATGTGTGTTTGCATTGTCTCTAATGAACACTTACTTTACAGTGAACCGTTTTGTTGTTAATATGCCTGGGTGTTATACTGTAGGCTGTTCCCTGCTGATCCAACTGCATGCTCCTATGCCCCCACAATTACCGTGGCCTCTCTCAAGCTAGCTATCTAGAATGTCCAGGGGCTGTGCGCCAAGATCAAATGTGTCGCCATCCTTTCCCATCTCACATCTTTGCGGGCAGATGTCTCTGTCTTTGTGGAGACTCATGTCATGGGTCAAATGCAAATGACACTTAAAAAAAACCCTGGGTAGGATGGCTATAAGCAGTCCCCATACACCTCTAATTCCTGTGGTGTGGCTATCCTGATTGTTAAATCAATACAGTTCCAGCTTCATTCTCTGCAGTCGGACCACTAGGGTAGGTCTTTATTTTTGCATGCCACTATCAGTGGCTTGGAAGTTCTCCTGATAGCATGTTATATTCCCCCACCATTTCAGTTTAGTGTATTACAGGAAGGGGTGGCCTTTATGGCTCAGCACCCCATGGTGCCCGCTATATGGATGGGGGGGACTTTAACATGACAATAAATCCCAGCCTTGATAGACTCAGCTCCACTATCCCAGTGTCAACTGAACCCTAAATTACCAGGTTTAAGAGGTTCCTTTCGGAGTTTGCCATGGTGGACACCTGGAGATACAAGTACCCGACTGCTGTAGCCTACTCCTGTTTCACCCCTTCCCACTCTGCCATGTCCCGCATTGACCTACACCTTATCTCGCCTGCTCTATTGCCCAATCTGCTCGATGTGGGGTTTGGCGTCAGGGTGCTCTCTGACCACTCCCCTTCCCCCTCCCTACGTTTGTCTGCTCCCCCCACAATCCGCATATCGAGGCTGAATCCTTTTTGGCTTTCCACCATGTCGGACCTGGAGAGCATCCAACGGGAATGGGTTTATTTTTTCCATGCTAATCAGGGGTCGGTGTCAGTCAGGGCGTTGTGGGAATATTTTAAACAATATGCCCGCATGATCCTCTCCAAATATTAATAGGCACAAGGCCTCCTCTTAAATCATACTTCAACAGGTGGAAGAACGTTTGAGATCTCTTGAGCAGGTTTTTCTTACTGACCCCTCTACAGCCAATGCTTCACTTGTGAGAATGCAGACTAGACTCCCTTATCATTTACACTTTGAAAAAGCCAAACGTGGAATCTTTTTCAGTAAGCAACGTATTTTTTAGCACAGTGAATGTGCAGGCAAACTGCTTGCCTATATGGCTCATCTTGATCATAAGCCCCCGGTGGTGGTTACACTTCAGTCAGCCTCAGGGAATAAGATCACAGACCCTTCCCAAGTAGCCAATGAGTTTAGGCTGTTCTGTTCCGACTTATACACCTCCACCTCCTCCACACCTCCACCACCCGCTACTCCCAAAACTAATTGTCTGCATTCCTAAACTAATTTGTCCTGCAGACAAAACGAATTATCTGCAGGACATTGACTTTCCTACCCTTACCCATTCTCAGATTAGCCAGCTTGAGGCGCCAATCACTGCAGACTACATTGAGGAGGCACTAGCGCATCTTCCATTCTCTAAGGCACTGGCTCCAATGGACTCCCTTTAGAATTTCTTGACCAATTCAGGGAGGTCCTCATTCCCAAAATGCAAGCACTATATGCTCACATATTCAAAACTGCCACACTCCTAACCTCCATGGGTGAAGCTCTTGTGCTCTTGATACCCAAACCAGGGAAAGATGTGCTGCTCCCCGAATCGTGTTGCCCTATCTTTCTCCTGCAGTTAGAAGTCAAGATTCTAGCCAAAATCCTAACCCTGCATCTTAAAGTAATACTAAGTTTAATATACCCAGATCAGACAGGGTTCATTCCCAACAAGAACACAGCGTTTCATCTCCGGAGGCACTTTATGAATCTTCAATCCACACATGACAAAATTGGATCCAGGGTAGTGGTCAGCCTGGACGCCGCAAAGGTGTTAGACTCTGTGGAATGGAGCTACCTGTGGGAGTGTCTCTGTAGGTTTGGCTTCGGCCCGAAATGTATCAAATGGCTCCAATTCCTATACCAGGCTCCCACTGCCTGGATCCAAGTCAATGGTAGGATCTCAGACCCCCTCTTCTCTATGCCGCAGCACCCGCCAGGGTTGCCCTATGTTCCCATTACTATACACTCTGGCTGTAGAACCCCTAGCCATCGCCATCAGGGCACATCCGGACATTAATGGCCTCCGCATGGGATGGGTGACCGAGGGGCTCAGCCTGTATGTGAATGACATGCTTCTGTACTTGGGGGGAGCTGGCCCTTCACTCTAGGCTGCTCTGCAGATAATTAAGCAATTCGGGGTATTTTCCAGATTGCAGATCAACTGGTCTAAGTCTGAAATTCTTCCACTGGATGTAGGGGCCCCCACAGCAGATCAAGCTGCACTCCCTCTGGTCAGAGTCAGCAGGATCAGATACCTGGGCATACAAATTTACTGATCCCTCACAAACTGTATAGGCCTTAACCTAGAACCCTTATATGATCTCCTAAAAACCAAAACACAGACCTGGTCCCGACAACCCCTTGGAATTATGGGATATATTATTCTGGTAAAAATGATACTCCTTCCGAAATTGATTTACCTTTTTTGGCGTGCCCCCCATGCATCCCTACACGTATATTCAAATCCATGGAATCCATCCTTAACACATTCATCTGGGGTCCCTCCTGACACACACTATCATGGCGAGCTCTGAAGTGTCCTGTCCACCTGGGTGGCACCACTTTACCCGACTTAGCCCTGTATTATATTGCCTTTCAGCCCTCTCATTTTTTTCATTACAACCAGGAGAATAGTGTCAGGCACTCTACTCTCGTAGTCTCCAGCCTGGTAGCCCACCCCTTGCAACTTTTACTATGTGGTACCCGTGAGCTGTCTAACATGGGCAACAGAAGTCTTACGACATTCCATCATTGTAAGATCTGGCAGCTGGCTATGTCCATCACCAAGGCCCCCACATTCCATACCCACACACCGCTATGGGACAACCCGCACCTGCCTGAGTTGTTGATTGTCCCTGATTACAAACTATGGATTGTTCGGGGGGTTATATTTCTCTCACATGTCATAGCCAATGGTTCAGTTAAAACGTTTCAAGCCCTGAAAGATGGTTTTGATGTGCCCAACCACATTCTTCCGTTACCTATAACTCCGCCACACCCTCTATTCCCAATTCCACGACTCGATCCCCAGCGTTGAAATCGCTATACCTGGTGGAGGTGGTCATGGGTCAGGATCCCAGGAAACTCATTTCTTCATTCTATAATTACCTAATGTTACCCGCAGCCACTGCTCAGGCTTATCAATTGAAATCCAGCTGGGAGACAGATGTGAGGGATGTAGCGGATGAGGACTGGGAGGAGGTGCTGGCCTCTTTTAAATTGGTGTCCCTAAGTTGTCTGATCGCCTTACTCATCTTTACATTCTCCACAGGTCCTACTTAACTCTGATTCACCTTTCCAAATATAGGCCGGGACACAGTCTAGCTTGCCCTAAGTGTGGAGATCTAAGGGGCACATTCTATCACCTACTATGGTCCTGTCCCTCCCGATATTGGTCACAGGTGGTTAAATTCCTCCATAACCGCACGGGTTCACCCCTGACTCTATGCCCCCGTCAGTGTTTACTGGGCATCCTCTCTATTCCCGAGGAGGACAAACATCTAAATATCTTTTTGCAAGAGTCTTTGTTTCTGGCCAGGATGAAAATAGCACTATACAACAGTGGATTAGGGCCATCAATGTCACCCTCCCCTACAAAATAATACCGTGTCTTACACAGGGGTTGCCCCACTAAGTAGAACAAAATATGGGACAGGTGGCTGGAGGATGCCTCCACCTGCACTGCTGAGGAGTAATTTTCACTTCTCGTGCGTAACCCTCCCCACCACATGCTGCATACACACACCATCATATTCAGTGTCTTCATGCTTCCCCCCTGAGGGCACGTTTGGTTATGTTGCACTATACCGGGCTGCTTCTTGAACCCCACACATGGGTATAAATTACTTTGTTGGATATAGGTTCTGGTAATCCTTGGTATTTTGACCTTAAATATTTCATATTCAGTATGGTTATGTCAATGCTTCCATCCCTTTGATTCGTGCCTGTTGCACTCTGTTTTTGTATGTATATTTTTTCAATATGGGAAAAAAAATCCCTTTTATTTAATTTGGCTCTAAGGGAATTTGTATAAAAGTATACATTCTGTGAAAGTCCACAACTGCTGTACCTAATTTATGACAAAATGCTGAGTCCAAATAGGTAGTGCCCTCAGTTCTAGAAGTGTCACAATGATGCTCAGGAAAACAAGTATATACATTGCAAGTTTCCTTGCACACATAACTCCTTTTCTTTTTTTTTTGCAAATATATTCAAGTTTGAACAGTATTGAGGATACAGAATAAAGCCTGTGAAAGCATTGAAAATAGGTAATATCGCCCTCACGTGGCAGTATAAGAACAGATTATAAACATTAACCAGTGCAGTTGTAGTACACAGTAACAGGATACAAGAAATCAACTTTACAGATTTTATAAATGAGCAAAACAGGACTCTACCTATTAGACCTGAGGAGTGGCAGCCGTTAAACTTGTAACCAGCTAAATAGGACAGGCTGCCTAAACAAGAACAAATAGGATACATGTAACGGAGGGGGGGTTGGATACAAGGGGCTTATGATCTGGGAGCATCCCAGACATTGAGCTTTCCTAATGAGTTGGTGTAGTCAGCTTGTAAGTACCAGTCAATATAGCAGAACGATTTCATATGCAGTGAAATTTCCTCTAAGGAGAACTCCATAAAACAGAGCCACCTGGTAATGAAGTGGAGCATGGACTTAAATTTTTGGGTAATAGTGTCTAGTTTCTCCAAAAGGAACAATGACCTGAGAGCTTGTTCCACAGCAGACAGTTGAGGCGGAGTAGGATGAATCCAGGCTTGCATAAGAGTCCTGCACGCCACCAGAAGACAGATGTGGGCCCCTTGGGGAAGGCTCTTGGAAGTTACCGGTGGCGTATGGTTAAATATATCTTCAGAGCTAAAGAGACATAGCAGAGGGTCTTTAGGCACCGATACTTGGTAGAGTAGGGAAATGTAGTTTTGGAAGTAAGCAGAAAAGACAAGCGGCGCCCCACTAAGTGTAGTAGAGGGTTAAAAACAACCAATTTATTAAAATTGCACTTACAAGAGGGAAGTGTATATCAGGCATGTAAAGAGTCCAAGGTGTCCCAGTCTGGGTGGTCCGTGTGCTGGGGGTCCCGCCTGCACATGTGTCTGGTCACTCCGGTGGATTCCGAGGCTCCAGGCAGGTGGGCGAGGAAGAGAACCAGGCATGTCGAACCAGTGGGAGAATGGAGAAAGGGTAGGAAGGCTGTTCCAGGCGCGCGTTCGGAGCAATCCGTGCTCCTTCATCAGGCCTCCCTCATGCACTGGGGAGCTGAGCTATATGGAAGGGGGAGGGGGGGAGGATAAGTATGACGTGTGGGGGATCAAGGGTCGGTAAGTATTGTCACGGAGGTGTAGGTAGAGAGAAAAGGAGGGGGGGGGGCGAGGACTATGTCTTTGTCTATATTTTGTATCATTTGGTTTGGGGGGGGGGAAAAGAAGGTCATATGTGTAAGTAAAAAAATGACAACCATAATGACAAAAATACTTAAGTGTACGAAAATGACAACGTGGTTAGTGACTTTCGGGATAGGATGGGAGACCGACAGGGGAGGGGGGACCCCCGACTAAGGCCCCACTCTCCTCCGCCTGGGCCACATGGAACTAACCAGCG
Organism: Glandirana rugosa; assembly: GCA_018402905.1. Classification (NCBI taxonomy): domain Eukaryota; kingdom Metazoa; phylum Chordata; class Amphibia; order Anura; family Ranidae; genus Glandirana; species Glandirana rugosa. The sequence goes on along the minus strand of BLSH010560303.1, from coordinate 505,154 downwards.
AGGAGCCGGGGCGGGGGAGGGGGAGGATATATCGAGTCGAGGGGTCACGTACTCCCTCCGGACTACTTCCTCGTGCCTAACGAGGCTTGCGCGCGGACCTTGTCGGAAGGATGGGAAAGAGGTAAGAGGGTGACCAAGCTGTACGGACCAAGAGAAGGAGCGGGTGGACGGACCTCGGAGCCTTAGGTGGCCTCACTGGTCTGTGTACACGTCCGCCCTGGGGGTCGTGTGCCTGGTGGGTCTGACCCTGTGGAACCTGAGAAATGTACGGACTATATGTGAAGGGAGAACATTCACGTTAAAATTATTTAACCAACAAAAATTGGGAGATGATGTGAATCACCCCGCGGCG
>BLSH010560303.1:484981-504792 GCA_018402905.1 Glandirana rugosa | reverse complement strand
CCCCCCCCCCCCCCCCCCCCCCCCCCCCCCCCCCCCCCCGGAAAAGAGAGATGGATGTGGAGGCACTGTTATGAATGGCTGGGAACTAGGGGGTGTGCAGTATGAATAGGAGGTAAATGGACTAAATTGGGTACACATAACTGTACAGCTAGTGTGGGATATTATAATGGGAGGGGGGGGAGAGTTGATATGGCGGGGGAGAGCGAGGGGAAAGCACTGAGGTGCACGGGTTGGGGCTGGGGAGCCGTGCAGCGTCGCTGTGGGGAGGAGAGTGGGCGGGCGGACTGGAGCCTCTGTATACTCCGTTTCGCGCTCTCCGCCGGCTGCTGTGACAGGTGGAGAGGAAGCGGGGGAGTGAGGTGGGCGGAGCGGGCGGACAGTGAGTCCCAGCAAGTCCGCTCAGCCCACAGTCCACGATCAGATCGTCCAAGCTCTGACTCGAGGAGTCACAGCCTGGGCGGATGGGTGACGGATGTTTAATACGGGGGAGGAGGGGAGAAAGAATCGGAGCTTGGCACAAAGAGAGGAAAAAAGGCTGCTGGCAATAAATGATAGATAATAAAGGTGCTATTGGATACAGAATAGGAGACAATGATAATATTACGATGCTGTGGGATAAAAATAGATAATAAATAATGCCAAATTGGGATACTAGGAGATACTGATTAACAAAAGAGGGGGATACTATAGGATGCAAGAAATGGCCCTGAAGGAAGGGGAACTGGATAAAGAAGATGAATGAAACAAAGGGAAAGCTACTAATAGTATATGGGGGATGACTCTGAGGAATGGAATGTATGGCAGATGGGGATATGATGGGATGCAGGCTAAATCAATGGGGGAATAGTGTGAAATGGGATGGGGAGAGGTGGAGGAGATGGCGTTTGCTGGAACAGGGAATCATGGTGGGTAGGGTTCGGAAGGGGTGGAAAGGGAGGACTGGAAGTGTGCATACATGTATGGGCACATGAACACCCTTATGCACACATGGGCCAGGTGTGGACGGAGGGGGGGGAGGAGAAGGGGGGTGGGTCTACACGGGTATGGATGGGGGGGAGGGAGGGGAACTGGGGGGGAGGAAAGGAGGGGAGGAGGGAGAACGGGGGTATGGGTGGGAGGGTGAGGAGGGGGGGAGGCTGTAGGGTGGATGTGGCAGGAATCATGTGGATGGTCGGAGAAGGGTCAGTGTAGCATGAATCAGGTCAGAGAAGAGTATGTATCTCTATTTCTTCGTTCATTCCTCTAGGCGATAGAGTATCCAAGGTGTAAATCCAGAACTTTTCTCTTTGACATAGGCGTTTAAAACGCTCAGCCTGCAGTAGTTTGTGTGAGATGGCCTCCAGGACCCAAACACGAAGTCCAGAAGTAGATTGTTGATGGAATTCTGATACAGATACAGATATAAAACATAGTAAACCAAACCCCCCCCCCCTTTTCTTCCAGTATACACATTTATATTTTTACTGTTGGTATTACTGTTTTTATGAATTCACATGCTTTTACTGTTGCACCAATCACTGAAAGCCCTATCCTACCCTCTGGCTGTCCCCTCCCCCCTGGGGGCTGATTCCGGGGTGAGAGGAGGCGGACCCGGTGTACCTTGATTGGTCGCTCCTCGGCCCGCCCCCTCCCCCTCCTATATAGCTCAGCTCCCCAGTGCATGAGGGAGGCCTGACGAAGGAGCACGGATTGCTCCGAACGCGCGCCTGGAACAGCCTTCCAACCCTTTCTCCAGTCTCCCACTGGTTCGACACGCCTGGTTCTCTTCCTCGCCCACCTGCCTGGAGCCTCGGAATCCACCGGAGTGACCAGACACATGTGCAGGCGGGACCCCCAGCACACGGACCACCCAGACTGGGACACCTTGGACTCTTTACATGCCTGATATACACTTCCCTCTTGTAAGTGCAATTTTAATAAAATTGTTGTTTTTAACCCTCTACTACACTTAGTGGGGCGCCGCTTATCTTTTCTGCTTACTACCAACAGAGTCACTTCTGCTCCGTCAGCTGGCTGCCCCACAGACGACTCTCCATACCCCTATTTGGACGCACCAACACTTCCTCCCCCCCCCCCCCCCCCGATCCAGTGCCTGGCTCCGCAGCACCTCCAGAGACACGTGCAGGCACTACTTTTTCCTCCTAAATGTAGTTTTGGACTTGATCCCAGAAGGAGGAGATTGCTGGACAGTCCCATAGCCTATGGAATAGGGTTGGTCATGGGACAGCACACCAGGGGCAGGTAGATTGAGATAGATCTGCAGGGTTATGACGAAAAGGGTATTAGGCTCAGTGTGCAATCTTGAATTGTGTTTCACGACAAGATTCACAGATCACTAGGGAGCGGACCTTCTGGTACCATGCAAGGACTAGCTCGGGTGCGTTCTCTTTGCCAAGAACAGAGATTCATGGTTTGAAGGAGGCCAGGTGGTATTTAGAGGCTTGGTGTAGGAGGAGATTTAAGTATATGTCAGATGTCAGAGATAGAACATTGATCCCAGTCGAGCAAAGTTTCGATGAACAAGTCTTAGAGAGGTTTATGAAGTGTACTGGATCAGGTTTTAAGATAACTGATCAGCTGGTGATAATGAAAGGCCTGCGATGCGGAAAGTGAGTAATGGGTGGAGACTTCTGAGAAGGGTCGGAAGGAGCCACGGGTCATGTCTACGATGTCTGCGATCAGCCTGAGACCTTTAGCAGACCATTGAGCAAATGCATTATGTTCCGTAGAAGGTAGAAACATTACATTGCCCTGTATAGGCAAGTAACGGGAGATGCTCGAGGGCAAACCAAGGAGTCTACGGACGCAATGACAGTATCCCTGACTAACAAATTTGATTTTAAATGAGCAGGGAGCGAGTGTACTTTAGAGTGGATGATGGCTTGATGATTGAGTGGAGACACCAGGGCGTCTTCCAGTATATAGTTGGTGTAGTGGGATTTTTTTGAAAGCCAGTCCAGACCCTGTCTTAGAAGGCATGCCAAAATTGTAGAACCATAAGTTGGGCAACCCGGCTCTGCCTTCACTCTTGGGAAGACAGTTTTTGTAATGCAATTCAAGGTTGTTTACCACGCCTGAGAAAGGCAAGTACGGTCTTATGGATTTTGTGGCCGTCAGAATGCTTCAGTAAGATAGGAAGAGTTTGTACAGGATAAAGTAGCCTCGTAAAAAAGATACCATTTTCAAGAGGTGACATCTTCCAAAGCGTGAGATAGGAAGGGCAGCCCAGGCTTCCAACTCCTGTACAATCTTAGTAATCAATGGAGGATAGTTGAAATTATACAAAGAAGAGGGTTCTCTGCCTATACGGATACGGAGATAAGTAATGTATTGCTTGGCAAGCAGGAAAGGGGACGAGGCAGTCCACCTAGAGGACGCAGATGGATTGAGTGCCAAGACTTCACTTTTGTCAAAATTAATCCTGAGCAGGCGCGGAAGGTCCTTAGTATGTCTTGGAGCTTGGGGCAGTAAGAAGAAGGGTCAGTGGAGAAGAGCAATATGTCATCAGCAAATAAAGCAGAGTGAAAAGTTTGATTGCCAATTGTGACACCGCTAATCCCAGATGAAGAATTTAAAATTTAAAATTTTAGAGTGTGGTTCAATAGCAATATTGAAGAGAAGAGGAGAGAGAGAGAGCAACCCTGTCTTGTACCCTTGGTGAGTGGAATATTAGTAGACAAAGTCCGGGGTGACAAGACGGGCCCTCGGAGAGGCATACATCTTTTGGATGACGTTCAGAATTGGCATACCAAATGCCTTCATGACCATGGATAGCCAGGAAAAACTGATATTATCGAAAGCCTTTTTGGCATCAAGTGAAATTATAGCTATATCCTGGTCTGAGTGAGCCTTAGCATGTTTGAGGGCCAACAGAACCTTGAGAATATTGAGAGTGGCTGAATGTCCCAGGACAAATCCTGACTGGGCTTGGTGAAGAATAGAAGGGAGGAGGTGAACTAGCCAGGTTGAGATGATTTTGGAGAGAATTCTGGCATCAACATTGATGAGGAATATAGGCCTAAGAGCCTGGGAGTAGAGGGTCCTTTCCTTTCTTGGCAATAAGCTTAATGTAAGCTTGCGAACCAGATGGAAGGTATGGTCCCTCGGCCCACATCTCGTTGTAAACACAATGTAGTGTGTCGGGGATAAAAAATTCTGGAGCCGCCAGGTCCCGGAGCTTTACCTGACGCCAGGGATTTAATCGTGAAATGAATATCCTCCACAGTAATAGGGGAATTGAGCGAATCAAGTTGGGCGGAGGAAAGCATAGGGAGATGAAGTCCTGTAAGTAACGAGTTTGCCACATCGACATCGATAGGATCTTTGGAATAGAGGGACATGTAAAAGGAGGTGGGGAAGGTGTTGATCTCAGAGGGCTGATTAACGATAGAGCCAGAAGGGGATCTAAGTGGCCTTATGTGGGTAGGGGTGTAACGCCCAGAGCAAAGCCTCGCGAAGAGTCTACCCACCTTGTTACCATGTCTATGAATCCGGATATCCGAGTAAGATTGTTGAATTAACTCCTGCTGTAAAGCCCAGTGATTAAAGGTGCGTTTAGGTGCTTGCCAAGCTCTCCGGTTGGCAGGAGTGTGATCCTGATTCAAAGCAGGAAAAGCAGAGAGAAGGGATTCACTGGCTTGATGCTAATCGAGACAAATTTGTTTTTTAAATTGGGCAGAGTAGGAAATAATGTGTCCTCTAAGAAAGGCCTTGCCAGTTTCCCAAAATAAATTGGGGGAGCTGAGGTGGCTCTCAATGAATTCCACCCAAGCCGAGCGCAGAGTGTGTTTGAAATCATTGTTATCGGCTAAGTATGAGGGAAAGCGCCAGACATTTGTGGATCGGGGAGATTTGAACTTGGATAGCTGAATGCTGATAGGGGCATGGTCAGAGATGACCATGTCCTCTATGGCGGAGATGGTCACTAAGGGGAGTGTGGCTGGGGAGCAAAATAAATGGTCAATGCAGGAGAAGGAGTCATGTGGAGTGGAGCAGAAAGTGTACTCAGTCAGTAGAATGGAAGGTGCGCCAGGCATCCATGAGTTGAAGCATGGATATTGAGTGGACAAGCATAGTGGGAACAGCGGTTTGAGAATATCGCCAGTTAGGTCCCGTAGAAGGGATGCATAACCGTTAAAATATCCTCCAAGAATGTGACTGGGTTCCGGGATCAGCAACGCCCAGGATATAAGGTATTGAAAAAAGGCCCGCCCAGGACAGATAGGAGCATACACATTAGAGATGGCAATGTCACGAGTGGCAATTGTTAGATGAAGGGTAACCCTACGACCTGCTGAGTCCATCTCAACCGAGTGAACTGTGTGCTGAAGATGTTGTGAATCAATATAGCAACCCCTGCCTTGCATCCTACAGCTGGGGACATTACCCACCCACAATTTACAAAGGCGCGGGGGATCCTCTGCCGCCAGATGTGGCTCCTGAAGGAGAACCACATCTGCTCGCAAACGCTTAGGGCTTGTTTACACTTGCTTCAAAACAGGGCGCCAGACACGCTTTGTTAAAGCTCCCTTAAAGCCAGTCAAAGCACCTGTCACTAAATAAATTGGTTAGCTTACAGTCCTGTTTACACCTTGCATTGGCTTTGCTTCGCTTCAGCTTTGCGTCAAAAATTATACCCCATGTAGCTTTAGCCATGCTTCAAAGCCTCTTCAACGCCTCCATAGAAGTCTATGACAAAGCTTGTTTTAAGCTCGCCTGAAGCACCTGCGGCTTTTCAGAGGTATTAATTCAGCTTTAGCTTCGCTTTGTTTTGGAGAAATTGCAGGTGTGAGATATCAACAAACACACAGGACATCGGCCAAGCTTCAACAAAGCTTCAAAAGAGCCTCATTGAAGCACGACGGAAGCCTCATCGAAGCACCACGGAAGCCTCCCTCATCAAAGCACCACGGAAGACTCATTGAAGCACCACCAAAGCCTCAAAAACACATCACAAAAGCTTGTTGAAGCAGTAGGGGCTTTAATGTGCGTTGCAGCCAAAGCAAGTGTAAACAAGCCCTTAAGATGTCTCAGGATTTGCATAAGTTTATTGAGGGAACAAAGCCCCTTAACATTCCATGAAATTACCTTTAGGTGACCCCCAGCATACGGAGGAGCCATGACCATTGTGATGAAGAGAGGTAAGGCAGCCCAAAGGAGGGCAATGCCACGACGGGCATCGCCCCAACGAATACGGTATCACTGCAAGTTGATACGGTTCTGGCATGGGAAAAGAGATCAAAACATGTGAACCTTTGATTAAAACCAGAAAAACAAGGACAAGCCCCCAACAAAGCATCAGGAACTTCTCTTTTTTTCCCTACCGAGTATACCTCCAGAGTGCACCCACCAGTAAGTGCATCCTCTGTGGCAGTAGCACTCATACAACCCGAGGAGAAAGGGGGGGGGGGGGTAAGGGGAGGGAAGAAGTGGAGGGGAAAAAAAGGGGGGGAAGGAGAGGGGGAGTGGGGAGGAAGATAGGGAGAGGGAAGGGGAAGAGGGAGGGGGAGGGGAGACCCTAATATCCTAGGTGTCCACAAGGCCAGCTGAGCAGCACATAGAAAGGGGGTAGTTGTATGTGAGCCCTGAACAGTAGCGGAACGGGAGTTGGAGCCCCTTTCTCTCCACCACACGATGTCCGTGGTCTAGGGAAAGGTCCCACCCCAGACTTCTAGCAGTCAAAAATCAAGAGAGAACATCATACCATAAGTTCAAGCATAAAGAACAAAGAGGCAAACAACATGTATGCTTAGGAGCATTGAGTCAGCGAGTCACAGGATGTTCATCCGTAATGCTCTGCAGAGGAAGGTTCAATGGAGGGGGCAGGGTTCTTCTGCTGCATGGGAGTGATGTGATTGGTGTTAAGGTAATTCTCCCCTTCTGCTGGGGATGTAAAAGAGATGCATTCTCCAGTAGCCGATTGAATGTGCAGAATGGCCGGATATGCCAAGATGAATTTAGTTTGATTGTGGTATAGTGAGGAGCAGACGGATGAGAAAGCCTTGCGCCGATTCATCACCTCGATGGAATAGTCGGCAAAAAGTAAAAGCGCGTGGTCGTCTACAGAGAGATTTTGGAGTCGCCAGAATTTTTGGAGGATAGCTTGTTTGTCGGCATAGTTGAGGAAGTGAACAATGACCCGTCTGGGCTTGGAGCGGGATTCCGAGGATTGACCAACACGATGAGCCCGTTCCATGGTACATGGTGTGCGGAGACCCAGCTGTTCTGGGATGACCCTGGAGCATATATGACCAAGCGTGGCCGGTGTATAGGATTCTGGTAGCCCTATAATATGTAAGTTGTTGCGCCTTGAGCGGTTTTCTAGGTCATCTACCTTGTTTTGGAGCTCTCTCTGGGTATTAGAAAGCCTGGCCATGGCAGCAGAGATTGCAGCTGTTTCATCTTCAACTGAGGAGATCCTCACTTCAGTGTGTGTTATGTGCAGTGCTTGGGACTGTATCTCTCTATGGAACTGTTCTAGCCCTTTAAGAACAGCCTGGTCAACGGCCTCTGTGATCATGGGGGTGAGGAGGGCCACCACTGCCTGTGCAATGCCAGCTGGGGATGCAGGATCCACGTGGGGCTGTTTCCCTTTGTGTAGGAGACAGTGTGGAGTGCGAGGAGCTGGCTGGTGTAGCGTGTGCAGCATCCGCCATATTGGCTGCACGTCTCCCACGGCTGGGCGTATTTCTGCCGCCGCTCGGGGGACCGATCGTTTCACAAAACGGTCCATAGGGCTTCCCCAGGGAAGAAGATGGGGGAAAAACACCTTGGGCGCTGGTCGGATTTTAATGCTGGTGAGCGAGGAGCATGGCGGGAACTGCAGCCTCCTAGCTCCTTTCCATAATGCATGGGAACCAGAAGTCTCCATACCTCCTTTTCAATGAGCACTTATAGTCATCAAAAGAAGAGATTAATGAGGACATAAATATGGCTGACTTTTTTAAACAAAGTGTAACTGCACACAGTGGCCACACAAGTAGGACGATCTTACAGGAAACACTGAAAAAAACCAAGGACTGGCAGCACAGATAAAGAACATGCCCAAAAAATGCATTTCTTATTGATTGAGGGCCATAGGAAGTCTTTTACCTTTGGGTTATACTGCTACAAGAGGATTGAACACTGGCAAGCAGCCCAAGATAGTCCCTCCCACTAACTGTATGCCTGTTTTTTTTTTTTCTTTTCTAGTGTCCTTAAAGAGGGATGTCTTTTCTGCAGCTCTGTTGTGTTAACAACTAACCCATTTTTTCCCCTAGCACCTTTATTTTTTCTTTTTTGATTTTTTTTTCTTCCACTTGCTGCTGCTGTGCCGAGTGTGCCTTTTAAAATGCAATGTCTGGACCCCATTTCACTGCATATTCCAGAGAGAGCCTGGAAATGACTTTTGGGCACTGGGTTTCCAGACTCCATTATGGAAAAAGTTAGGTCCAGAGCCATTGGCATTGCCTCAGCACTTGCCCTGTCTTTGAAGACTCATTTGGTGAGGGGGAGACAGTACTGAGTGCCCCAAGTTCTCACTCTACCGACGGCTCTGGAGCTGCTGGCAGAGTACCTCCTGATAGTGCCAACATCTGCAGTTTGGAGTCATGTTGCCCTCTGCAAATAGAGTCTATTCCATCATCCAAGCTCCCTTTAGCTCTATCAGGCGTGGCTAGTTCCTCTGCCCTCAGCTGAGGTTTTTACTACAGTCATGCAGGGCTATATGGCCTTAGTCTGTCACAGCCTCTGTCCACCAGAGAGACTTTCTGGCTTTTGCGGACATGTGGACACATACCAGCATGCCTCCATCTTCCCAGCGCATCAAGGTTTTCTACATTTTGCTGTAGGGCCCATATACTACCAGTGTTTGGCTCTTCAACCTATCATCTGCATCTTAGGTTTTCACTAAAAATTAGATATTTGCACTAGAACTGACTCATTTGGAGTATCTGAATCTAGTCCTGGACACAGTTCAAGCCAGAGTACTTGTTACACATGAGAATCCTCTGACTCTGATTTCAGATTCGAGTCATCTGACTACATTTTTGCATGAGAGTTTTGACCTCGATGAAAGCCTCCTTCAAGACAGTCCCATGTACCCAGTTTTAGACAAATTAGAAAAATTTGTTTAGTTTCCGATAGATTTGTTATGTTACTAATTTTGTTTTATGGAATTTGTTTAGTTTTCGTTAAATTTCATTTCGTTTTCATTAAAATTCGTTCTCTTTAATAATTTTCTAACAAATTCCAACTTTTCAGAACTATTAGAATTTGGATCGGTCAAAAAGCGATCAACCGATTCGAATTGCGTGTGAAGAATAGCTGGTTGTTAAGCAGTGGGCCAGGAAGCCAGCCGCTACATCCTTAACAATCGATGACTCCTCATCTGTCGGCTGGCTTCCCCACTGACAGATGAATGTAAAGAAACTAATGCCCCCCCCTTCCTGACTTTCTGGGCTGCATGCTCGGATAAGGCTGGGTTCACACCATTGCGAATTGGTTGCGGGTTCCCCGCATTCAATTCGCAATAGCAGGAGATTTTGACCGGCTCTCTATGGAGCCGGTTCACATATCTCCGCAGCAGGTCCGGTGCGTTCTTCATAAAAACGCTGTGCGCCCAAAATTCAGGCTGAAATCGGACCTGAAACGGTGAACCAGGACGCACCGGACCCCTGCTGTGAGGCGCATGCGGTTCATATGTGAACCCAGCCTCAGGGTCTGTTATGGATTTTGGGGGGGGGCCCATTGCTGTTTTTATTTAACTAGGCTTGGGGTTCCCCTTAAAATCCATACAAGACCTGAAGGGCCTGGTATGGACTGGGGGGGGGGGGGACCCCACATGGTTTTTGTTTTTAAATTTTTATTGCCGGAGATTTAAATGTAATTTTTTTTTTGTGGTGAGGCAATAACGGACCAAGGTTACTATGCAGACTAAAGCATTTTATTGTTGTAAGATAAAACGGGGTTTTGCAGAATACAAAAAGGGGGGAGACCTTAAATAGACAGGGTTAAAGTTAGTGATAAAAGACTGTTATTTGCAGAGGGGATACATGGGTATACACAATACAAGACATGAAACCATATTGATATGGGCTGGATGTATAAGAGAGGAGCATCCTGAGGTGGTAAGACTGGAGAGCATCCAAATGCTTTTCGAGATTTTCTGAGGCAGAAAATAGCAGCTCTTCTTCAGGGATGATCTCAACTAGGAGGAGGGATTCACATCTCGTGGGGCAGAGAGGAAAAACCCCCACACAGCCTGATTGACCATAAGACAGGACGATGGAGTGAAATTGCATGTACAAAGCGCTGATAAAAAGATAAAAATTATCTAAAATGAAGAATCCAACCCCAAACGTCCGAGCAGCTTAGAGGACAGGGAGGAGAACCACCACACCAAAATTCCTAAATCAAGAAAGAAAGACAGATGCTGTAGCCACAGTAGCCAGGATGAGCAGCGCAACGGCTGCAGCAACACGTCCTGTCAGCACGGAGCCCCCCGCCAGCACTGGTTCTCCTCCCTGTCTTCTAAGCTGCTGGGACGTTTGGGGTTGGATTCCCTGCTCTGGAGGTTCGGATGTGCCCTTTGTTGGCCCTACCCACCACCTCTATAATTCATGATTGTGTCCTTTCGAGAAAAAAAAAAATATATATATACATCCACAGTTACCCTGTCTCAGCCAATCTTCATTTTAGATCATTTTTGATATTTTTATCAGCGCTCAGTACATGCACATCATATATTCAATTTCACTTTTCACTCAATTTTCATGTATACCCATGTATCCCCTCTGCCAATAACAGTCTTTTATCACTAACTTGAACCCTGTCTGTTTAAGGCCTCCCCCCTTTTTGTATTATGCAAAACTCTGTTTTATCTTACAACAATAAAATGCTTTGGTTTGCATAGTAACCTTGGTCTGTTATTGCCTTTAAAATCCCTTTTTGGAGGAAAAACTTTGTTCGAGTCTGGTATGGATTTTAAGGGAAACCCCACGCCAAAATCCATAACAGACCCTTATCCAACCATGAAGCCCAGCAGGTCAGGAAAGGGGGGACGAGCGAGCACTGCCCCCCCCCCCGAACCATACCAGGCCACATGCCCTCAACATGGGAGGGTAGGTGCTTTAGCGCAGGGGGACAAGGGGCTCATTCCCACAACCAATGCTGTGGTTGGTGGGGTCTGCGGGCAGGGGGGCTATTGTACCCGATACTCATTCACATGGGGGGATCTGGGGGCCCCCTTGTTAAAGGGGGGCCTTCCAGATCCCGATAAGCCCCCTGCCCACAAACCCCCACAACCACCCGCCACGGTTGTGGAGGTGAGGCCCTGGACCTGCAAGGCCAGACTCTCTGTGGAGTGGTGGATTTCCAACCTGGAGCTGGAGTCAGGAATGCTCATTTTCCCAAAAATGTAGAACGTTCTCACAACTACAGATGCCAGCTTATTTGGCTGGACAGGAGTCCTGGATGTCCTCTCTAGAGGGGATTGGTCACTGAAGTAAGCTATCTTCCCATCAACATCCTGGAGCTCTGTGCAATTCAGTTGTTTCTTGAATGCTAGACCCCTCAGTGAGTTTAGCTGACAAGAATTCAGTCAGACAATGCCATGGCCATAGCCTACATCAACCATGAAGAAGGCTCCAGAATTCACACCTCTGAAAAAAAAGCATATTTAATCCTCTTTTAGGAAGAGCAAAACATTCTGGCCCTGTCCACCATCCACATCCAGGTGTGGAAAATAGGCAGGCGGACATTCTTAACAGTCAGAGGCTGAATCCATGGGAATGGGCTTTCCACCCAGAGGAGTTCCTAGCCCTATGCTGCAGCTGGGGGACACCAGATGTGGATCTTCTGTTGAAAGCCAGGGACTGATTGGATTTGGTCATCCATACTCTCTTAAAGGCTAGGAAGTCAACTACTTGCAAAGTCTATCATTGTGGCTGGAAGTCCTATTTTGCATGGTACGAAACGGGGAAATTTTAGCGGGACAGATCATGTCCAACCTGGTCTAGATCAGCATTTAGCCTTCAGCGCAACCAAGAGGAAAATCTCAGTTTTGGCCATTCTCTTTCAGAAACCATTGGCCTCTCAATCATGGTGGCATTTGTGCAGAGTGTTGAACACATTTCTCCCACTGTACTTCCCCCTGGGACTCCATGAGACCTCAACCTGGCTCTTTCTGCCCTTCAAACTTATGAGGGATATTCACTTATCTGACCTCCCTCACAAGGTAGTCTGTTTAGTTACACTCACCACACATAGGGTCTCTGTTAGCTACCTAATCCTGTAAAATGTCTTTCCAAGTATTACACAAGGTTAAAGCGGAGCTTCACCCAAAAGGGGAAGTTTAGCTTTAAGTACTCCTGTCCCTGCCACATTTGGCATGTCATTTTTTTAGGGAGGAGCCGGGTACCTAGTTTTGACAAGTACCCACTTCCGCTCAGATTGCCTAGGCAATCCGAGTGGAAGTATTCTGCTCCACAAATCACAGGTCCCAGAAGACTTCTGGACCATTCAGGAGTCACAGTGGGCACTAAGCTGTGGAGCCACAAGCTGTCACAGCCGGGTGCAAACAGTTGAGATGAAGAGAGAAGATGAGGAGAAGGGACATCTTGGGTGAGCACATCACTGGATCTTGGAACAGGTGAGTGTGTGTTTATTAACACAAAAACGACTGAAGCTCCTTTATGGTTGTTCTAGAACCAAAAGCCTTTTTTCTCCCTATGGTGGCTTCCTCTTTCCACGTCAACCAGGACAGACATTCCCTCCTTGCCCTGCTCTGTAACATCCTAAGGAAATTGTGTTCCACTATCTGGATGTTGCATGCGCTGCGAGAGTCTACCTCTCAGCTACAGCCTCTTTTAGACAATCAAATTCCCTCTTTGTACTTCCCAAGGGTACCTGCATGGGGCTCCCTGCTTCAAGCTCCACCATTTCTAAGTGGATTAGCAACTCATCGATGGAGCCTATGGTCTGAACAAGAGGGTTCTACGAAGGTACAATTTAACAGATTTGTTAGTACTTAGTGGACTTTTCAGCATCAGGCATCTGTTTCTTAGATTTTCAAGCCTGCCACCTAGAATTTGGTTCACACATTTGTCGAGTTTTACATGTTGGATGTTTAGGTCTTCTCTGATGCCAGTTTTGGGCATTAGGTGCTACAAGTTGCTCTTTGAGCCTGCCAAGCCCTTCTTGACCTTTCTTGTTAGGTGGGCCTGTTTGCGTTTGTTTGCTGTGTTTCCCACCCCTCAGTGAGGCTGCTTTTGGAAATCGGTCGTAGGGAGGGTTAGGAAGCCTGTGAGAGCAGGGTAAGGTAAGTATTTCTGCCTGTTCCCACCCTCATAGTCAAGACTAGCATTTAACTCTGGCATTGCTGGGGATGCAGTGTGTGTATAGTAATATAGTATTTTTTTTCAATAACAATTTTTATTGAAGTTTTTCATTTATAAAAGGAAATTAAAAGATACAGGCACTATGTGCATAACAAACCGATTACAATCATAGCACATCAAGAACATGTTAGGTAGTGTTGGCAATGGATAAAACAAAGAAAAAAAAAAATCTTCTGTAGAGAGGCGCCTCAGCGGAGGCCATTAGTATAGACAATAAAAAGCATATGGTAACAACTTATAATGCACAGCATGCGAATACAGTAAAACCTCGGATTGTGAGTAACACAGTTAACCACTTCAGCCCCGGAAGAATTTCCAAGGTTAGGACCAGAGCACTTTTTGCGATTCGGCACTGCGTCGCTTTGACAATTGCGCGGTTGTGCGACGTTGTACCCAAACGAAATTTGCGTCCTTTTTTTCCCACAAATAGAGCTTTCTTTTGCTGCTATTTGATCACCGCTGCATCATTTCTGTTCGCCACTATAAGCAAAAAGAGCGACAATTTTGCAAAAAAAAAAAAAAAAAATAAAAACACAATATTTCTTACTTTTTGCTAAAATTCAAATCCAAAAAAAAAAAAAAAAAATATATATAAAAAAAATGTTTTTCATCGGTTTTGGCCGATTTTATATTCTTCCTCATATTTTTGGTAAAAAAAAAAAAAAAAAAAAAAAAAAAAAAAAAAAAAAAAAAAAAAATCGCAAAATCAGCGTTTATTGATTGGTTTGCGCAAAATTTGCCGCATTTATGGATGATGAGAATTCATTTCTGGGATTTTTATTTTTTACTAGTAATGGCGGCGATCTGCGATTTTTAGCGGTACTGCGATATTGGGGCGGACATGTCAGACATTGACACTTTTTTGGGACCAATGACATTTATACAGCGATCAGAAATTTAAATGTCCTCTGATTACTGTATAAATGTCATTGGCAGTGAAGGGGTTAACCTGCAGGGAGCGATCTAGGGGTTACCTAAGTTCCCTAGGCGTGTTCTAACTGGGGGGGGGCTGGGCTGCCAGGGGCATAAGAGATCTAACTGATCCCAGTGACAGAGATCAGTAGATCTCTTAGATCTCATTGACAGAACAGGAACCGCTGCGTTTACATCAGCGATTCCCTGCTCTTTGGCTCTGGCAGCTCATCGCGGCTCGCCGGTGGACATCGGTTCTGCCCGAGCCGCGGGCACACTCCCCCGGAGTGTGTCGGGCACGAGAGCGCGCCGCTGGCTGTGCCTTCGCTGGATGCATCCACACCGCTGCAGTAAATATACTGCGTGCGGTGTGGAAGCAGTTAATGAGCGGTTCGCAATACAAGCCTTTTTTTTTTTAAATTCTGACTCGGTTTGCGAGTGCTGTCTCGCATAACGAGCAGAATTTAGCCTTTGTGCATGCAATACCGCATGTGGCCAGAGGTGCGGGGGCGCTGGTGAGATCAGAAATCCCTAAAGTGTAAACAGTTCTCGAGCATTTCCAAATGATTCCGACATCTTAGAGGCTCACCAGCGCCACCACACCTGGCCACATGCGGTATTGCATACACCAGGCGCCCCCAGACCTCTGGCCACATACAGTACTGCATAGACAAGCAGTCACTGTGGAACGAAATAACTGAGTTTCCATTGTTTCCTATGGGGAAACATGCTTTGATATATGAGTGCTTTGGATTACAAGCATTCTCCTGGAACGGATTATGCTCGTTATCCAAGGTTCCACTATATAAGAGTCCAGAAAAAGGGCTCCATGCAATGACTTCAAAGCAGTACTTTATTACTGCTGACTGGAGCTGAGCTTTAAAAATGATATACATTGCATTTTAACGATGTGCAGTGTGATAAATGTAATATTACGACTGTTGGTATCTCGGCTTTAGTGCATACCATCTTTTTTCCTCCTACCAGTGAGCACACTATTATTTTCATCATACTCAATTATTTACGCAACTTTTTCTGAAGTTTATCATGCGAAATATGGGTATGCAGACACGATGATTAAAATTCTCTGATCGTGAAGTATTTCATTGTGATCTCAATACATATAAATATTTAAGGCTGGTTCATATCAAGAGGGCTTGTTTAGCTAGGTAACTGCAAAGTGCTTTAAGGTGCATTCTAGGGGCATAAAAATAATTTTGGCACAAATGCCCTGACACATACAGCATGCATTACACGGTGTTTGAGAAGTACTCATTAAAGCGGTAATAAACCCAAAAGGAAACCTTTATTATATTGCAGCTTACCAATTCTTAGATGTGATGGCTGCATTTGTTTTATCTTTTAGGCTTTTTGTTTTATTTTCATCTGGTGATCAGGTGAGTAAGCTTGTTTTCCAAAAAACAAGCCCTTGCAGAAATATTAGTTACAGGGATTAGACAAACAATTGGCAGGGGTGCTTACAAATACTAATTTTATTTACAAAACAGAAGGGGAACAAAAAACCCTAAAAAAAAAGAAAATACAACAACCACATCTAATGATTTTTGGGTTTTATACCGCTTTATGTAGACTTTAATGGAACAATACAGCATACAGTGTTTCTTCCCTAATGTGGGAATATTAAAAGTATGTACTTTTTAAAGCTCAACTAACAAATCATATGATTTTCTTAACACCAGATCGACAAAAGATGGCATTCTCCACGAGGAGCATGGAACAGTGAAGAGCATATTTTACAGGCCACAGAAATTTTGGTTTCCATGTCTGGAGCAATCCAGCAAAAATTTCCAAGCTGGTCAACAAACCAAGTTATGAAAGGTAATCATCCACATGAACAAATGTGCAATCCATGGAGATTCAAATACTCAAATATCCAGCATACTGGATGTATAAAGTGATTAGATATCTTAAAAAGAGCATGTCATGTTAAATATGGGAGCTGCCAGTGCTTTATGAAAGCATGTTCCCTTCCTTCATCTTTCCTAATTGTCAAGTCCCTAATCTCTAGCAGAGGAATATCTTGTTGCATTGTAAAATGGACAAAGTACAAGTATGCTTTAAAGTGAACCTATTAAGAGGTTGATTTTAATACACCCTCCTTTGCCTCATCATTAAGCCATCAGAAGTAGAAAAAAAAAAAAAAAAGGGGGACCCCTTTCATCCCTCAGTCCTGTGAAAGCTTGTAGCAACTCAGGGCTTATACAGAGGTTCCTTGGTATCGGCAGTGAAAAAGAAGAAAAGGCGAGATTATAGGGCTGAGTTACTGAAGACAAATAGACTTCACTTTGTAAAGGAATTTTTCAGATAGCTTAGTGAATGAACTGAAACTCAGATTGGGTGACTTGTATCATCCATTCATATGCAAGCAAAATAGCTGTTTGCATTTTGTTCCTTGCACATTATTGGGTATGCTTTGCAAAGTGAATTTTCGCCACATTCTCTAGTAATGTGCAATTTCCCTTGCAAAGTGGACAGCCTATTGCCTTTTGTAGGCAAATGATATTGTCCTTTTTAAATCGGATTGTCCAATTTTTATACACTATAACTTCTTTTTTTGTCACAGGTGCTATTGCAGCATACAACGCTGGTCCAGGGAACGTCAACAGTTTTGATACAATTGACAGTCGTACAACTGGGAGGGACTACTCGAATGATGTAATTGCACGGGCAAAGTTTTACAAAAGATATGGATTCTAAAGTCAATGCCGTTGGCATCCAACATTACTCCACAAAACATAAATAAACAAATTATGAAACAAACTAGCAAAAATACATTTATGTGTTGTACTTTTCTTTATTAAAAATATCATTACATATAAAAATACAGTAATACCATTCTCAATATGAGAACACACAGAGTAAAGAAATATGTATATCATTTATGAGATTATAGAAAAGCTCTGTATGCATACCTTTCACTTCCACATATGTATTTAGTGACAGTTGTAGAATATGGTAATCTGTGTTCCAAAGTGATCAAATACAATACAAATGCTAATCATACACAGACTAGTTTTCAGAGAAAGTGAACAGGTCAAGGCAACATACTACCAACAGTTTGTTTCAAAGCCCTAAAACCATCAAAGCTATGGATGGCAGGTTACCTTGGTCTATGCCATCAACAGCTGGTGGCTACATATAGCTGTGTGTGCGGGCAGCATAAGATTGGATACTCAATGACTCTGTTCTACCACGCATTTCACAGAATGTCTACAATGTATTTTTGTCACTTTTTAAGCAGCTAGTAAGCATTTAGAAAGCAATCTGAAAGCATCTCAAATGCGAACTACAAAATGAAAAAAATAGCACATACTCAAGAAGCAATAGAATAATAAAAATTCTAAGTGTTTGAAAACTGCTTAACCACTCCCACTGTGATAAATGGGAACTGATGGCAATGGCAGGCTATAAGACGCATACCAGGATCATCATCATTCAAACCTGTGCAGTGAGCAGCTATATGCTGAACACTTGTGAACACCATCTACTAGCAGCAGTCTTTAGGCTAATCGCCACACACAATTTCTGATCATGCAACTGGGAGATTAAATAGGAACAGTCACTGACAAATCTGAACTCCAATAAAAAAAAAAAAAAAAAAAAAAAAAAAAAAAAAAAAATCACTTCAGGATTTAAGTTTTATGCTCCACACATATTTTCGGCCTTACCGTTTAAAGTTGTCTTCCCTGTGCACAATTGGTTATGCTTCTCCTTCCATTATAATGTTAATGCTATCCTTTCCTTCATAATCATGTTAATGGTATCCAAATTTTAAAGTATATGCTACCCCAACATTTCACATTCCTGATGTGTCTGTTTTATCGTGTACATGTATGAAAAAGTATCCTGTTCCCTTTGCTTTTCTTCCTTTTGTTTAAAATACCTGGTGATCCTGCCACTCCCCTGCTCTCCTATTTCAATTTGCATGACAGGAGACTGTGACCGGCTCTCAATGGAACCGGTTCACACAGCTCCGGAGCGGCCACAGTTCGCACTGGAAAAGGGCCCTGTGCGTCTTCTGGTCTGTTTCAGGTGCGAATTCAGCCAGAAATTCGGACCTGATTCGCACCTGAAATTGAGAACAGGGAAGCACAGGACCCCTGCTGTGAGCCGCGGTAGCAACTAGTGTGAACCCATCCTTAGTGAGTGCCTGTAGGAATTCTATGAAAATATGTGATTGCCACATTTCTGCACCCTCAGTAACCTCTCCTTCCTCAGTCTTAAAAATGAAAGGGGCAGCAGTACTATTACAAAATGTGCTCTCCCATCCTGTAAGCCATCTCCCAGTGCTAGAGTGACAATGGAAAAGACCCTTGATTGTCCCACACTACTCCCTCTCCCTTGCAGAGTCCTGTTACAGAGAAAAATATTAGAGGGGACTATCTGCCTGGAGTTTTTGGTATTTGTTCTGTTAACAGTGCATAGTGTATAATATGTAAAGGTTTCTCTGTACGGTTTTTCCTGCCGGGGGGCAGAGGTAAGAAATCACAAATAGTAAGGATGCAGTGCGGCATCCTAATAGCGTCTGTGTATACATACGACCAATCATTTCTAGCAGTCATACAATATCATAGCTAGGGATGATTTTGTTATACCAAACAAATCATGTCTTCCAGAATAATAATGGCTTCCCGACAACAAAATATCCATTAAAGCATGGGTGCTACTCGATTATGATATCACCAAGGTATCATTTTTTATGATGTACTCGGTTGCACACACTTCTAATTGCACCTATAATCATTTCTCCAAAATCCTGCCTTAAGTTTCTAGTAGCTTGACCCATAGAAAGGCTACGATTGCAGCAAGCCGTTTTATACTGCGTGGAGATATAACACAAATAAACAAATCCATGTATATGTGCTCCAATAACAGTCCAATATGTTGCAAATATTACAACACTTTAATTGGCAAATTATAGATGGGACTTTCGACAGCCCCATTTAATGCTACTTAAAATCTTCAGTGCATTGCCCTCATTAGCATTTATCTCTTGGTGTAGGCAATGATGAAGATAATGTTTATTCATTTTTTTTTTAACTCAGCATGGTGTCACCCTCCTTTGTGTCTAGGGATTTCTGATATTTAACCACTTGCCGACCGCCGATCGGCATCTGACGGCGACAAAGTGGTTCGTTATCGCAAAACGCCGTCATACGACGGCGGCTGCGATAACGCGCACTGTGAGCGCGGCTAGCCGCCAGCCGTTCACCAATTTATAGTCTTTAGGGATCTGTGTTTCCTCCCACTGTGGTACGACTCAATTTTTTTTTTACTTATTTGTAATAGAAGTAGTAACGGATGTGGTTCTCTATTTACGATTACTCCCGTTACGTGACTTCTAAAATTCATCGTAATTTACCCCGACAGCTTTCAGGGTAGATATTAAACGGTTAATTTCACAACATTATAAACGTTGTATAACCTGACAATAACCTCGTGTATATGTACCTAAACAAATAAACACAATATAGAGGTGCGTCATATTTTGCCGAACGACGT